>OZ024832.1:1445598-1931598 GCA_964016985.1 Anodontia alba | reverse complement strand
TCTCTCTTTTGATAACAGAGTCTCTTTCAGAAAGGGTTTGGTATGCAGGCAAACCAAGTGGGAGACCCAAGAATTCTTATCCTGATAAAATGATGGAAAATCTACCAAGCGTAAATGTCTCTTTAACCCACATATGCCTAGTGTACCATAAAAAGGGACGTTGGCAAACAGTATAGACCCAGATCAGACGCCGCTGATCAGGGTGTACATTGTTTGCATTAAAAACAGGAATTTCTATAATCAGTGAGAATGCTAAAAACAAGCCAGATACCCCTTAAATTGAAAATGAACCTGTCCAAAGAGTAAAGATAGAAGATTCCATTCGGCATAAATGGGTTAAGAACAGTATAGGGTATATTGTCGCAATAAAGAATTAAATAAAATGTGATATCGTTGTTTAAATGCATGATCGGTGTACACTCTGGTCAGTCTCACTATGACATCTGTGAGATATGGTCATAACGATTATTGTAACAAATTGGTGTTTGCATAGTCTGAGGCCTCGAAATTTAAAATTATGCAATAAGCAACACTTGTGAATACGATACGAAAAGTCTCACAGTGCATTATATCGTTGGAAAGCAAATTGCGATCCGAAAGGGCCCATCATATTCAGTCCATTATAAGGTAGGTTTTAAACTGATATGAATCATTTTATGTTGCACAACCTTTCAATTAAGATCATTTATAGACCTACGTTTTCTAGTAAATCAAATTAATGCTTAAATCCACGATAGTTGTATTGCACAATCAGATTTTGCATGCTGAGATTATTTAAGGGGGTAATGAACACACTTTCAAGGGACGCAATTCTATCAAATTTGTTTTGCCTCCTTTTGAAAAAGGGGTCTACTCTGAAAGGAAAGAATTTGCTCCCCATGGGAGCAGATTCTTTCCTTTTAGAGTAGACCCCTCTTCGGAAGGGACTTGTCGTACAAAAATGCAACTGGAACGTCCCAAATGGTATCTCTCTTAGGGGAAATGGCGAAAATTACTCCAAGTGGATCCAGACCCTTTAGATATATCTCAACTTAAAATCTAAGCTTTGTATCTAAGAGAATATATTTCATCTCTTCTTTCTATTCAAACAAAGTTGGTCGCACCTTAGGAAAGAGAATTCACTTTTGTCAAAACTCGGCGTATACCCGGCGTATTAAAAGATGTAGATCTAGATCCACCTGCGCATGCGCACAGTCTGTTCAGGTGTTTTGCTATTCGACAACGTATTTTGCAGTGTCTAATGATTTTGTAAGCGGACAGCCGACGTCCTGATCATAGGTCGCGGAAGGAGAGTTTGGTCGGGGTATTCTTTGTTCAAAATTGCCACGAAGACACATATTCGCAAGGTGCAGATCTTTATGTTTGTTTGGCGCATACTTAAAACGAAGACGTGGATAAGCGTGCACGTCTTGCTAATCTCTACGCGGTGCTACTATCCCATAGTCAAAAAGGCCTCACAAAGACGCTACGTATGTTCAGATTGACCCAAATCTTCAATATTTAAATAGGCACGAAGCACCCTTTTGTCATGGTACAGCCCGTGAATGTAAAATAATGATTAATATAAAAGTGCAATTGCAAAAGATGCCGTTTTAGAGATAAAATATTTATTTTGCTTAATTCCCCATTAAACATATGTTATTGTGCAAGATTAGAATAGTTTTAGCGAAAACGATTTCGATACGATACAACAATGCACGTTAACGTCGATACCAAATCTACCCTAAATATTCGAAAACTACGAACTTTATGCACTTGTACAAACATTTGACACAATCTAATTAACTAACTACTCGTTCAAGTATCTAGAAGCTGATGGGTGAATGTAAAACAGTGTAGACCAAGATCAGACGTCGCGTATCGCGGCGTCTGATCTGGGTTTACACTGCTTGCTCATTTCTGTCTGTCCAAACACTTTGAGTAAATACGATGCAAAGAAACATAATCATGTAAATAACATCTTTATCTAGAATCCTGTGTCTTAACTGGTTGATCTGAGTTTTATGGAAGCATTAATAAGCCGGGTAAAGAGAAAACGGTTTATTGTAAAATTGGAACCTGCTTAAGCCGGTGCTAGAGGGGTGTATGAACCCCTGCAAACTATAATGACGTCATACGAAGAGTCTCATTTGAACCGAGACTACGATTGTCATTGCTTTATGTGTTCGTTTTTTCCAAGGGCAATCTTTACAAATTGTATGTAAAATGCGAACACCACAGGCTTAGTTTAGCATACAAGTCGCGCATTCCTGTATGCATATGTATGCATATATATATATATATATATATATATATATATATATATATATATATATATATATATATATATATATATATATATATATTTATATATATATATATATATATATATATATATAATAACGGTATCAACGTCATGATCTGAGCAGTGACTTACTTCTTTATTCATTGACATATTACAGTACTCAGCGAATCTCCCTGACATTGTAAAAGCCGGCAGTGAAGAACCTGATCGGATTGTGTAGAGGAGCACAGTGATCTGCACCTTCACTGTTCGCGTATGACAAAATGACCTTTTCCAATGTTCCGAGTCATTTATTAATGACATACACTTCAGTAATGCAACTTTGAAGTAACAGTTATTGTTATTAACGGAATATTAATCATATACGTTTAATGTTTAGAATATATAGTTCCAAACTCCTGTTGCAATTTTTCTTTTTCTTTAGAACGCTACACGGTGTTAATCTATGTCATTTAAATATTTATTGGAACTTACAGCTTCAAATTCCTGTTGATTTTTTTTCTTTTCCTTAAGAACACTGCATGGTGTAAATCTATGTTATTTGAATCTCTGTTCTATCATATTGTTCAGTAATACTTCTGATATAAATAACATTCTTCTCTTTGTAGCTAGCTTAGTCTGATGGAGTCGCTTCATATGAAAATATGTCTTCGGGGCATATGCGGACAGCGTCCGTGCAGTCTGATCAGGGCCTTCGCTGTTCGCTTTTCTACAAACTCATTGCATATTGTCTATCATATACAGTTGAACCTCAATAGCTCGAACACCGATGACTCGTTTACCATGGCTTATTCGAACATTTATTGAGTCCCTATGAAATTCCTCCGATTGCTCAGGAAAACAAATATTATCGAAATTTTCTTGTTTTAACAGGAACGTGTATGCTGGGTTTACTCATTAGAATCGCCTCATCGAGGCGATTCTAAGTACACACAACATACCATTATTGTGTAGAAGATCGAAAATATTTCTCTAAATTATTGCCATTTGTTTCCTGACCCGGCCCCATTATTAACCCTCAGTGGCTCGAACTATCCATATCTCGAACAATTTTTCATGGTCCCTTAGATGTTCGAGTCGTTGAAGTTCGAAAGTACATGGAATATATCGATGTTTGTTTGTTTGTTTGTTTGTTTGTGTTGAGGTTTTACGGCCCAGACAGCCCAA
Source organism: Anodontia alba (assembly GCA_964016985.1). NCBI lineage: Eukaryota > Metazoa > Mollusca > Bivalvia > Lucinida > Lucinidae > Anodontia > Anodontia alba. The sequence goes on along the minus strand of OZ024832.1, from coordinate 1,928,147 downwards.
TGGGATCATGTCGAGCGCGGTCAGTTTACCTAGCCACACGTTTATTGGGCAGGCTTAGTCCTCTAAGCGGTTAACCAGTATTGTGCACATTCTTTCGCCAGAAACTGACAACTGCCCTTCTTGAATCAGCGGAAGGGAGAGAATGACCGTAGAAAATATTTCATGATCAATCTCCACGAAAGAATGTTGCCGACCTCGGCGGGGATCGAACCCGCGACCTCTGGTCTCCAGTCGGACGGCGCATCCAACTGCGCCACCGAGCCGGCAGAAATATATCGATGCATACATAATGCTAAGCCTCTTCCTTGACATCGCTGGCAGATACGGATCCTTACTGTTCGCATACTCTCGCATACACCTGTTCTCATGTTTCTCATTCAATGTTTTATTTAACCCATTCTATACTGCATGAACTCCACACGCTATATATATTGGAAGATTCTAATTTCGATTTTAGGTATGTCAGGCTATGTGATTTAAATATTCCGAGAGAAAAATGGTTGAACTATTTGCAAACAGTGAAGACCCTGATCAGACGCCGCGTTCTGCGGCGTCTGATCTGGGTCTGCACTGTTTGAGAAATCTCTAGGCTACAATGGGTTAAATAAAAACCCAGGATGATTAGCGTATTTATCCTAAGTATCCGACCAACTTAACTCTTTGCCAGATGAAATTTAAACAAGTCAAGTTGACTACATGATGATGTGGGTAAATATTTTACATTTCTGGTATACGCGCTTTCCGTCAGCCTTGACTATTATAGTGCGGGATGATGCGACTAAGGTAAAAGAAAAAGCGGGAAAATAAAACAGACAGAACATAAAAAAAACTAGAAAGTCAGAAAGTTAGGAAAGTTTGGCTGGATGCTTTTTCTACTCTTTTCGCCTGTACAATATAGCTGCCGTGACTGTACCACGGCATCCGAAGTCCCCGCTAGCACAGCACAAGGAGATCGCTTGAGATTACTTACAATACAAGCCATAACTTTGATAAAAATGAGGATTGAGAACTCCCTCCAATATTGATAATAATGAGGGAGAATCGGCAACAGATGCCGGTAGGGAATTCCAGTGACAGAGTGTCTTTGGGGAAGAAACTGTTCTTGTAATAATCACTGGAGGTTTGCCACTGTCTAAACTTCTGCTCATGTCTTGATCTTGTCTTTAGACTGGTCGGTATGAGGTATTTGTCTTGGGGTATGTCGACAAGGCCATGCAGGACCTTAAACATCATAGTGAGTTGGCATCAACTCGTCTGGTTTCGAGAGACTCCCACTGGAGATAATCCAAGATAGAGGTCACGCTGTTTGTATTGCTGTAGCGTTTGGTGACGTATATTGCTCCTCTACGCTGTACCATTTCCACCTTCTGAGTGGCTTCCTGGGTCCACGGGATCCACACAGTACAACAGTGCTCCAATCCGGGACTCACTAGTGAGAAGAAGGCAGCGGTCTTTGTTGTTGCTGGGTGAGTGTCAAATACCGCTTTCTGTGGCGTCTGATTCAGGTCAACACTGTTTGCTCAAGCCTGTCTGTCCGACTACTCACGAAGACAAAAAGCTAGGCCAGTCTGCGTAGAAAGCATTGTTATACAACTGAACCAAACGCAACCCAGATAGCATTCTTTATAAATCTATAGCGGGCCGTTATTGGCCCGTCAGGTACCCTGACGCGCCGATAACGGCCCGCAATAGATTTATGTAGTATGCTTACTGGGAAGACGAAACCAATTAAATGGCATGTGCGCATAGCGGAGACTCAGATCACCCTGGACATCCGCCCAGTCTGATCAGAGTCTTTGCTGCCCGCATGAAGAAAACTTGGGCCCTTAACTACCTATTGAGCGCACAGCAAACTCTGCTTAGACTGGGCAGCTACCCGGGCTGATCTGAGTCTTCGCTTGGCGCACATACATTTAGTTGGTTTTGTCATAGACTGGCTCAATTATGAATAATACCCTGATGAATGAAGGACCACAACGGACCACAACGGACCACAACGGACTGTGCGGATTCATAGGTTGGTCTGGACCTGGGATTTGGCAAGTTGCAGGTTTTAACATTAGGGTACAACTAAATCACACGAAATCGGTTTGCTTCAATTTGTGCAATTTTGTACCGGCACACGTCGAAAGCAATACGCCGACGCATTAGAAAGCGTTTATTGAAGAACGTTATTACACAAGAGGCCAGGTATTTATGTCCTTCGTCACATCAAATCAAATATCTTGAGATTAAAAACAAAATAAAAAAAAAAATTGTTTTCAAATCCTGCGTGCCCCCTGCGAAGCGATGTTGATCTCTGAGACCGAGAAATCTGCCAAACTTGTGCCTATTTCAGAGATTTTCGGCATCATAATAATAATAATAAGAGAGAGAGAGAGAGTTCCACAGTTCCACAAATTCAACATGCAAGTGATTGTGGAAGGCGCTGGAATAAGACCAAAAAGTGATATTACCAGTTTACAGGTACAGCTTCAGTTGTACATTTTCGGACAAATTATACACGTGTATTACCGGAGCCAGTGTAATAAAACTTTACTTTGTTATTCCTCTTCTTCTTTTAATTACATGCTATCCTAACGTGCAATGCTATCTTTGTTTCTTTTTTTATATATATTTTATTATTGTGCTGAGTAATAATAAGACTCCAAAACATGACAATGTTAAAGACCCCATATTCCTCAAAAATAGACATTCTATTATCCAAGAAAGGTTTAATAAATTGATATATGGTATTAACACAATTACAAAATGTTGCATCTGACAACCTGTAAAATTTTAGTTAGTCTCTTCTTTTTGAACTGGATCAAAAATGAAATGATTTTTTTTATCATATCTCTGAATTAATGTTAGCATTATTAATTCACAGATACGATAAAAATCATTTCATTTTAAGAACGAGAGACTAAATGAAACTTTACAGGCTGTTAAGTGCCACATTGTATGATCGTATTTATAACATATATCTATTTATTAAACCTTTCTGGGATAAAATTATCTATTTTTTTGAGGAATGGAGCCTTTAATAGATTTTATCAGAAGCTGCAGATGAGTATAATTTCTATGTTTTAAAATAGAATGAAAGTCTCTCTGTACTATTTCAATCTATGTTGCAATGCTTCAGCTTGTTGCTTACATATTCCATGCAATAAAGCCGAGTACAATTTCGAATCAGTGGTATTCCACACGGCGGGAACATATTAACCTTTCTGCTGTAGAGACCATAAACATGTCCGTATAAAATTTGTAATTCGTTCCGCTAAATTCCAACCTTTGAATGAGGTTGAACAACCATAGCGGTAGGAATGGGACATATTGTCTTCCCAATACGCCTACAAACATGATATAAGCTTCAATGCGAAAACAATGAAAGAATGTCCTTCCAAGCTAGCACACAACGTCGTAACCATGTCGCTCCGACGTTGCTGCGACGTCGGAGCGATATTGCTACGACGTTGTATGTTTTCTGGGTTAGGACATGCCCGATTCGCAGACAAAATTGCTTTAATCGATAGAGAGAAGAATGGATCCAGAGAACTGGTTGATTGTGTCTACAAAATTGTCAATGCCTACAAAATGTAAATGAGGCCAGAGAGGACAAACGTGATGATGACAAAATCCAGAAGAATCCGAGCTTATCATCGGAGGGAAACAGCTTTCAGACAGGAAATAATTCCTAGTACCTAAGGTCAATTAGAACTGATGATGGCTCAAAATCGGAGATTCCGTCTAGAATAACACAGGCGACTGCCGAACTAGCAAAGCTATAAATGATATGGAATGACAGGAATGTCAAGCCCCGCCCCCCCCCCACCCCTGCAAAAATCAAGCTGATGCGCTCCTCTGTTACAGTCATGTTCTTATATGTTCGTTCGTGCGACTGACGTTGACTGCATAATTCGAAAAAAAAAAATAATAAAAAAAAAATAACGAGACGCTACCGTAAACTATTATACATCTAGTACTAAGATCACATCTCCAATGCATAAGAAAGTACCTGAGCAAATCTATGCTTCGGCTGGTGTCTATGATAACCTCCTCACCATGGTCAAGAATCAAACTCTGAATTGATGCAGTCATACCTCAAGTTCTTCTGACATGGCAAAAACAATTCTGCAAGGCTTAGTTGATGGTACCAGTAAACGGAGCAGAGAAAACAATGGGATGACATGTTCAACGACTAGACCGGTCTTGGTTTTGTAAACTTGCAAAAGACAGTTGAAGACAAATCAAAATGGAGAGTGACACTCGCATAGTTTTCAGCTATCAATAGAATAGAATACTTTTAGTCCCCAATCAAGAACCCTCTCTGGCATATAAAAGATGCATAAATCTTGATTGAAAAAATTACACATGAACATATACAACATAAATGTAACGACCGACGAGGTTAACCCATTTATGCCGAATGGTCTCTTCTACCTTAACTCTCTGGACCAGTCAGTTTTCAATAGAAAGGTTGTCTGGTTATTTGTTTTTATTATTACCATGTCTTATATCATTCAAACAGAGTAGATCCAGATCAGACGCCGCGTTCTGTGGCATCTGGTCTGGATCTACCCTGTTAGCCAATGTCCCTTTAATGGCACACCAGGCATAAATGGGTTAAGGGACTGAAGTAAAGAAAAGTGAAATGAATGATCCATGCGTTTTTCACTCGGATAGTGAAAACGCTGATCAGAGTGAGAGAATGCACAGACTCATCTGATTCGTCACTAAGCGCACATGAGATCATTATCTCATGCTACAGTTAACATAACATAACATAACATAACATAACATACATAACATAACATAAATTTATTCAGCATTAAACATTATACAATGTTTTTAGCCAAGAAATTGAGTCATAAGAAATACATTTACAGAGAAGCGAAAACACATTTACAAACATTGAGCAAACATACACATGTGAATGACATTAAGCAGAATAAGAAGCTTAAATTGATAATCTGGATTAGAACATACATTCAGTTGTTATTGTTTCTAAGTATTTCGGCACAATATATGAATTTAGCAATCCAGTACAATTTTCTTACATTCTGATGGCATGATAGAGTCAAATTTAGTGAAACTTGGCCAGTGAAAGTAATATGGCGATAAATACTTTCGTCTCAGCTCTATAAGTTGAGGACAGACCAACAATAAGTGATATTCACTTTCTATAGCATTTAAGTTACAGTAACTGCATTGTTTATTATCACGGGGAATATTTTGATGTCTCCCTTTCTCTATAGCTAGGTTATGTGCAGAAATGCGAAATTTACACAACGCGATTCTATACTTATTTTCAAGAATATAGTCAAGGTATTTTTCAAGTGTAAACGAATGATTGAATCTATAATATGTACTAAGTCTTAGGGGACTTTTATATCCGCATACCAACTTTGGTGATAAACATCGAGTATGCGTTGCTTAATGACAAAGAATGGAACCAAATTAACTTCCTGATTAATCCATATATTAGAAAAAAACATGAGTTTGAAGAATCTGTTTAATTTGAGAAGCCCAGTTAGTACCATTGTAAATTAATATTGATATCAGCATCCGACAAGCATTCGGTATACAAGTATACGACTATATTCGTTTTCGATGGGAATGTGGATGTGGATGCGTAAGTCAGGGTAACCTATATACTTTATGTTCTCCAACAAAAGAGGGACTGAACCTTCCAAACAAATATATATTGCCTAATTTAGAATCAATCAGTGACGTTATACTTAAAAATCAATCAGATTTCTGCTTATTTTCGTAACTGGTCATTTATCACACGCATTATACCTAAACAATTTACGGTTAACATGTGGAAAAAAGCAAGTAAATTAAAGCATGTGAGCAAAGCTTACATGCATATATGCTTGTCATATTTTTTTTTTATTATTTTTTTTTTATTTATTTATTTATTTATTTATTTATTTACAGAAAACACTTTGTTGTGCCATGATTAATATCTAGTACCTACCCAATGTCAGAGAGTTTATTTTTGACTATTAGTTAACAATTTCACGAAACAATATTTTCTTTTCTTTTTTCTCTATATACTGCGACATACTCATTTTCTGAGTATAACGCACATGTCTTCCCTGGATAGAACCAATACTAAGCAATGTGGAAAAAGGCTCTTGCTCAAGGACACAACACTTGGTGATCTCTGGTGTCTAACGCTTTACCACTGCACTACAATGCTCCAATCGTGTCCGAGTCAAATTACAAAAACCACAAAGCTCTGATATTTTCGTTAATCCTTACAAATATGTGAAGAGAACAATCGTTTCCGGAGTGTGATGGTGCAGGTTAAATGGATAGGGTCTAGAACGAAGCGTAACTCTGAAATATAGGTTCTCTGACAGCAGAAGAATCTAATTCAAACCTGCATTCTCACTCAGATGATCTTCTTGTAAGTAACTTCCGATGTTTTTAAGTGTGAAACAATTCTCAAGTAGTTGTGCGTCACTAAAGCACATTTTGTTAAATCTGACTCAGTAATAGGATGCAGAGTATATTGATACATGTGTATGGATTGCAAGTAAATAGCTTGAGGATTTAGCAAATACTTTTCAAATAAAGGCATCCCCTCCTAATGCCTAGAGTAAAACCAACTCAGAGGGTGTTGGTTAGCCGGAGCAAGTCAGAAAACTTACTAACCATTATAAAAGAATTGGCTATAGCCTGGATATTATGCGGCAGACTGCATGCCTAGTTGTCAACCCAGTCATTGTTGATGGCCATGCTTCACTCTTTAATTGCACGACGGCGGTTCGGGCCTCAGACTCAATGACGGCCTCTTCGTAAAGCTTTAACCAGTGGGTTGGGACTTGATGATATGTCTTTGGCTTGGCCCGCCGTAGTTTAACTATTGATTTTCATTTACTCTGGCATACAGTAGAACTAGCCATGAGTACTCGTCTTTGTTTATTATAGTGATAATTTTTTCTGTTTTCGCTTTGATGCATTGACTGAGTTGGGAACCTTTATGTGAACCAAATTTTTATGTTTTTCTGTATTAAGAGTAGCATCGGGACCCAGGGTGAAGTTGGCTAGCTCTAAAAGTGCTTTAAACCCCTGTCCCTCCCCTCGGCCCCCGCCCATCCCACACCGGTTGTTTACTCTACTGACCGTTCTAAGGCGGTGGTCCCGGTGTTAGTCTTACTCTTTGTTGCTTTTGCGGTTCATTCTACGAGGCGATTTGTTTTATGCCTTACCGTGTGTCATTTTGTTCTTGTGTTTTTCAGTCCTTTTAGCATTACGATTACCTTGCTTGGGGAAGAGAGAGCTAATCTTAGTGCTTTTCGTATGTTTGTTCGATTTGTGCTTGTTTGGATATGTCGGTTTCTTCTTTCTCTTGGTGTCTGGGAAGGGTTCGGTTTGTGATTGAGGCACTCCCTGGACTTTTCTCTTACCTTTTTCTGATTAAATATCTGAGATTAAACTATGCTTGTTCCACTGCTTTACCTAGTCAAGAAAAGGAAAATAAAACATACATCCTTTTGACGATTTACCGAATTTATAAATTTAAGTTGAACTTCCTGACAAGTTTCCAACTAGTGTTTTTTTTTTTTTTTTTTCAAATAATCATACCAAACATAATGCTATCTGTGATAACCTAAGCAGTTACCTCCACAACCGGGCATTAAATGGCGATAAGTATGACAGTCAGATGTTTCCCGAGACAAAAACATTCCTTACCATTTAAACCATTTGGCGATTGACTTTGTGAAGCTCGAAGCCTTACTTATCTTGACTGCAGTATTACACGGAACAGAAATGTGAAACAAATGTGTTCATTCGCCTGCCTAATTACGCAACGTTTTTACAGACACTGCGACCTCTGTTTGTCTAATATGAAAACAAGTACACATTCTTTGCGAGTCTAAGCGTTTCTATAGACCACCTAACATTTTGGTTAAACCATAATTATTCCAAATATACGTACACCCGTATCATCTTATTATGATTAACCTAAAATTTGACCAAGTCTGTTTCATTACCTGAAGATGTGCCGTTTTACCAGGCAGTGAAACACACTTATGAAGCTTAAATGACTGGGTCTACACGGTTTAAAGGCATTTTGGTATGCAGGTAAAATACGGTAACCTTTCGACAGGTAATTATTATGTAATATATATTATGACAGGTTTATGGGCTACTATATTGTCTATGCCAATTCGTAGCAACACACCATATAATTAAAAGGGTATCAAATGAATTCGTAGGTATTCGTGACTGCTTCCAGATTTTTATACCCCGTCACAAGATAGTAGCGGGTATTATGGTTTCATTTTGGTCGTCCGTGTGTTCGTCCGTCCGTCTGTTGTACGTCCGTCCGTATTTTCGTTTCCGGACGATAACTTGAGTGAGTATCAATTGATTTTCTTCAAACTTAGTATGTGCATCGATATTATGGAGATCTGGTTTGAATTATAATTTATGGTCTTGTCAAAATATCTGTGATGTCCTTGTTTATCTTTTGGATAATAGTTTTATTAGATTTGGAACTAAACCTTTTAGGAAAACTATTGGTATTCCGATGGGAACTAATTGTGCTCCTCTTGTTGCAGATTTGTTTCTTTTTTGTTATGAGAGAGATTCCATGAAGTCTCTCTCACGGGAAAATCAGGCTGACATTATTGAGGCTTTCAATTCAACTTCAAGATACCTTGACGATTTATTGAATATCGACAATATGTATTTTGACCACATGGTGGACCGCATATACCCTACAGAACTCCAGTTAGATAGAAGCAATTCTTCCGATACCGAGGCACCTTTTATTGATTTGAATCTATGTATATCTGATGGTACAGTTTCCACCAAAATTTATGATAAACGGGACGATTTTGATTTTGATATAGTCAATTGCCCTTTTCTGGATGGCGATGTCCCCCGGCGTACCTCATATGGGGTATACATATCTCAACTTATTAGATTTGCCAGAGATTCTTCAAATCTTAGTGACTTTAACTGCCGTAATAAAGCCCTTACTGGCGGCGGTAGAACGTCTCCCCGTACTTTACCATAGTGCAGATTATATTTTATTTCCTTTGGGATCATTGCGCCCATTGTGGTATATTTGAAAATGGAGTTCTGCCCATGTATACGCTAGCGGGCGTAAGCAGTGTTGCAAACTTCATTACTGCTTATGAAGAGTCTCAATAAAACCGAGACTCCCATTTTCTAATCTGTAGTGTGTTCTTTGTTTCCAAAGGCAATCTTTCTGACGTTTATTCTTAGGCAGGGCTATCGTTATTTTACACTTTGTAAGGCGTTTTCGAAATTTTATCGCAGACACAGTGCCTTGGTAGAAACATATAGCGTCAGTCTGAAAACACTTCTGCAACAAGCTATATCGGATCAGTATATTGCTGGGACTTAGTTTACAGATTTAGAAAAATTGTTGGAAAATCTAACTTTTCGGAGCAATTCAGAAAAATAATTAACCGTTATAAAAGAATTGGCTATAGCCTGGATATTATGCAACAGACTGCATGCCTAGTTGTCAACCCAATCATTGTTGATGGCTATGCTTCACTCTTTAATTGCACGACGGCGGTTCGGGCCTCAGACGATATGTCGTTGGCTTGGTCCGTCGTGGTTCAACTATTGGTTTTCATTTACTCTGGCATACAGTAGAATTAGCCATGAGTACTCGTCTTTGTTTTTCATAGTGATTATTTTGATTTTTATGTTTTCGCTTCGATGCATTGACTGAGTTGGGAGCCTTTATGCGAACCGATTTTTTATGTATTCCTGTATTAAGAGTAGCATCGGGACCCAGGGGGAAGTTGGCTAGCTGTAAAAGTGCTTTAACCCCCCACACCGGTGGTTTATTCTATTGATCGTTCTAAGGCGGTGGTCCCGGTGTTAGTCTTACTCTTTGTTGCTTTGTGGTATATTCTACGAGGCGATTTGTTTTATGTCTTACCTTGTGTTATTTTGTTCTTGTGTTTTTCAGTCCTTTTAGCACTGCGATAACCTCGCTTGGGGAAGAGAGAGCTAATCTTAGTGTTTTTCGTACGTTTGCTCGATTTGCGCTTGTTTGGTTTTGTCTGTTTCCACTTCCTTTTGGTGTCTGGGAAGGGGCGGTTTGTGATTGTGGCACTCCTTGGACTTTTCTCTTACCTTTTTGTTTGAGATTGCTAATGGGCAAATTTCGATAATTTTTTACATTTATCTGCTATCAACACGTCTGATGTTTTCGTTCCCGAACGATAACTTGAAAATATATCAATGAATTTTCACCAAACTTGGTGTTCGTCTTACTCTTTGTTGCTTTGTGGTTTATTCTACGAGGCGATTTGTTTTATAGGGAATATCTTGTGTTATTTTATTCTTGTGTTTTTCAGTCCTTTTGGCATTGCGATTACCTGTTCTAACTTTCTGGCTTTCTATCTTTTTTTTTAATCTATGTCTGTTCTGTTTTCTCGCTATTTCTTTTTAGTCGCACCATCCCGCGCTATAACAGTCAAAGCTGACCGACAGCGCGTATACCATAGATGTAAAATATTTAGCCACCTCAACTTGAACATGTAGTCAACTGTTTAAATTGCATCTGACAAAGAGTTAAGTTACCCGGATACTTTTAATAAATACGTTAGTCTTGCAGGGTTTTTTATTTAACCCCTTGTAGTATCTATTGGGGCAGATAATCCTGGCTGACCCATTCCTAAGAGTATATATTAATTAACTCTCTCTCCTTATTATTCGTTTCGTAAAAAATGAACAATACCATTTTGCAAAATGTGAATAGATAGACCTTATCGATTCTAAGGTATCTGATCTGAGCCTACTACTGGAGTGTGTTAGATCATTCAATAGCACCTATATTTGACTGTGGGACAGTGCCATTTTGTGCGCTAGGCTGCAAAACAAACTATTTGTGAGTGTAGACCGTACCTTAATTAAAATGCATTGAAATTAGAAAGTTTAAGCTACGAGCGTAATAAATCGAAATGAAAAATACTTTCTCAGTGGTTGTTAGAAACATGATCCCGACAGTTAGAATCAGTTTAAATTTCCGTTTCTTGTTATCTTGACCTTTGTTAGGCCCTTTTAAGGATTTTGATACTCTTTATAGTTTTTCGACCATTTTTACAAGGGAGACAACTTTTGTGATTTTCTGTTTGCTTTCCCGCACACCAACTCCCTTCGGAAAAGGGGTCTACTCTAAAAGGAAAGAATTTGCTCCCTGTGAGAGCATTTTTTTCTTTTAGAGCAAACCCCCTCTATGAAGGGAGATAAACAATTTTGACAGGGTTACCCACCCTGAAAGTGTATACATTCACCTTAAGACAGTTAAGCATTATTTACATTTTAACACGTCTAAAGATCACCTCCACCTGACATTTACGACATAAAACATCGATTCAATTAAATTCCTGAAAGTTTATTGTCTTTTTATTGGCAATGCCAATTAGTTACAACCATCCATAAAATACCTAGAATACCCGTCGAAAGAATTTCTTGACAAGCATTAACATTTTTGAATACCGATTGAGTCTATCCAGCTGAAGGATGTTACCAAATGCAACGGGATCAAATTCTCACAGAGTACGGTTTAACTTCAATGACTCAAATGCCGATGAGTTGCTCGAACTCGTTTTTGAGTCCATAGGAAAGTCTTCCAACATCTAAAGCAGGGGCGTAGGCAGGATCTGTATGAAGATGAAGCCTGTTGATAAAATCTCTGATATTTCAGCCCAGGCACAGCATTTCCTGTCATATTGCATATGCGCTCAGCGTTCGTCTCAAGAAAGCTTAGATGTTTGGCTAATATGTGCAAAGCAATGACTCTAATTTGCGCAGGCTAATTTGAGTCATTGCTTTGCGGACATGCGGTCTTGTAGGAAATGCTGTGGCCCAGCCCATTTGATGTCATCTGAACAAATTTGATGTGAAAATAAGGTTAAATTGCCAAATTTATGTTTAAGTCCGGGCTTCATAGCTTTCTCCTCGCTATGCTGTGTAAAGAAAATAAATACGTATGGATATTTTAGGGTATTTTTATTTCTTATTTTATCATGAAAATGTATGTTGCGTGTACTCGAGGCGCTTCTAATGAGTACACACAACATACCATTATTTTATAGAAGCCTGAAAAGACATTCCTAAATTATCACCATTTGCTGCTGACCTGGCCCCGAGGTTATAAAACTTTTTTTCATGCTAAACTCAGCTGAGCATATAATAAATTTCAAATTACTAACAATTGCCAATTCTATCTTGCAAAACATAGCTGAGCATGAAAATTTCTCAGCTAATAAATATGAAAATGCCAACTATTGTAAAAATTTCATGCTAAGCTGAGTGGAGCATAAAAAAAGTTTTATAACCTCGGGGCCTGGTGTTTTGATTAACCGTCAGCGGCTCGAATTACCCATGTCTGGAACAAATTTCCATGGTCCCAAAGATGTTTGAGTCAATTGAAGTTCGACTATAATATGATGATGTTGCTTCATTTCACTTTACAAATAATATCGCCACTTTCGTCCCTTAAATTGGTTTGTCGTTGTGCAAAATCTTATAAATTTGAGATTGTTTCTCTCCATTTTGACTTATCTTCAACTGCCCTTTTCGAGTGTTTTTTTTTTTTTTTTTTTTTGCCTTACTCTTCCTCTAGTCCCTTCAACAAGTAATATTATTAGTGTTATACCCAGTGAAGGCCACAAACATGTAAAACAATATGTCCCCATATACAGTCGAACTTCAATGGCTGGAATATCTTTGCCTCCATTATAGTATGTTGAGTGTACTCTAAGAATCGTCTTCTAATGAGTACACACTGCATATATATGCGTGTAAAATAAAATAAAGTCCCTGATATATCCCTAGATAGTTCTTTAAATATTTGTTTTCTTCAGCCATCAGAAGAATTTCGTTGGGACTCAAAACGAGTTCGAATCCGCCACGGATAACGAGCCAACGGTGTTCGAGTCACTTAAATTTAACTGTAATAGCAACCAACTATGTCAGCCTGAATGATCATAATTGCGACTTATATACTTTTTCATGATGAAGTTTTGGACAACTACAAATAATTTGGTCGACACAAGAACATGTGTACTAGTGTATTTCTTTGTACAGAAAAATGTTACAGCGTTGTTTTATAGTAGGCGTGTGGAATATAAATATATAAAACATTGAGAAACATTGATAACAAAGACCTGTATTTTTTATCCTTGATTTCTCGAGATAAAACATTAAAGGTGAAGAACAATTAGGTGAAGAGGTCTCTTGTAATAGGTAATTCAAACTCTACCACCTGGAATTCGTGGGCTGCAAATGATGATAGCAGCAAACATTAAATAGCAATGTTAGAGTTAGGTTCCAGTTAAAATTGTATTAAACGAGCATGTTAGTCATCAAACGGATAGACCATATACATAGACTGCAAGTCGTATTAAACGTTAGGAAATTCGTATCTTGAAAAGCAGTGTTGAAAGGTGAATAGTCCATAAGCCAAACTGAGAAGCCAAACGATTAACCCATTAAAGACTGAATAAACTCTCCCACACTATATATTGGAATAACATCAATTGTGAGTTCCAGAGACTAGTTTTCGCAATCTTTGGCCCTGGTGAATGAATGTCTATTGATGTGTCACTAGTAAAATATTCTGATTCTGATTCTGGAAGAGTCCATTACATATCGCTACAATCTGCACCCGATCGTAACTACGTAGTCCAAAACCACATCAAGAAATTTATTTTAGGGGAAAGGATACATTTTTGGAGAAACAACTCTATCAAAATTGTTTTTGCGTCCCTTCTGAAAATAATCTACTCCAAAAGGAAATCGTTAACTCAAACAAACAAGCAAACGCAAAACACACGAACAGCGACAGCGAGGTCATTGTGTATTTTGCAGTATGTTAGCATGACACAGCTCATATGAATATAACCTTTTTGATTACCAACTGTTAACCATTCTCTATCTCATTTTAGACTGAATAACTCTCCCACTATTTATATTATAATATCAAACTGATATTTCTTTACCCATTCTGTATGGATTGAGTGAAATAAAGGTATTATTAAGAGACGAATTTCAATGTTAGGTATGTCAGGCTATATGATTTAGATATTCCAAGAGAAAAATGGCTTAACTATTTGCAAACAGTGGGGACCCTGATCAGACGCCGCGTTCCGCGGCGTCTGATCTGGGTCTGCACTGTTTGCCAGTTAACCTTTTGGGGTTCCAGACTAAAATGAGTTTACCAGACGAAAACAAACACACACAAGGCATGGTGTATTACTTTTGTACTATATTAGCATGACATAGTTCAAATTTAGATTAACCTGGTTAATTGCCTGCTGTTATAAACTTTCGCTAATAGTTTTATGGTAAATTAAACAAGTCTTTAAGGTACTACAGACAGATTAAATCAATAATCTTCTAAGTTCAATATGTAACATTGTATTGAGCATTAACTATTGTATTACATTTTTGAGGCTATTTCAGTAATTTTGGCGGGGAAATAGAATTTATATAATACCTTGGAGGAAATATTTGCTCATAGAGAAAAGAAATATTAATGAATTTTGTTAGGTGACGTTACGATGCTTACCTTATTGATGTCATTTGAAAATGTCAAAGAGCATAAAACAGAAAAAATAGTTTTGATATGCATTCATTTTAAAATGCAAGAAATATTTCCTTGAGAATTGCAAATCTAATAAACAAACCCATGCTCTGGACATATATATTTTCTGTATTTCAAAATTAGGATGCGTTAACCTCTACTTATTCTTTACCATTTCTGGGCAAATTCAACAGACGATAAGTTCCCATTTTGTTTAGAAAAGCAGTTTTTAACATTTCATGAAAATTGTCTACGTGTTCAGACAGAGAGGCCTGAGCAAATAGTGCAAGATCAAGACCAGACGCTACAGATCGCGTTGGCAACTAATCCAGAGCCCAGTTGTTCAAAGCACCGTTAGCTTAACGAGTTCGTTAATGACAAACACTTTAATTGAAGTAGCTAAGGTATTTTCGAATACATTGATATTTTTGCTGCAAAAATGTGAGTAGCTTTTGCAATGCAAAAGCTACTCACATTTTTTTCAACAAAATATCAATGTATTTGCTATATTTCAAGATAGAAACTTTAACGTCACGTTAGCTATAGCTAACAACTTCGTTAAGTTTTGAACAGTTCGGCCCAGTTTACTTTAGACGCACCAACATGTTCATGTAGTCAGTCAAATGGACTTGTTCAAAGTACAGGCAGAACAAGTATGGTAAAGAGTAAAGGTATCCGAATACTAAGACAAAATGGTATGCGAAATGCGCAGAGGGAGATGATTCTGGGCAACCGAATCTCCTGATACGTGTATACTCACAGGAACATGTAGCTAGGTCAAATAACCGCTTAAAAGTGTGAAAAAAAAATCTGAAAATAATGTTAGAGACCTGAAGACACAGTTATTATATTTTTTGTGATAGTCTATGCAATATTCAATAGAACGAAATACATTCGACTCTCGTTGTCTCAACTTCGCTTATCCCGAATAACCGCTTATCTCGAAGCGAATATCTGGTCCCATGCTTTAACAAGGAAATCTAACAATAGGTACCAAAATATTGTAGAAAAGAGGAAAAAATAAGAGCAATTTCTCTTCTTTTCCCAAATATTTTCAATATATCTCTAACTTAAGGAGTCAAATTAGAATTTCATTTGTGAAATGTGGTTGTTCCCGTTATTTTTAACTCAATTCTGCAAGTCTGATATACAGAGTATCTAAAGATTCGACTGTACTCGTATATTTTATTGTTACTCACGGATGCAGCGCATATGCGTGCGTGCGTCCGTACGTACATCCGTGCATGCGTGCGCGCGCGCATGCTTGTGTGCGCGCGTGTGTGTGTGTAGAGGAAATGGCATCATCGGGTGAAGATCAGAAATAATGAGGAAGGTCACGTGATGGTCATGACACAGAACATGTAAACATAGCGGCCATCTATGCGTTCAAACTAATAATTAGTAGATAATTACCTGCAACTGGAACGATAGAAATGGTAAAAGTCCACATTTAAATAAATTATTAATTATTTTGTCACCTTTAACATCAGAATACAAATTAAATTAAAACATAATTATACATGTACGAGCCATTCTCATTTCCACTGAATCACTATCAGCCCCGTCAACTGCAAAATGTATAATTGTCTTCTTTTAATAAAAATGCCATATTTACCATCAGTATTCGGACACCTTAACTGCTGTCATCTACCAAAGTATGTCTGTTTCACTGCAATTACTAGATGGGTGGTAATCCGTGTGGACCTTGAGCAGATGTTTAGCGGCGTCTGATCGGGGTCTTCACTGTTTGCTGTTTGCCCAGGTCTGTCCGTACGAATATTTTGGAGGGACTATACGGTATTTGTTACAAGAAATGAAAGATAACATCAGATGCACTAAAATGCAAACATTCTTTATATTAATAATGAACTTATATATGTCACAATGCGCATTATCATGCATTTAAGCCAAACCACGAATAAAGGAGTTCAATGCTTATACGAACAGCGACGGCCCTGACTAGACTGCGTATCCACCCAGTCTTACCAGGTCCTACACTATTCGCCTGTCGGTGGGCTTGATACAGTAGATTTTACTGGCAAAAACACAAGGCCATACGAGTTCTAATCAGATATACAGGCTGATCCGAGCAGTCGCATAATGTTTTGTCACTAAGGTCCGTTTTTGGTTGACTCTACCAATTTATAAATCATTTTATCTGTATCACTGGGTGTTGATGTAATGTTTTAACCTTAACCAGACCTTTGTAGTGACATTGATTTTAATGTTAGATTACAAAGAAGTTAAATACATTTATAACTGATGCGCAAGAAATGAAAAAGGGCCATTACGCCATCTGCGGAAAGGAAAAGCCCAGCTGAGCCTGCGCATTGACGGAGTCCGATCGGGGCCTAGTAAATGCGCCGATACATTTATATTCTTAAGTTTTCAATGCGTTTGTAGGTGGATAACTACGATCCTAACAGATTGCAGTAATATGCAGTCTGAGCTAGTCCTTATTTACCCACCTGTGACATATTAACATTTTCCTTGCATTACGCACGAACAAAATGGACCGTTACGTCAGAAAACGCACCGTTGTACATGTGCGCCCAGCGAAGATTCTGATCAGACTGCGCATGCGCGCAGTCTGATCAGAATCTTCACTGAGCGCATTTTGGATATCCAAGTAAACAAAGTCTCTTCATGCGGACAACGAAGACTCTGATACGACTGCGCGGATGCGCAGGCTGATTTGAGTCTTCGTTGGGCGCTCATGGTAGAAGGTAAATTTTCTCTACGTTGCAGTTTTTAATGTCTTCTATATTCAGCGCAAGCTTTTTCAATTTCTGAATATATATAAATATATATAAATGTACTGACAGTGTAAAAATAGACCGACCCCAAAAAGAAATGCAACTCGTCTGAACAGTTAAGAAAAAAAAGTAAAACTAATCTCTACCACTCTCTGGACTAACTCAGTAGACGTTAGGTTGATGACATGTTTTTCTTTTTTTTTTTTTTTTCTGTTTGTTTGTTTTTCTCCAGAAAACAGGATTTGACATTTCATGCAAATTGTCTCCACTAGAGATAATTTGCATAAAATGTCAAATCCTATTTTCTATGAAAATGAGTACAAATATTTTGCTGTGTCGTCTACTGAAAACACTTACTTAGCATGCTAAACGTGAATATACTAGCGAAAGTCATAACTTTTCTTATTGAGGAACCAATAAACGTAACTGTGGACAGGCTTACTGGTATTGGATTAAGCTTTTCATTAAAAATCGGTCAAAATTGTTCAAAGCACACATACGTTAAAACGTTTGATTGAAACCATTTAAGTACTCAAAAAGAAAACTTGCGGGTTTTGTTTTTATTTCCGCTAGTGTATATATTTTTTTGTTGGAATAAAAATTATGCATACGTGCTGATCCACAATTTTTTTGCGTGTATACATGTAATTGCGTGTATACATGTATTGAGGAATAAACAATTCAAGTATAAAGACAATTGATTACATACATGACTAGTTTAACAATCACCAAGTATAAGTCTTCGTTTCGTTTGCCATTTCATAGTGTTTTTTCTTCTTTTTTTTTTTTTTTTTTTTTTTTTTTTACTGTCAGCATATAATGTTAAATTTAAAACAACCCTTTCATAACGAATACTATCTACAGTGGAAATGGACATTATTTTATCGACAAAGAGACTGGTTGTCAGTTTTTGAATATGCTGATGTTTTACAAATGTACATTCATGCATTAAATCATACCTTCTTTTCCAAATGTACCCGTTGAATCAGGGGCGAATCCAGAACGATTTCTGAGAGGGGGGATGGGGGTGGGGGGAGGAGTCGATTTGATCAAATTACCGTACTTACTGCACGTATTCGGACAGAAAAGAATTCTTCTTTGTCCTTTATCTAGACTGGCTCCAGTCTCCAGTGACTAAATATATTTCACATAATCCTGTTTGTTAATCCACCAAAATAAAACCAAAATAATATCATGACTATAAAGACCGGTCACTGTAGTGACCGGCCTTTATAGTCATGATGTTATTTTGGTTCTATTTTAGTGGATTATTGAACAGAATAATAAGGCAAAAATATAGTCACTGGAGACTGGAGCCAATCTATCCTTTATCTTATGAAGCATATTGCAGTGAAAACGATGGTTTAACCCTTCCTTCCCTGAATTTCTGAAGTTGGCTATTCCATCTTTGAATCTGGTCAGAACCATTGTTCCAAATAGGGGTCAAAATGACAGCGTAGATTCTGATGAGACGACTCATTATGAACCGTCTCATCAGGGACTACGCTGCACAAAAAGTGTACGCAAGGCTGAAAGGTTTCATTATTCTACCATATCTTAATGCTTCTTTCTAACTATCGTTATGGCGGCTTGAGTCTTACATACATGTATCTGTCTGTCTGTCTGTCTGTCCCCCTCTCTCTCTCTCTCTCTCTCTCTCTCTCTCTCTGTGTATATGTGTGTGTGTGTGTCTCTCTCTCTCTCTCTCTCTCTCTCTCTCTCTCTCTCTCTCAATAACCAATGTTTCAAGGCGTGACAATTCAAGTACCTCAGAACACATTGTTTCCGTTGAGTTTGTTCCCTTTCCTTTTTTACTGAAAAAACAACTTCTGTCCTTACAACATCACTTGGAGTTTGTTCCTTTTCCTTTTTTACTGAAAAAAAAAACAACTTCTGTACTTACAACATCACTTGGAAGGATGTTCTGTTTGCTTAGTGTCTACTTCAAAAGACCAAACACAGATACAGTCGAACTTCAATGGCTAGAACATCTTTGGGACCATGGAAAATTGGGTGCTAAGCTATGGGCAATGACACCAAACCGGTTGCTACTGTATATACAGAAATTAAATATAGGAACATCAGAGAAAAATCCAGTCACAGAACAGTCCCCTCCTGCAGCCCCCTTGGGTCCCTAACCGATCCAGTTCTGTACAGAGTCGTGGGTTGGCTTGTATTCAGCGTTTTCACACCTACATTAAGGTATGGGCCTTGTCATGAGAAAATGTGTACTTAAGGCATACATGAAGAGTACAGAATCAGAGTGGCCACCGACTCTGCACAATCTGATATGGGCCACTACTACATGTACAGTCGAACCTCAATGGCTCGAACAACTTTGGGACAATAGAAATTCGTTCGAGACATGGGTGGTTCGAGCCACTGAGGGTTAATCATGGCACCAGTTCAGGAAACAAATTGCGATAATTTAGGGAAATATTTTCGATTTTCAACACAATGATTGTATGTTGAGTGTACTCATTAGAATCGCCTCATCGAGGCAATTCTAATGAGTACACTCAACATGCAATTCCATGATAAAATAAGAAAAAAATCCCTAAATATTTGTTTTCTTGAGCTATTGGAAGAATTTTGTAGGGAATGAAAAAAGAGTTCGAATCATCTATGGTAAACGAGCCATCTGTGTTCGAGCCATTGAGGTTATACTGTATACACTTTTATATTCAACAATATCCAAAGGACGTGTATCCAGACATTGAAGGTCCTGATCAGACTACGCGGATTCACGACTACGAATAAGAGCCAGCCCATGACAAAACCAACAAAAGCGCCCAGCGAAGACAGATCAGCCCGGGCTTCCACCTTGTCTGATCAGACATTACGAAAACACGCCTATTCAAATATATAGAAACCGTTCACCTCCAAAAACTGAAAATTTTATAAAAAAAAAAAAAAAAAAAAAAAAAAAAAAAAAAAAAAAAAAAATCTGATATGTCATTACGAAAACACGCCTATTCAAATATATTGAAAATTTCACCACCAAAAAAATTAAAATTTTCAGATAAAAAAATTTTAATATTTTTCATATTTCTGCTCAAAACATAGATTGTGGGTACTCGTTAGAACCGCCTCGCCGAGGCGGTTCTAACGAGTACCCACAATCTATGTTTTTGAGCAGAACTAAGAAAAATAATGTATATCCCTGTAAACCCCAGTTTTACTATATAAAAGTGTGGTTGAAGGGGGTCAATATTAATATAGGCATGTTTTCGTGAAGGTATTTACTGTCCGCGGATGCCCAGGCCGATCTGAGTCTTTGCTGGGCGCACATCTATTTGCTTGATTTTGTCATGCGCTGACGAATATGTAATTGTGTAAAAATTTACGAAGTTTCAGGGTAAATAAAAACGCCAGCTGATTTTTTGTGTTGGTGTAGTAAATTGCCTCCCTTACATGTACGCGCAAACAGCAGATGATTTAGGGGTGTCCTATCGAGTCCGTCGACCAACAATGAGCCACTGTTAAAATGGATAAGTAGTGTTTCGTCGCATGCTAGTGTGTAAATAGTTGAGTTACAGATAACTCTCTTTATAACGATACTCGATACAACGACAAAATTCGTTATAATGACAATATGACTGTCACCAAACCTTCGCTTAAGAGGTAACAATTTGTGAAAAAATATGCAAGAAAATAGAATTTAATACTTTACAGAACCATATGTTTGATATTTGTTGGGAGGCGATTCTAACAAATATCGAAAACATGTGTTCTATGAGGAAATATGAACAAAAGAAGACCTTTCTTATATATCAATTTGCTCAGTGAGGGTTCTTCACAACAGCACAATCATTTTAATGGCAACGTATTTGGAAACAAAGGCTGTCGTTGTAACGAGGGTTCGCTGTATTAGCAGGATTTATCACTTCACTTTTCTTCACTTCACTTCAGTCTCTTAATCTTGTCTGTCGTTGGGGCATCTATGAAAACAACCTGGGTCCCGATGCTACTCTTAATACAGAAATACATAAAAATTCGGTACGCATAAAGGCTCCCAACTCAGTCAATGCATCAAAGCGAAAACATAAAAATCAAATTAATCACTATAGTAAACAAAGACGAGTACTCATGGCTAATTCTACTGTATGCCAGAGTAAATGAAAACCAATAGTTGAACCACGGCGGGCCAAGTCAAAGACATATCGTCAAGCCCCAACCCACTGGTTAAAGTTTTACGAAGAGGCCGTCATTGTCTGAGGGCCGAACCGCCGTCGTGCAATTAAAGAGTGAAGCATAGCCATCAACAATGATTGGGCTGACAACTAGGCATGCAGAGCTTAGACCAGTCTGGTTCTTGAGGTTGTCGTCCCATCATCTTCCCATCATCTTCTCTTCTTTCTGTCTCTTCTTGTCCATTCAGCTGTTTCTTTACCATGCCAGAGGAATTCGAGCCATGATAATTTTCGTTATTTGTCTACGGTTAGGAGGTCATCACGGATACTAATGCCATCTTGGATTTGGTTCCGTACTTCCTCATTGGTGATGTGGTCCAAGTAAGAGATGTTCTATAATTTGTGGAAGCACCTCATTTTCCAGGCCACGATTTCTAAGGACTGCATTCTTTTTCCGAGTTCTATACTCCAGGTCCAAGTCCCACAAATGTATAGGAAGGTGGGTTCCGCTTGAGTTCTGAAAGGAACCTGTTGCTCTATTCATTACGTATCAATTTTAGATTTGTTATGACCGCAGTTGTCTCAGCTAACCTATAAATAATATATGGTTTGACATCATCATCAGATATGACTGATCCGCGGTATTTTAAACAATTTACTGATTCAGGTTTGATGTCATTCATTCTAATATCAGGGGTCTGAATCATACGGAGTGTCCGTCAGCACGTTTGTCTTCTCTTTTCCTATTAATAGTTCTTGGTGGTTTTGTTGAGATTATCAAGCAGTCGTTTAAACCAAATAAACCTAATGGATTTTCCTATCCTTATACATAGAGTGAGTTTATTTGTCATTTAAGGGATGACAGGTGTATTTTTTTCATATTTGTTCTATTTGTAATTGAAAATCCTATAACAGTGAAAACCCTGATCAGACGCCGCATTATGCGGCGTCTGATCTGGGTCTGCATTGTTTGCCTATGTCTCACAGTGGAGACGCCAGGCTTATTCGGGTTAAGCTCATAGTTTTTTTCTAGCGACTCCAGCAACATTGTCTGCGAATCCGAACTTACTCTGCTTCCGATGTTATATTCCCTTATGGTCTTTAAAACTGGGGCCAATATCATTTTGGTCACTATTCTTGAAGTTGATTTTGGGTGTCTTAATGTTTGTGTTGACGCTTGTATCTCTCCATAACAAAATAATTATTTCTAAGCTTTCTGTTATCCTTGACCCTTGCAATGCTGAATAAATTAAGAGGCCACGCCCACTTCTAATTTTCAGCCAATCAGATTACTTAAACCAGATTGTTGATACAAATTCGCATAATTGATGACAAACAGTGCAGATCCAGGTCATTATGAAGAAGCCAACTGATCTGGGTCAACACTGTTTGCAAAGGCACGGCATGTTCGGAACCAGAAGGACCAGGGTTTTAACTTGACCCGAAGACATTCTGTCTTCATTATATACATATTAATGGTACAGATTTCAATCGGTCAAGTTCCTTACAGTCTGATCCGTAAATCCGGAGTAGTTCAGTTTTGATATTTAGGGGATAACTGTATTCAGAATTGTCATTTCAGGAGGTAAATCGGCTGTTTTACGGTTTGAAATTTCGTTTTACGGCGACGCGTTCGCGGAGCCGTCAAACGTAATTTGCGACCGTAATACCGACGATTGATCCTCTACTCATTCAGTCTTGTGTGAGTGTCCATTGCTCTGAACTATCATTGCTTTTACAATCTATTTGTTTACTTTGAACACATGAAATCGAATCGCTTTATGCGCAACACCACTATCCCTTCAACCCTTTACCTCCGAATTTCTGAAGTGGACATTTCCGTCTATGAATCAGGACACATCCATTGTTGTAAATAGGTGTTTCAGTAAAACATCAATTACTGAATGCCACAATCACGAAGGACAGTCTTAACGAGGCATCTAAAGAATGAGAGACAATGAACAAATAAACTCCATAAACACAAAGAAAGAAGAGCCACAACAATCTAACCACCCTAGAACGGCCAGCTGGAAAACCACGCGGGGATTGGACAAACCAGTTTTTCACGCGCGAAAACTCACCCCTAATTCTGATGCACCTCCAAATTGTAAATAGATGTTCTATCCGCATTTGTGACCATGAAAAGACTGCACATATGCGGAGGCTGATTGTGGCCTCCGCTGCACCCATATACTCTAAAGACATATTTCCGCATGGTACAGCTATGTTGGTTTACTCTTATTTTGCACCATTTATCATCTGAACCGAGCCATTCGAAAATATGCGATCGGGGCGATATGCGGACAACGAAGGTCGTGATCAGACTGCGCATATGCGGAGTCTGATCACGACCTTCGCTGTCCTCAAGAAGTCATGGGATTCTCTAGAGATATCAATGTATGGCAATGACTGTTGAAAGCTAGTGAATTTTCGCTTTGTAATCAAATATATTCACATCTTTATTATTCGCATACTCGTATGTCCCGAAGACACGTTTTCCCATGGATCGGTGCATGTATATTACTTGTCCCCAGACACCAAAGATATCATCTACTATTAAGTCTAATGTAAGCTGAGAGCCTAAACGCTTCCAAAACCATGCCCATCTTGCTGAGTAGAGTATTAAATTACGGTCTGGCACGCGAATATACAAAATGGACAGCTTCTATAGCCTGATATTCCGGCGGTCACATGACATTTATACAACGTCGTATCGACGTCGATGCAACTCCATCAGCGACTACATGGTGTTTATACCACGTCGCATCGACGTCGATGCAACCATGAAGTAGCGTCGAAGACGACATGTGCCCGCTGGGGTTCAGCTATCGAAGTCGATGAAACCTTTTATAAACGTTATGTACCCGCTTCGGTTCAGCGGGCACATAACGCTTATACAACGTCACATCGACGTCGATGCGACGTTGTAAAACGTCATGTCTCCGCTAGGCTGTATAACCTCCTTATGACATATACACGCTACCGTATTTCCCCGGTGGTTTACTCTACTGACCGTTTCAAGGCGGTGGTCCCGGTGTTAGTCTTACTTTTTGTTGCTTTGTGGTTCATTCTACGAGGCGATTTGTTTTATGTCTTACCTTGTGTCATTTTGTTCTTGTGTTTTCAGTCCTTTTAGTATTGCGATTACCTCGCTTGGGGAAGAGAGAGATAATCTTGTGCTTTTCGTACGTTTGTTCGATTTGCGTTTGTTTCCTCTTCCTCTTGGTGTCTGGGAAGGGCTGCGGTTTGTGATTGTGGCACTCCCTGGACTTTTCTCTTACCTTTTTAGTACGGACATCTGAATTCCTTACATACTTACCCTAGAATTTGAACACGTCTATTTTACAACAAGTTTGTGTGTCTCAAACTGCTGGATGAATGCCAACCAGTGTAGACACTGATCAAAACTAGCTTCCAGTTGGATATCAATATTTTTTTCATCACAGCATTCTATCCATGAATTTACTTAAATAATTTAAGGCCGTCTACTGCCTTAACTGCTTGCCTCAAATCTTTGATAGCACCAACTCATCTTGGAGATATGCTGTCAGAGACCGAAAACCAAAATACAGTCGAACCTCAATAGCTCGAACACTGATAGCTCGTTTACCACGGCTAATTCGAACTCACTTTTGAGTTCCTACGAAATTCTTCCCGTAGCTCAGGTAAACAAACATTTAGGGGCATTTTCCTATTTTATCATGAAACTGTATGTTGTGTTTGCTCATTAGAATCGCCTCATAGAGGCGATCCTAATGAGTACACTTAACATACCATTATTGAGTAGAAGATAAAAAAAAAATCCCTAAATTATCGCCATTTGCTTCCTGCCCTGGCGCCATGATTAAACCTCAGTGGCTCAGACTACCCATGTCTAGAACAAATTTTCATGGTCCCAAAGATGTTCGAGCTAATGAAATTCGACTGTATAACTAAAGATACCCAGGAAATGCAACAAACATGAAGCATAGTCCTCCTCATTACGAAAACACGCCTGTTCAAATATACTGAAAATTTTCCCACCAAAAAATTAAAATTTTCAGATAAAAAATTCTGATATTTTTCAAATATTTGCTCAAAACATAGATTGTGGGTACTCGTTAGAACCGCCTCGACGAGGCGGTTCTAACGAGTACCCACAATCTATGTTTCTGAGCAGAAATAAGAAAAATAATGTATACCCCTGTAAACCCCAGGTTTACTATATAAAAATGGGGTTTAAGGGGGTCAAAACTATATAGGCGTGTTTTCGTGATGTGAGTCACCAGAGGAAGGAGACTTTGGATACAATGCATCATACTTGAATTTGAATATAGTAAGGAGTGATAAAATATAACAACAAAGTCTAGGAGCTGGTCTAACACAGATCCAATGCTGCATTTATTCTGAGTCTACACTGTTATCCACTGTGGTCTATCTACACCGGCAATTTTCGTTTCGTCCTTCCACCGGTGTTACAGTAAAAAAACAAAAAACAAAAAAAAACGATATCTTCGACATTTGGGAAATATTGTTACAGTTGTGAATTTTTTTTTTTTTTTTTTTTTTTTTTTTTTTTTTGTATTGTCTTAATAAACTGAGAACAAAAACTCATTGTTATTTGCAGAAACCATGAAACTTTGATAGTTTTAAGCACTAAAGTCTTATAAAAACGAAATCTTTACTTGTACGGTTTCGTCAAAAATGTCCAGTTTCGTCAGTGACGGACTTTATTTTATGGCGAAACCGGCCAATTTTCACGAAACCGTACAATTAATGCTTTTAACTTTAAAATATTTAAGAGCATTAATACATCGAAACTGCATGTTTTCTAGATAGAAGGGTAATAGACTCTATTTCTCATTCACAGTTAACTAAAATATAAAATAAATCACAGAATAAGTCATATTTTCACAAACTTCTAAAGTTTGATTTGCTTATGGTGACACCGGCGGAAGGACGAGACCCAAAAGTGCCGGTGTAGATATCCCACAGTGTTATCTCAGGCCTGTCTGTCCGAATATTTAGGGTATATACGTTACGCCTATTCAAATGAGTCAGTTATACACTGTAAATAATTACTTCACAATACTTGTGGGATCCCTTGTTATTGGCGGCTACTTTTAAAGGATATAGCTTGTTCCATCTGGGAATTTCTTGCAAACAGTGGTCCATACAGTCGAACTTCAATGGCTCGAACATCTTTAGTACCATGGATAATTGTTCGAATCATGGGTAGTTCGAGCCACTGAGGGTTAATCATGGTGCCAGGTCGGGAAGCAAATAGCAATAATTTAGGGAATGTTTTTCGATTTTCTACACAAAAATTGTATGCTGACTGTACTCATTAGAATAGCCTCGATGAGGCGATTCTAATTAGTTAACACATCATACAATTTTATAAAATAAGAAAATTTCTCTCAATATCTGTTATCTTGAGCTATCGGAAGAATTTCGTTGGAACTCAAATATAAGTTCGAATCCGCCATGGTAAACAAGCCATCGGTGTTCCAGCTATTGAGGTTCGACCGTGATTGGCCGCGTCAAGTGCCTTCGAACATGCGTAAAATGACAGATTCAGCTCGTTATGCACGTGAGCAAAATCTTATCCGGGCTTTTGCTCTCCATTCAGACTTTCTGTAGTATCCAATGATTATGTAAGCGGACACCGACGGTCCTGATCAGACTGCACGCACGCTCTGGTTGTTCGTTGTCTGCATATGCCCGAAGGCACGTTTTCGCATGGCGTGGCCCAGTATTATACCGTATTGACACTCCTGATGCCTATTCAAATATATTGAGAATTTTACCACCAAAAATTTGAAAACTTTCAGATGAAAAATTCTGGTAGTTTTAATATTTCTGCTTAAAACATAGATTGTGGGTACTCGTTAGGACCGCCTCGTCAAGGCGGTTCTAACGAGTACCCACAATCTATGTTTTGAGCAGAAATAAGGAAGTTAACGTATACCCCTGTAAACCCCAGTTTTACTGTATAAAAGTGGGGTTTAAGGGGGTCAAAACTATATAGGTATGTTTTCGTGGTGAATTGGTGATTTTGACATAATTATCTGGTCAAAATACTGGACGTCAGAGCTTAAGATCCTATGATATTGACCATGGAACGTACACAGGAAAAAACAAAATATTTGTAGTACTACTATACACGTTACATTTCTGTTCATGAACGGACTCAATAAAACCGAGTCTGTTAATTTTATTAATTGAATGTGTTCATGCTTCCAAAGACACCCTTTCTTAAATCTGTTTATCTTCATTACATTCGTTGTCAAGTGCTCTTGGGCAGCCGCAAAACAACTCTCCGTACTTCTAACCCGTTTATGCCTGGCGTCCCATACAACTGACACTGGCAAAGAGCATAGACTCAAATTAGACCTCGCAACTTTTTTTCGTGCTCAAATCAGCTGAGCATGTAATTTGTCCTGCTAGTAAATCTCAAACTAACATTGCAAATTCTTTATTGTAAACATAGCTGAGCATGAAAATTGCTCTGCTAATAAATATAAAACTGCCAACTACTGTTGGCATTTTCATACTTACATGTATTAGCAGAGAAAGTTTCATGCTCAGCTTAGTTAAGCCTGAAAAAGTTTCATAACCTCGGGCCAGTTTAATATATATATTTTTTATATATTTTCAGGTCCTGTAGAATGATTGAGATCAGTTTAATATACAGTTGACTCCCGTTATCTCAAACGCTAATAACCCAAAATAATGCTTAAGTCAAACTATTTTTTTTTTTTTCAAAATGTTGGTTTAGCTTTGCTTTATATTTTCTTCACATTTCAACTCCTGTAATTTCAAACTATTGTTATCTCAAACTGAAAAGTCTTGTCCCTACGAGTTTGCGATAACGAGAATCCACTGTGTTTGAAAACAGAGCACAGCTTCATGAAGGGCCAGAAGGCATCAGCAGTTCTGCACGTTCAAGAATGGACTTAATAATACTGCGTCCGCTAGTTTCGAAAATTTGATGTGTGAGTTGCTTCTAATCTTTCTAGAACCTGTAAACGAACAAAGAGAAGAGGAAATATGATTCAGCAGAAACTGGGCTAGGTTGAGGCGGGCCGGGAATGGGGAAGAGGATTTTTTTCCTTTTTCAGCTCACCAGAGCCGAAGGTTCTAGGGGAGCTAAAATGATAGGCAGCAGTCCGTCATCCGTCGTCGGTGTCGGCGTCGACGTCGGCAGCGTCGAAATTTTCAAACGACTATTCTGAAACCGCAGAGCCATTTGAAACGAAATTGCCTTTGGAGCCTCCATGGGGCCGGGGAACAAAATGTTGCTCATAATGTCTGGGTCATATGACCAAGATGGCCGCCATGCCCATACGTAGTAAAAACCTTTGGAAATCTTCTTCTCAAGAACCGAAAAGCCGATTACCTTGAAACTTGATATGCAGCATTAGAAACTCCGCCATTATCAAATTTATTCAAATGATGACCCTTGGTTGACCTTTACCTACTTAAAACAATGTGAAATTCGGTCACTTCGTCTTTTGTATAGGAAAAGGGCAAAGAGTGGATTTGTCTTAAGCTATTGTAGCCTATGACATTCAAAGTTGATATATGCAATCACCTAAATAATTTTTATGAATAACAAAGATCAAGGTCATTTATTGACCTTTGTCTGGATGCCTCAAATTCAGTACTTTAATCTTCTTCTACTCTAAAACTGCTGGGCTGATTAAAACAAAATTACATGTGGAGCCTCTTTTGGATAGGAGAATGAAAGTTTGTTCATGGGATCTGGGGTCATATGATTAAGATGGCCGCAATGCCCATATATGGTAAGAACTTTTAAAAAAATATTTTTTTTAGGAACTAACTGGCCTATGATCTTGAAACTTGGTATGCACTGTTGGGTATTTTGGGCTCTACCAAGTTTATTCAAATGGTGACCCTTTGTTGACCTTGACCTATTTTTACGGCTAGGTCAAATTTGGTCACTAAAGCTTTTGTATTGGAAAAAAGGCAAACTGTGGATTTAGTGAAGCTTTTTGTATCCTATGACATTCAAATTTGATACATGCAATCACCTAAATGAACTTTAATAACTATCTCTATCAAACGTGAAGTACGGGGGACGCTGTACGGCCGCCATACGGCACAGAACACCAGCAGGACTCAGTGATTCCAAAGGAAATGAAATTATTATCTGCACTATATTTAAGTACAGGGAGACGTTTTACTGGCACTACATGGTTCTCAACACCAGCTGGGCTCAGTGATTCCAAAGGAAATAAAAATATAATCTGCACTATTATGAAGTACGGGGAGACGTAAGAAGAATGCATACCAGATAGGTGTCTGAACGCAATCATTGATGGTAACTAAACTTACTGGAGCAGTTGCCTCAATGTTTGCGATATTCAACAATCAGTAATAATGTTTAGACACTGATCACATTTGAGCCAATACATGAGAAAAGGATACTTATCACATATGTGATCAGCAAAGGCTCAGGCAAGCCTGCGCATAGGCGCAGGCTTGTCAGAGCCTTTGCTGTTCGCAGACATATAGTGTGAACCTTGAGGAAGCTTCAGGCAAAAACACATGTCTGTAGACCCAGTAGGGGACTGCGCATGTATATTTGAAGAATCAAAAAACGGAAAACCATAGGTCCTTTTTTTCGTGTGCCGGCTCATTTTTGGATAAATATGGTACAATGAAGGGACCAGAAGGAGGGTCAGGCAGATGAAAAGATGGGAAAAACAACATCAAGGACTGGATCAGTCTTAGCTTCGCAGGCTCGCAATAAGCAGTCGCAGACATGTCGAAATGGAACAAAATAATCTTAATTTTACAAGCGGTTGCCAAAGGACCAACATGGTTAAGGGACTGATGCGGTCAAGTGAATATGTCTTGGTTTATTTATTAGTGTATATATAATAGGTTTTTAACACTTAAAGTGGCATGCAGTTTTGTAACAGACGACATTTTTTTTTTTTTTTTTTTTTTTTGGTTTGTTATAATTTTTATGAGAATATAAGACTTGATATTGCATGTGGTTCGTCTGCAAGAGGGAATACATTTCCCGATTATTATTTCCATTGGATGTTTGCGATAACTTTTTTGGTATACGTGTTTGTTAAAACGGTTCATTGGATGGACGTTATAGAGGGAGATAGGCGCCAACATCTTAGAGAGGTCTCAAGTTTTACATATGGGCAAGCGCACGACAAAACCTACAATAAGACCTGTATGACCAGCAAATACTGAGATCAGCCTGTACAATCACCCATGATGGCAAGGGTTTTCGATTACCCCTCTTTGGATAGCCCGGAGGCTGTAGAAGGCACATGCGATCAGCGAAGACTCTGATCAGACTGCGCGAATGCGCAGGCTGATCCTAGTCTTCGCTGGACGCACAAGTCTTATTGTAGGTTTTGTCGTCTATAGATTTCACTGTAATGAAATGAAGCTTTTACTATTTTCCGAAGTTTGCAGAACATTAAAGTTGTTGAGGGCCGCCACTGCACACACCTCAATGATCGTCTAAAACCAAGGTAGAATTTATGGTTTGGATATGATGAATTTATGTTGTTTACTAGTTTTCTTCATACAAATTCTCTTAATTGAACATTTTTACCATTGCATGAGTGAGACGAGTCTAAAAGATTCTCATGTGCACATTTTCTTGAAGAATGAAAGGAAACACACAGCTACATTTGTAATGCTCTGCTCATCAAGCGCTCTGAGACATTTATAAAATTAGTTGTATGTCCACAGGTATCCAAGCTAATACATAAAACAAAGTTTGTCCTTTCATGTATATAACGGACTGGATATCGGTTTGTATTCTATCTGCACGTGCAAAGGGGACGGCTAAGTACATTACATATGTACGATCAGTGTACATTGTACAGAGCTTTTGAGCTGCCTACTTTGTGTTTATTTTGAATGAATTTGGGTGTTTTATTTTCCGGCTGCTCTAGATAGAACATTGTGAGACAAAATGACATTAGTGATTTATGTATTCATGAAAAAGAAAAAGGAAATGTTTCGTCTCAGATTTGCGCAAGCTAGAAGGTAAGTTTTTTCATACTTATAAAATGCATTTTTATTTGTTAATAACCTCTTCATATGCTAAATAATATCCTCTGCTGGCTACAGGAAGGTCGTGGTGAAGGCCGCTCATTAACGCTAAGCACTCTGGGTAAAATTTTCAGCAGACGACAGATTGAAATATTTTCTTATTTTTCCCAGAAAACAGGTTTTGACATTTCATGCAAATTGTATTGCATGAAATGTTAAATCCTGTTTGCTGGGAAAAATATAAGAAAACAATATCAACAGGTGTCGTCTGCAGACTAAGCACAGAGAATGGTGAAGGTTAAACGTTCTGATCAATATAGGGCCATTCGGCTGCTTGTATAATGCCAAAAATGCGAAATGTAATGCGAAAACCCCCCTTATGAATTATGCGAACACTGAAGGCCCAGATCAGCCTGCCCATCCGCGCAGGTTGATCAATGCCTTCGCTGTCCTCTTAGAGAATCGTTGGATTCTGTAAAAACGGCATTGAAGATAGAAGACCCTGCCCAGTTTGCGCAGGTACGCCGTCTGGTCCTGGCTTTCAGTTCTCGTTATGCATCAAATATTTTATATGAACCGTAAAGTTAGCAAACGTCCCGTTAGTTCGGACATGTGTGCCTCGTGAAGATTAAGACCACCCTGCGCATATGTGCAGTCTGATCAGAATCCTCATTGGACGCGGTTTGGATTACCAAGAATATAAAGTTTCTTGGTGCGGCCAACGAAGACGCTGATCAAACTACGCGGACGAGCAGGCTGATTTGAGTCTTTGTTGGGTGCACACGTCAGATGGTATGTTTTCTCATGTTGCGGTTTATATGTTATGTTATTTGCAAGACGCTAGTCCATTGTTAACAGTGTTTCTTATAGCAGACAGAGTCGTCTGCTACTATCAAGTTGATGGATGCGGTGTGCACTGGCCTTTTGCTTGTTGGATTTTATTATGCTATAGTGATTTTAATATTTTGTTTTCTTATTTTACAATTTGACAGGATATGTCCTTTCATTCAAGTCATTTCCTGTTTAAAGCAACTCCTAGGGCATATTTTCAGGAAAAAATACCATAAATATCAAACATTCATCATCTGTAGATTTGCGAGCATCATGAGAAAAGTTAAGAGTGCTATGGGCTTGATATTGTATTGTACCTTTTTGCAATTTAGAATCTAAGAGTCCGCTTTTTCATGTATTAATCAGTGACTAAGGATCGGTAGAATTAGCCACTAGTGGTAGATAAAATTAATGAACTAAACACCAACATATAACAAACAAAAAATACAACAACAACAACAAAAAAAATACAAAAAAAAAAAAAAAAAAAAAAAAAAAAAAAAAAATGGAAAAATTGGAGGATGAATCCGCATTATCAAATTTATTTACCCTCAACTCATTACCATACTTGTTCTACTTTTTCAACAAGTCCATAGAATTACCTGTAATTTTGTCTAACATTGCTGGATGAGTAGCAAACAGTGTAAACCCTGATCAGACGCCGCGTTCCGCGGCGTCTGATCTTGGTCTACACTGTTTGCCTGGGCCTTTTGTTCGAATCTTTAAATTTAATACGGCATGTGTCCAGTCTCCTATATATATAAACCTGTATCACTAAATGCAGTCGACCCTCGTTACCTCGACTTCGCTTATCTCGAATAACCTCTTATCTCGAAACTCGGGGGCGGGGCCTTTGTCAGCGCTGCCAGGTATATGATTGACCCCCCCCCCCCCTTTTTTCAACAAAAAGTATATGAATTGCCCGATTTTTCTGAATTCCTATGTGAAAGGCCCCATTTTTCTGACATCCTGGTATATGCACATATTTTTCGCTTAGAGATTTTTCGAGGCTGCTTATCCTCTTGGTATTACATGAATTGACTATGATATTTGTGTAATAACCAGCAAAAAAATGGGTACAGAAAATCAAAGGGTTGTATATGAATAGGTCAACATTTTGGATGATCAAATATATGAATGGGTCCGTTTCTTTCGAAGGCCAGGTATATGAATGGGGTAGGTTTTGAAATACTGGCTCGCACACCCATACCAAAATTACCCCTAAGTTACCCCCCCTACCTGCCCCCCCCCCCCCCCCCCCACCCCCCACCCCACAAAAAAAAACACGAGTCTCGAAATGAAACTCTGGTCCCTATTTAAACATGAAAATCTAGCAACAGGTAATAAAATATTGTGGAAAAGAGGAGAAACTGCTCCTAAGGAGTGCTCCAATTTTTCCTCTTTTCCACAATAGTTTCAATATATCTGTAACTTCAGGAGTCTAATTACATATTCATTTGTGAAATGAGGTTGTTCGATTTTTTTCCTCAATTCTGTAAATCTGATATGTCGAGGTACGGATATGCGAAATATTTCAGAGAGTCCCTTGGACTTCGAGATAACGAGAGTCGACTGTATATATCAGCAGATGGCAGACGGGGTATTCTTTTTTCTTCACAGATCTATGTTTTGAGCAAAAATAAGATAAATAATGTATACCCCTGTAAACCTTAGTTTTACTATCTAAAAGTGGGGTTTAAGGGGGTCAAAATTATACAGGCGTGTTTTCGTGATAGGTGAATATTGCGGTTACCCATGAAAAAACACGTGAAAATACCCATGGAATGCCACAATCACGAAGCACCATCACGAAAACGCGCCTATATAACTTTGACCCCCTTAAACCCCACTTTTATATAGTAAAACTTGGGTTTACAGGGGTATACATTATTTTTCTTATTTCTGCTCAAAAACATAGATTGTGGTACTCGTTAGAACCGCCTCGTCGAGGCGGTTCTAACGAGTACCTACAATCTATGTTTTGAGCAGAAATAAGAAAAATATCAGAATTTTTTATCCGATTTTTTTCATTTTTAGGTGGCAAAATTTTCAGCATATTTGAATAGGCATGTTTTCGTAATGAGCCCTCTCCTCCTCCCTCCCCCGAGGCACCAAAGGAAGGAGTGATGAGGAATGACTACACAAAGGCTACATATGAAATCACAGGTGCACTTACATTGTACAACGAAGAAGAACTCCAAACAGAGGAACCGCCTTGGAACGGCAAATAAAGTCATATTTTGAGTAACTGGCGGCCAGTGCCTTGTTTGTACACGCAAAATGGGCACAGACGCAATATCGACACAGAACGAGTTGCTGTGATGACGTCACAGTGCGAGATAATGAAAAAAGGCCCACTGTGGAATAGGAGTGTAGAAGTTTCTATGACATAGTAAAACTTATCGTCAGTACACCGTTAAGAAAATCCGTATCTGTTACGATAAATTGGCAGGGTTACGGGTTACCGTATCTTATGCTAAAACTACCCACCTTTGCCCTATCCTAAGAGACAATTCTTCCAAAAATTATAAAATTACAATAACGGTACGGTACTGGTAGCTGATTGCCAATTATTTTACCGTAAACCTATGGACATCTTTTTACAGTATACATCACTGTTTGGCCGAAATCAGTCGTATGTTGCCATTCCTGGTTAGTATGCGAGTCAAAGATTTCAATAGCCATGGTACACCAAACAATTAAACCCTTTCACCCCTGATTTTCTGAAGTGGACTCTTCCGTCATTGTTTTGGACAAGTCCATTGATGAAAATAGGAGTTTAGTCTAAAGTCAAAAACAGAATGGCAAACAGTGTAAATATTGATGAGACGGCTCGTAACGAGCCGTCTCATCTGGATCTACACTATTTGCATAGGGATCTGTTTTAGTCTGCAGGGCTGAAAAGGTTGAGAGGGCTGGTGAAGATGACAACATAATCATAAAAAGTATGCTTGTCACTGCATTGTCTGTGTTAGTGCCGATGGACATACATGTACGGTATACTGACCACATCAGGTGTCTGCTTGGAATCCTGGGAGTGAGAGACATTTTAACAAATTGGTTTCGCAGCCATCCTATTTCTAAATTGGTTTCGCAGTCGTTCCGATTTCAAAATTGGTTTCGCAGTCGTTCCGATTTCTAAATTGGTTTCGCAGTTGTTCCGATTTCAAAGTAAAACGGTGTATCAAAGCTTTAGAACCACATGCACATGCTACTTTCGATTGAGATTGTGATTGCCGGATTGACTAAAACGATATATAATGACATTAATTGAATGACGTCATAAATATTATAGTACATGTATCATATAGTGCCATATATGTAAATTATGAAGTTTAGGTAATTGGACAATACGTCAGTATAAAACAATATTAGTATTTTTTCTCTTCTAAACATTGAAGATAACGTCCTCCAGTTTGCAAATTGCATTACACAGATTATCATTTTTAATTCCTGTCGTAAAACGTTCACTGTTTCTGGACAGAAGAAAACATATTAAGTAATGCCAAAATCAAATATTGTTAAGTCTATCCCAGGCGCGTCTGATCCTTAACTGTTGATTTTGTTAGTAGCCGCGAAGAACAATTACATGCATTTTAGAATAGCAATGCACATAGACATGCGGAGTTTGCTAGAAACTTTCGCTGTTTGCGTAAACTATTTGGTAGGCTTTCTTGTGTCTCATACAATATAAATTATTTCAGCCAGGGAGTAGCATTTCATCTAAGATTGCATGTGCACCCAACAAAACCTCGGATCAAACTGTGTATCTGCGCAAGCTGATCAGAATATTTGTTATCTTTCTAAAAACGCATTGGATCCATAGCTGTCCACATTTTACCACGTGAATCTCTGACCATATATTATGCAAAATAACTAGCCGTGACACAGCATTTCCTACAAAATTACAAGTGCGCCGAGCGATGACGCCGATTGGCATACACAGAAATTCGCTGTTCGCCTGAAGCGGTTTTGGACCCTTCGCGACCCACAGTGTGCCCTGCGGAGTCTCTGATTTACCCACAGGGAGGCCTGCAAAGGCTCTTAACAGACTGCACGGATGCGCAGTATGATCTGAGTCTTCGTTGGTCTAACATGCACTCTTGTAAGAAATGCATTACCCCAGCTCTATAATTTTCCTATATGCAATTTTCTATGATGTCTGTGTCTCTTATGCAATAAATAGTTTTACTCCATCAAAATGAAAGATGACGCAGATTAAGATCCTGGTACCTTTATTAGCGAAACAGCAACTGTGCAGGAAACGTACCTTCGGACATGTTTGCCCAGCTAAATATAAGATCAGCTAGCTAATTCACGCAGTCTGTTCAGAAGCTCTCCGCGGCGAATTTTGGATAGCCAAGGATTCGAAATTTCTTTATACGGACAACAAAGACTAGGACCAGACTGTGCGGATACGCAGGTTGATTTGAGTCTTCCTGGGCGCACATGTCACGTTGCGACTTATAATTTTTAGCAAAACTCCGGACCCGATTTATGCAATCATCGACATCATAAATATGGGTCGCGCTATGGGAAATGTGTTCAGGCATATGCGGACAGCGAAGGCCCGGATCAGACTGCGCATCCGCGCAGTCTGATCAGGGCCTTCACTGTCCGCTTACAGAATCATTAGATGCTCTAAAATGTATGCATGGAGAGCAAAGAACCTGATGATAACTTTGCGCATGCTCAAAATGATTTGAATATGCGCATTTTGTACATATTTCGAAAGAACTATTTCGTTTGATACGGCCAATATTTCTTTGCCATATTTCAAAAGCTGTGGAGTCTTTGTAAAAGCAAATGTATTGATCCACGTCATGAAACTATGCTTAATCACAAATGGAATGGCGAATATATTGTAAAGTTCCGCAGAGGGGCTCTGTGCAATCACAGTTTAATTACGCCTCGAACTTTGATTAGAACTGTCCTAAAGAAAATTTATGTAGAAGTCAGTCTTAGCGTTTTTGTATTTGATATACATATACCGGTAGATATTTGCATACTTCAACTGATTGCGCAATGCCAGAGACTAAATACTGCTTGTCATCTAGGCGAGCACTTGTCAGACGCAATATCAGATAATCTAATGCGTTTGCTCAATTTTGTTCTCAAATTTTAGAATAATTAAGGAGACATGATGCACCTTAAAAGGAAAGCAATCAAAGCACTGACGGCATTGGTCGGTCGATTGTCTCTGAGTGTACGCTGAGAAAGTGGTCCTGAACGGGGACCTAAGACTTCATTTAACCCTTAACTTCCTGTACTTTAACCAAAATAGTGCAGACCATGCTCAGACACCGCATTCTGCGGTGTCTGATCTTGGCCTGCACTATTTGCCAATGTCCAAACTGTCCCAGTCCAAGTTTTACAGATAACCCTCTATCAACAGCACTGACGTCAAAGCGACAAGAGTATTGCGGCTATAAATAACCGTTACCTGGATTTCGTACAAACGCGCGCGGTTTGATTACATTGGTTAATGATACCAGTGGATAAATACCACTACCTTAAGGAATAGGATTTTTTTGGCGTTTGTATACTGTGGTTCGACGCCCCCCCCCCCCCACCCCCCCCCCCCCCCCACACACACAAATATATATATATATATATATATATATATATATATATATATATATATATATATATATATATATATATATATATATATATATATATATATATATATATAAAGGAATTAAATACGTAGTTGGGGCGTTCGTGTTTTACTTTTTTTTTTTTTTTTTCTTCTTCTTCTTGTTTCTTGTTTTGAAGAGAAGTCCTAGCTTGATGGACTCTGGCATTCCGCAATTTGCTCTAAAACGTTCACCTATAGTCGGATTCAGAGTCATAATTTACACAAACTGGTTGCTGCATCTACATTTAGAAGTGTTTCCTACACTGGTCAGTACCGATATATTAGACAAGTATTTTCAAGTAATTAGATAATGTTACTGTTCATATTTGACATGACAAGCGTTAGCCACAGGACGCTTAAATTATATATTTCCTTTCTGGTAACCCTGTACGATTTGGCCGGATACTTCAAAGTTGATTAAATACGTTTTAGGTGAATATCTTTGAAAGTAACGAACATACAGACTACATCATATGCTCTTATCATTGCGAACTGTACCACTAATTCTCCGCCGCACATTGCATTGGGTTTGACTTGCCTATACATGTACTACATCTCAGTGGTTAAAATCACCAAACAAACCTCCGGACAGTCACTGATACGTTCGCCATTTTGTGTACAGACGTCATCTAGGGGTGAATCAGTATTCGCGATCTGATTGGCTGCAGTCTCCAGTGACTAAATATATTTCTCATAATTCTGTTGATAATCCACTAAAACCCAAAAATATCATGACTATAAAGGCTGGTCACAAGTGACCAGCCTTTATGGTCATGATATTATCTTGGTTTATTTTAGTGGATTATTAAACCGATTATATGAATAAAAAATAAAAAAAAAAAAACCTGTTTAGTCACTGGCGACTGGAACCAGTATACGAGAGATTCACTCGTAGACATTCAATTTGTTTTATTGTTTCGAAGAAAATTATTTTTGATTTTGATTTTCTTTGGAATAATTGAGCCCATTTTGGTTTCTTGGAGAATCGAGTGCGCCTAAACCGGTACTTGGAGCGCACACAGCCTTATTGGCCTGCGCGAGAATCGCGATGTTTATGTATGGAGAAGTGTTCGATTAGCGCAGAGCGCAGTTTGGTAAGTTTGAATATGACCTGCAGTCCATCTTTGGTAAGTTTGACTATGACCTGTGGCCCATACTTAAAAAGTTCAAACATATTCATATCTGACGCATGCTAAAATAAGTTTCTAGATAAAATCTGGTAACTTATTTAAGTTCTGGCATGTTGTTGTTGTTTCTTATTTTTTTTTTTTTTTTTTTTTTTTTTTATTGATAATGTAAAAACTAGATCTCGTGGAGATCCCAATATGACTAGGATTCGCATATTGTTTGATCAAGGACATTCATAAA
Organism: Anodontia alba; assembly: GCA_964016985.1. Lineage (NCBI taxonomy): Eukaryota > Metazoa > Mollusca > Bivalvia > Lucinida > Lucinidae > Anodontia > Anodontia alba. The sequence goes on along the minus strand of OZ024832.1, from coordinate 1,888,805 downwards.
ACTTAATAAAAGCACATTTTTTAACCTATTACATTGAAAATTTATTAAACTTTAATATACCCGTTTCCTATATTTCTAAGTAAACATGAACAAAAATTGCGCCGATACTTAGACGTCTACGTCTAAATATTTTGTCTTGTAAACTACTAAGATGTCAAATGAAGAGTGCCATTGAAACCGGGACTCCGAATTTCTTTGTTTTAGGTATTCTGTTTCTGAGGAAACTATAATGCAGTCTTATGAAGGGTCTCAATAAAACCAAGACTCCGTTATCCTTTATTTTATGTGTTCTTTGTTTTCAAGCGAAGGAAACCTGAACATATTTTATCATCATTTCACTAGAATAGTCTGTATAGCATACTCGAGAAAATAAGGCTGGCATTTCATGTGAAATTCCAAGCCTTATTTTCTTGATACAAAAAAGACCACACTCCATTTTAGCTGATTAAAACCGAAAACAAAAACATTTATTTTATCAAATTATCGGATCTAAGGAGTTATTGTGAAACTGCGCCCTGAAGGCGCGTTGATATAATAACCCTTTGCATATGGTATCGTGAATACTTAAAGCACATGCAACTGCCCACGAGAAAAGAGTCAGGACACACTCTTCTTTGTTGTAATCTAATAAACTGTTCAATATGTCCATAAAGAAACTGTGAAGGTTATTAATAAGATGCGCAGTCTGACTTGGTCCTACGCTGACCGCATAGACCCTAATGTCTCATTTTCCTATGGCATGGAACGAGTATTATGGCATTCCATTAAGGAAGTTGTTTGGCTGATGATACCCATTAGCGGAGCCGCGAGAAGTGAAAAGGCTTCTTAGACAATATGCGAGGTACGCCCATTCAGATCCAGCGCATGCGCAATGTCATTCGGAATCTTTAATATCCATATTAAATATGTGCTATTGTGTCTACTGCGTTTTCAAGTAGACAGCGGAGGCCCAGATCCGACTGCGCATTCGCGCAGTCGGATCTGGGCCCACTCTGTCCACATTTGCCTCTAAGACATATTTTCGCATGACGAGACTCCGCGAGAAAATAAAGCGCCATTCTTGAGCAAATAAAACAAGAAGAATATCGAACTGCGGAGGTTGACTCCACTGAAATGAAACAATATCGCACGACCGCTAACAAACTTTACGTATTAGCAAGATAGATTACACGTCGTAATTCTGTGTTACAAGGACCGCTAGACAAATATATCAACATGTTACTGTAAGCGATTTATTGTGTTACTGTCCTCTTTTACGTATAGTTTTACCGAAAATCCCTTGCAAATATTCATGATACCCGTTGTAAAATCTCACCCGCCCACCCACTCTTGGTAAATATTTTGTGTCATCAGCAAAATTGTTCAAAACTTTCGTAAGGTGCATGAATACGTCTGGTAGATTTTCCGCCATTGTTTACAAGGGAGATAACTGTTTTGAATTTCTGTTTGATCTCCTGCGCACCAAATCCTTCTGACAAAGGACCTTCTCTTACAGAAAAGAAATTGCTCCAAAGGGGAGCGAATTCGTTCCTTAAGGTGTAGACCACTTTTCAAAAGGTATACAAATAACTTCAAAAGAGCTGTCTCCATTGAAAGTGTGTCTACTCGTCTAAGGGCTCTGAAGTGCACGACGATATTTAATACTGCAAAGCCAGACAGTCATCGTAATTATGTGGCTATCTAGTCCATAATCAGTGGCAAAAGATGCATCGATGCAGACAGGAATATTTTATTTATGCTTCGTTATATGTACAGTAGCCATCACGAAAACATGCCTGTATAATTTTGACCCCCTAAAATCCCATCTTTATATAGTAAAACTGGGGTTTACAGGTGTATACATTTTTCTTATTTCTGCTAAAAAACATATATTGTTGGTACTCGTTAGAACCGCCTCATCGAGGCGGTTCTAATGAGTACCCACAATCTATGTTTTGAGCAGAACTATGAAAAATGTTAGAATTTTTATCTACAAAATTTCCTTTTCGGGTTGTAAAGTTTTCAATATATTTGAATAGGCGTGATTTTGTATTGCAAATCATGCAACAGAGGTCCCTACACGGACCGATTACGTAATTGTAATTTCGAACTGCCTCAGAATTAAGGGCGTCTGTTCCAGGTAAAACCTGTTTGCTTAGATAGTATTTATCGGATTTATTGGGTTACTTACGCGGTTCGGGCCTCAGACTCAATGACGACCTCTTCGTAAAACTTTAACCAGTGGGTTGGGGCTTGACGATATGTCTTTGGCTTGGCCCACCGTGGTTCAACTATTCGTTTTCATTTACTCAGGCACAGTAGATTGCCATGAGTACTCATCTTTGTTTATCATAGTGATAAATTTGATTTTTATGTTTTCGCTTTGAAGTATTAACTGAGTTGGGAGCCTGTATGCGAACCGATTTTTTATATATATTTCTGTATTAAGAGTAGCATCGGGACTCAGGGTGAAGAAGCGCTTTAAAACCCACGTTGGTTTATTCTATTGACCGTTCTAAGGCGGTGGTCCCGATATTAGTCTTACTCTTTGTTGCTTTGTGGTTTATTCTACGGGGCGATTTATTTGAAGTCTTACCTTAAGTTATTTTGTTTTTCAGTCCTTTTAGCATTTCGATTACCTCGCTTGGGGAAGAGAGAGTTAATCTTAGTGCTTTTCGTACGTTGTTCGATTTGCGCTTGTTTTGATTTGTCTGTTTCCTCTTCCTCTTGGTGTCTGGGAAGGGCTGCGGCTTGTGATTGTGGCACGCCCTGGACTTTTCTCTTACCTTTTTTTGAAATAGTCAAGCTTAATAAATAGGACATATGTCCAAAGTACACAAATGTATTACAGACATTACAGTAACACCCTTTGCAAAATCTATAGTTTGGCAAGACAAGTGTGCATTTTACATGTAAAATGCACACTTTTTTGACATAACTGTAGATAAAACATTCTTTTCAACACAAAATATTGAGTATTTATTCTAATTTCTCTACAAAAACACATGTAGTGTGGACTCATAAAATAAGTACCTAAAACATACGTTTTATGTCCAAAAAATTAATACCCATCTTTTCTAGAGTTATGCCACGCCCACGTCTAATTTTCAGCCAATCAGATTGCTTGATCCAAGAGTTTGATACAAATATACGTACTTAATGACAAACAGAGCAGATTCAGATCAGTTGGCTTCTTCAGAAGCCAACTGATCTGGATCTACACTGTTTGCAAATGCAGGGCATATGAGAGTTCAGCAGGACCAGGTTAACTTATGGCATGGGAAGTGGGGAATGATGTGGTTATTACGCAAAATAAAGACAAATTCAATTACGAAAAGAAAGAGTATTTGGTCAAAAATGGATTAAAAATAAAACTTTCTGAAAATCAACATAATATTGTAGACTTTTCATACCCATGTTTTCATACCCAAGTATTATAGGGGAAAATGGGATGCATATTACATAGACTTGTCAACGTAATGATTGAAGCTGCAACGCGTTAAACTGTACTTTCAGGCATATTGGCTCAGAGTAGAATGAGATAACCCTGCGCAACCGTGCAGTTTAATCAAAATGTTAATGTGATAGGGCGCGGGTAATAAACATTCACACTAACTGATATGAGCCAGTGCATGACAAAACCTACAAAATGGCATTTGCGCCCAGCGAAGACTCAGATCATCCTGGGCATCCGCCCAGTCTGATCAGAGTCTTCGCTTTCGCATGAAGAAAGCTTGAGTCCTTAGCTACCTTTTGAGTGTACAGCAATGACTCTGCTGGGCGCACATGCCATGTTTTAGGTTTTGTCATGCGCTGGCTCGTATCATAATTACTCCGTTTCGAGTTATGTCTTCCATCAATTAAGAAGTGCCTTAATGGTGAAATGGTCTAGGAGGAAATCAGTTGTACGGATCGTAGATATAAGCATTCTTCTACAACTCCTAAATTCTCAACAGATTCCAAGAGACAATATTGACTGACGCCTGGGTTAGAGCAACCAGATTGACTATGTAGGCAAGTTTACTAGCAAGGCTAGATAATTTCGTCTAGTGCTCCATCCAGATCAATATTACAATTCAATTACGTACTGCTTGCAAAAGCGTTCAGCTCACACAGAGCGATGTTTGGTTTTCTAGCGGAAAAGATATGGAATATTCTTGAGATAATGGTAATATTTTCTATGCTTTGTCTTATTTGGTGTTAATGTCTGGTTCATTTGTTTTTGTGTTATTTTATCTTTTGTAATATAATGCTGGCATTACATGTGTTTTGGGAATGGTGTTATTATACTAATATTCTTGGAGAGTCGTCTTGGCAAATAGTGCGGCCACAGATGAAAACATCTTTGGCCTACAGAGGACAGGATCTACTTGGTAGATATGTTTAGCCGTTTTTATAAGGGAGACAACACTAGTAACTTCCTATTTGCCTTCTGAAAATGGGTCTACTCTAAAAGGAACGAATTTGGTCCCCCAAGGGAACAAATTCGTTCCTTTTAGAGTAGACTCTTTTTCATGCAGGAGGAAAACACTTTTAATACGGTTATCTTTTTTTTTTTTTTTTTTTTTTTTTTTTTTGTCTTGAACTTGTATCTGAAATATTATCTAATATCTTAAGTACAGGGTCCAAAAAGCGCCTTTACTCCATTAGTGGAAATCGAATGTCTTCCTATTCTGTTTGCGGTAACACGTCTAAGTAACAAGTACATGTATGTCGCCTATTGGCCCTCTATAATGCATAGTGGAATTAAGGGTATGCAGGGATCTGCATTATTAGGGGAGTTTCAGAGTTTTGAAACTGTCAAACTAGCTCTACAAGGTGCGTTATACTTCTACCAACCATGATTACTGCATGTTTCTCTTAATGTGCTTGATTACTAAATATATTTCATTGCCCATATTATATAGAATAAATTACATGATTTATACAGTTTTAGATAAGAAGGCATAAAGATAAATATTTTTTTTTCTGATTTGCCTGAAATAAAAAAAAAAAAAAAAAGAATGTTGTCTGTACTCATTAGAATCGTAACAAAAAGCTGCAGTAGTTATTAGAAATCCATCTACGAGGTGCTTCAAGTGATGACACACAACAGGTATCTTATGAAGATGTTGGATAAATATCAGTATTTGTGTTACAATGATTGATATAGAGCTTAGATGTGTATATTGTTTATACTGGTATTAATATAAATAGGTCTTTCTAGTCGATTATCAGACTAAATAAGGGCTGCCTCTTTAATCTGTTTCAGAGGGTTAGGGTGCGACTATCAGTGTATGTGGTAAAGCCCACCGTGGTCCTGACTGTATTGTGTTATGACACATCAACATTACATTTGTGTTATAGAACACAATAAGAACACTGAGGCGATTCTAACAAATACCCAAAACATGCTTCTTTAAAGTATTAAATACAGTATTCTTGCATAATTTGTGACTAATCGTTACCTCTTAGGCGAAGATTCCGTGAAAGTTAAATCGTCATTATAACGAATTTTTGTTTTTCGTTGTGTCGAGAGTCAGTATAAAGAGGATTGTCTGTATTTTCTATTTGGTTGTCCGTCTGTAGGACTGTAGAATATAGCCACGGTCAAAGAATATGAATGCAAAGGCTGATCTGGACATACGCTGTTCTACAGCATTTAGGATGATTACGAGTATGTTATACACTCATAACTTCTTAGAAGATGTTATTTCAGGGATAACATTTTTATTGATTTCTCAGTGAAAAACAAAATATACAACATAGCATTACATTTATGTTATAGAACACAATAAGGACACAGCAAGAAATGTTTCAGAAAGACGATTCTTATGGGATTTAGTAATTATATTATTATAGAGAGCCGAGAAATCGAATTTTATTCTAAATATTTGTTTCTTTTATATGCAGGAGTGTCCATTACGATAAAGAATTCTTTTAGTGCAATACCTTATTTACTTACTAATAGTATTCGGGCACAGGGGCGAATTCAGCAGGGGTTGGTGGGGGTTCAACGGAAAACCCTTTAATTCAGCAATGAAAAACAAAATATACAACATAGCATTACATTTATGTTATAGAACACAAAAAGAACACAGCAAGAAATGTTCCAGAAAGACGATTCTTATAGGATTTAGTAATTATATTTAGAGAACCGAAAAATCAAATTTTATTCTAAATATTTGTTTCTTTTATATATAGGAGTGCCCATTTATGATAACGAATTGTCATTGTGTAATACCTTGTTTACCATTAGTATTCGGGCACAGGGGCAGATTTAGCGGGGGTTAGTAGGGGTTCATTGAAAAAACCCTTTAATTCAAGATTTCAACGTAGGGATTTTTGGATAAATTTGATGAATTTGAGATATCGTATTTACCCTAAATATTTACACCACCCACTCTTTACTTATGTATGTCTTCAACAAATCCATTTTACTATCTGTGAATGTGTGTAAAATAATTGTTGAGTGGGTGAGCGTTGACCCTGATCAGACGCCGCGTTCTGTATAGTCTGATCTGGGTCTATACTGTTTGTTTGTCCGAATACATCCAAAAGGAGCGACAATTTGAGCAACTTGAACCCCTCATAAGCCATCCTGGATCCGCCCCTTTGATGCATTGTAGTTGGACGAACAAACACTGTAGACCCAGATCAGATGCCGCAGAACTACAGGGTCTACAGCGTTTGCATCTCATCCAAAAATGTTATGACACACCAACAAGTAGTAACATGGAGTTGGTCAAAATATAGGGCAACTATGGTAAGGAGTTAAGATTTCCGAAGACTACTGTAAGCGTAAATACGGTGAATAGTTTTAAGCGTAAATAAGCTGAATAGTTTTCTTATCCAGACCATTATCTGTAGGAGTGCCTATGATTTATAAAGTTTTGCGTATTGCATTTTAAAATGAATCAGTATTACTTTGTGTATAAAATGAATCAGCTTTGTTTATGATTTTGTAAGGATTACATGCACCAATTCAGTGCAAGGTCAGAGAGAATTGCGAAGTAACATCGAATCATTCTCGTGACCATGACAATATGTTTTTGGTTTCATGCAGACGTTCATGTCAGAGAGAAATATTTTTGTTATTATTATTTTATGAAAAGTCTAGCTTTCTTTGTCGGATATTCTTAAGCAACAGTGACGAGGCCTAGTTGGCTGAAACTGGCGAGTCGGTAGAAAATAATATGTTAAGCATACAACTACCATTTGGTTTTTGTTAAAATTAATAGACTCCTCATTCTATAGTGTAAATATATATAGTTTATATTATTCCATAAGCTGTGATCACTTTTCAGGATGTTTGGAAATTTATATGAGGTTCACTGATGAGGAAAGGCTTCGCACTTCATTTTTTTTTTTTTTTTTTTTTTTGTTCTTCTTTCAATTTGAAGAGTGTTCATTGCTTCAAAGGGACATTCCTTTAAGAATCTATGCGTATGACTGACTATGAGCTTTCTAACGTAAATTGTTTCCAAAAGATCTTTTTTGCTATAACAATGGTGAAACACTAATTGCACTTTCTTTTACGAAAAAAGAAATTCTCTTTTAACCCTTGTCCTGCTGAACCTGGATAGACCCTGCTTTTGCAAACAGTGTAGATCCAGATCAGTTGGCTTCTGAAGAAGCCAACTGATCTGGATCTGCACTGTTTGCCATTCAATATATGATTTTATGTCAACAATCTGGATCAAGATACCTTGTTGGCTGAAAATTAGAAACAGGCGTGACATCTTAATTTATTCAGCAGGACAAGGGTAAAATCTTTAAACTTCCCCAGGCCATCAAACACGCGACGCCTTGACCTAACGGCAATTTCAAGATGTCATCGTTGCAACCTTGTCTGTTTAAGGCGTCTGGTTACGCACGGTTGAGTGTCCACCAGTTATGACATGGGAGACCAATTTTGTGACTTCCTGCTTTCATTCCTGCACATCGAGTCCCTTTTGGAAAGGAAAATTTTTAGAGTTGATCACTCTCTAAAAGGGAGATAAGACAGTTGCCTCTCCACCCCATGAAAGTATATCAATATCTCTTAAACCATTTATGCCTAGCGTCTCATAAAAGGGAAATTGTCAAACAGTGAAGACCAGATCAGACGCCGCATTCTGCGGCATCTGATCAGGATGTACACTGTTTGCATTAAGTTCAGAATTTTTTTCTACAAAACAAATAAATAATAAAAACTAACCAGACACCCCTTATATAGGAAATGGGCCTGTCCAAAGAGTTAAGGTAGAAGACTCCGCTCGGCATAAATGGGTTAATGTGTAATATTTCGATCTGTTACAGTCTACAAGACAGGAAACGGAAATGATAAGACTGACAGCCGATTTGTCAGTCTCGTCAAAAGATATCATCACGCAAACATGCCTATATAATTTTGACCCCCTTAAACCCCACTTTTATATAGTAAAACTGGGGTTTACAGGGGTATATATAATCTTTCTTATTTCTGCTCAAAAACATAGATTGTGGGTACTCGTTAGAACCGCCTCGGCGAGGCGGTTCTAACGAGTACCCACAATCTATGTTTTGAGCAGAAGTAGGAAAAATATCAGAGTTTTATCTGATTTTTTTTTTCAGTTTTTGGAGGTGAAATTTTCTATATATTTGAATAGGCGTGTTTTCGTAAAGTATTGAAAAGTCAACTTAAGTCTGTGCTAAAGCATGATGAATCAGATACCTGGAGTTCGCTTTGTTTCCCGAAATACTGCGTCGATATCACATATCTGACATCGTTTAAGGGGATTTGATAAATTTGATATTTGTTTGATAAGAAAGACAGGTTTTCGACTTCCTGTTTGCATTCAAGCACAACAATACTGGTTCCAGTCTCCAGTGACTAAATATTTTCCTATAATTGTGTTTGATAATGCACTAAAATACAACCAAAATATAATAGTGAATTATAAAACCAAAATAATATCATGACTATAAAGGCTGGTCACTAGTGACCTAGCCTTTATAGCAGGTCACTAGTGACCCAGCCTTTATAGTCATGCTATTTTTGGTTGTGTTTTAGTGGATTATCAGAAAGGATTATAAGAAAACAAATTTAGTCACTGAACACTGGAGCCAGTGTACCACACACCAAGTCCCTTCAGAAAAGTGGTGTAATATAGAAGGAAAGAATTGGCTCCCAATGGGAGAAAATTCATTTCTCTAAAGTAGACCGCTTTTTATAAGGTAGGCAAAAAACAATGACAAAATTGGCTCCCTCTAAAAGTGTTTATCTTTTTCTTAATTGATACTTAGATTTTGTGCCATTCTGCAAAAATAGAAACGGAAAAGCTAAGACTGTCAGCCGATTTGTCAGTCTTGTCAAAAGGAACATTGTAGTGTCATCTTCAGTCTGTATACCCAGCTAGCATTCTACGTAAATCTATATCGGGCCGTCATCGGCCCGTCAGCTACACTGACGGGCCGATGACGGCCCGATATAGATTTACGTAGAATGCTGACTGGGTAAATGCATGATAGATCGGATTCCTGGAGTTTGCTTTGTTTGCTGAAAGTTTTGCATCGATAACAATTTCTGACAGTTGTTTTAGAGGGTTGGATTCACTTGGTAGCTTTACTGCTTATTTTTGCAAGGGAGACAACTTCTGTAAGCTCCTATATGTTTTGCTGTTGACGACGTCCCTTCTGAAAAGTGGTCTGCTCTAAAAGGAAAGAATTTGCTCCAAGTGGGAGCAAATTCATTCTTATCAGAGTCGACCCATTTCCAGAAGAAAAGTTAAACGTTTTAGACAGTTGTCTCTACAGAAAGTGTATCAAATCCCCTTGATAAGCACGGGAAACGAAAATGCTAAGACTGGCAGCGATTTGTCAGCCTTGTCAAAAGAAATACAACCTCTTTATAACACTGTTGTTTGGAAAAAAGCATGAACCGTGTTAGTTAAACAACCGTGTTATATCCAAACAAAAATGTTTAGATGATATAGAAAAATTTGGTCATTTTTCTATATAATCTATACATTTTTGGGATTATCTTCGAACCGTGTTATATCCAAAACCGTGTTGTAACGGAACCGTGTTATAAAGAGGTTAATGTGTAATGGAAATGTCAACTTACCGGATACCTGACGTTCAGTTTGTTCACTGTAAATGTTGTCTCGATGTAGTATTTCTGACAGTCGTTTAAGTGGATCGGATTCACTGGGTACCTTTGCTGCCATTCCATGCGAGGAAGATAACTGTTGTAATCTCTTACATGCTTTCCTGTGGACGAAGTCACTTCTGAAAAGGGGTTACTCTTAAAGGAAAAGAATTTGCTCCCAGCAGAGGTGCTCTTATTTCCAGAAGATAAGAAAAAACAATATTGACATAGTTACCTCCCCTGAAAAAGTAATAATTTTCCTCAGTGTGCACAGGAAACGGAAGTGATAAGACTGACAGGCGTTTTGACAGTCTGATAAATCAGATACCTGGAATTCCTTTTGTTTACTGCAAGTCGAGTCGATGTATTATTTCTTGCAGTCAATTATGAGGAGAGGATTTGATTCATTTGGCAGTTTTATGACCATTTGTTTTCAAGAGAGACAACTGATGTGATCTGTATAATTTGCTGTTGACTAATCCCCTTCTGAAAGGGAGTCTACTCCAAAAGGAAAGAATATACTCCCGTGGGAGCATTTATTTTATTTGAAGAGTAGACCTCTTTTCTTTGATGGAGTAACCGCCCCCGCCCCCGCCGTCACCACACACACACACACACACACACACACACACACACACACACACACACACACACCATTTCCCATTAATAGGTCTAAGTTAGATTGTGTTCCGGTCTGCAATAGGAAACGGAAAAAAAAGACTGTCAGCCGATTTGCCTTGTCAAAAGAAACATTGTAGTGTCATCTTCAGTCTGTCCCAGTGCATGATAGATTGGATTCTTGGAGTTATTTTGATTACTGAAAGTGTTGCATCCATATTAGATTAATTTTGCAGTCGTTAAAGAGGACTGGTTTCAGTCGGTAGCTCTACTGCCATTTTTGCAAGGGACTTTCTTGACCTGCTATATGTTTTGCTGTCGACGACGTCCCTTCAGAAAAAGTGGTTTATTCTAAAAGGAAAGAGTTTGCTCCCAGAGGAAGCAAGTTCTTTCTTTTTAGAGTTGACCAATTCATTGTGAAAACATGCTTATTCAAATATACTGTAAAATTTACCACCAAAAAATGAAATTTTCAGATAAAAATTCTGATTTTTTTTTTTTTATATTTCTGCTAAAACATAGATTGTGGGTATTCGTTAGAACTGACGAGGATGTTCTAACAATTAACATTGTGGGTACTCGTTAGAACCACTAGAACCACGTCGACGAGGCGGCTTTAACGATTATCCACAATCTATGTTTTTGAGCAAAACTAAGAAAAATATTGTATACCCCTGTAAATCCCAATTTTACTATATAAAAAAAAGGTTTAAGGGGGTTAAAATTATATACGCATGTTTTCGTGATGTTAAGAAGGGAAGGAAAAGACTGAAATACATCACGAAAACATACCTATATAATTTTGACCCCCTTAAACCCCACTTTTATACAGCAAAACTGGGGTTTACAGGGGTATACATTATTTTTCTTATTTTGCTAAAAACACAGATTGTGGGTACTCGTTAGAACCGCCTCGCTGAGGCGGTTCTAACAAGTACCCACAATCTATGTTTTGAGCAGAAATTTGAAAAATATCAGAATATTTTATCTGAACATTTTCCTTTTTTGGCTGTAAAATTTTCAATATATTTGAATAGGCGTGTTTTCGTAATATTTGCCTCTCCTGAAAGTGTATTAATTCCCTTAATGTGCACACGAAACGAAAATAATACGACTGACAGCCGATTTGACAGTCTTGCCGAACAAAAATACGGTAGTGTCCACGTCAGTCAATGTTATTGCATGATGAATCGAATACCTGATGTTCGCTTTGTTTACTGTTTGTCTTGTCCTGATATATTATTGTGACAGACGTTAATGGGGAATGGGCACATTTTGATACGAAGCAATTCTTTCAAAATTGTTTGTCTCCGTCTGAAAAGGGATCTGCGCTAAGAAGAAGGAATTTGCTCCCACTCGGAGTTGATTCTTTCCTTGGAAAATATATGCTCTCTATGGGTGTTAATGCTTTCCTTTTAGAATAGACGCATGCTCACAAACCTATGGTGTAGAAAAGCAAACAGGAATTCACAAAAGTTGTCTCCTTTGCCATAAATGGCGGAAAAAAGTACCAAGTATCTCAAGTATCCTTAAGATGTTGAACATAAAACATTGAAACTTTACTCGAACATGTGTCCATAACAGCACAGGCTAAAACTATCTCAGTGGATGAAAATATTAGCACAAGGGTCATTTCCTGTAATAGATTTGTTCCTTGTCATGTAGAAAATTTCTCATTACGACTGAACTATGTCATTACTCTTTTCTGATTCTTCCCAACTGCGAATGTTTTATTATTGTTATCAAACCATGTATGATAAGTCGAATATCCGCCTCCATCCAACCCCTCCCCCGAACCCCAACACATAAATTATAATACGAGTATGTGGGTCGCGCCAGATGAAAATATGCCTTCGGAACATTTGTGGACAGAGAAGGTCAAGACAAGACTCCGCATTCGTAAATTCCAGTCTGGGCATTTGCTGTCCACAACCCAGTCAGCATTCTACGTAAATCTATATCGGGCCGTCATCGGCCCGTCAGGGTAGCTGACGGGCCGATGACGGCCCGATATAGATTTACGTAGAATGCTAGCTGGGTAAGTAAACTCACTAAATACTGTTGAAATTTATCATTTTATGGTACTCGTAAAAGCCCTTACGCCAGAATGTTCGGCTTCGCTGACGTATACCATATAAAAAAGATCCTTTTTGCATATGAAGCAGCGAACGCCCTGATCATTCAGCACAGGCTTATCCAAAAATAGATCCCTTCTATATCAGGCAACAAGGACTGCTTAGACTGCATGGTTGTAAGGTTCATCATGAATTTTCGCAGCTTACAAATGCGTTTAAGGGACTGAATTCTCTTGGTAGATTTCTTTGTGCTTTACAAGCGAGACAACTCTTTTAACTTATTGTTTGCTTATCCGCATGACAAGTTACTTCTGAAAAGTGTTCTATTCTTCAATAAAAGGATGAGTTCCTTTGAAAGCAAATCCTTTAGGTTTCAAAGTAGAAACATTGTCAAATGGGAAGAACAAACATTTTATTTAGAGTTGATGTTTCCTGATAATGCGTCCTCTTTTCCTTAACATCTTGTTACGTTGTAATGTGGCGAAATTCAATTTTGCAAACTGCACAAATAATTCTAATTGGACTCTCACAAGGGACTGAAATATTGTAGTTCAACAAAAACGAAATGTCAGAAGATGTTCATTTAATAGACAAATTAAATATATTTTCTTTTCGGGGGAGTGCTCCCTAATTGCTCCTGGTATGGGGTCTAGATTTAATTGCAAAATAAAGGTATAATTATGCCTCCGTACGCGAAATACATTTAAACGTAATCTTGCATTTTGACAACAAGACTAACTGTTACTGTATTAAGGATTTGACATAAATGGTCGATAGAGGCGCTGTCAAAGAAAGTCCAGTATAAAGTGCCAAGAATTTTCCCGTCAACTATCTCATCACGAAAACATACCTATATAATTTTGATCCCCTTAAACCCCACTTTTATATAGAAAAACTAGCGTTTACAGGGGTAAACATTATGCTTCTTATTTCTGCTTAAATCATAGATTGTGGATACTCGTTAGAACCGCATCAGCGATACGGTTCTAACGAGTACCCACAATCTATGTTTTGAGCAGAAATATGAAAAATATCAGAATATTTATCTGAAAACTTTCAGTTTTTGGTGGTGAAATTTTCAATATATTTGAATAGGCGTGTTTTCGTATTGTATGCTTAACACATGTATGCCTAAACATTACGGATATGCATTCCGCTTATGATCGTTCCAAAGCGGCATTTATGTTGGGAGATCTCTAGTTTCTTCGTTCTGTTGTCGATAACATGTTTTCATGTAGTGTTATTTATTTCAACACAAGCCTTACAGGGTGGCATTTGAATGCTATGTTCAGTATCACTGGACTTTCTGAGTATCTCCGTATTCATCACTAAATCATACCTATAATTTTGGCCCCCTTAAACCCCACTTTTATATAGTAAAACTGGAGATTACAGGGTCTACATTATTTGTCTTATATTCTGCTCAAAAACATAGATAGTTGGTACTCGTTAGAACCGCCTTTGTGAGGCGGTTCTAACGAGTTTCCACAATCTATGTTTTGAGCAGAAATAAAAAAAAAAAAAAAAAAAAAAAAATAAAAAAAATAAAAATATCAGAATTTTTTATCTTAAAATCTGAAAACTTTTCTCTTTTCAATATATTTGACTACGCGTGTTTTCGTAATCTTAAATCTGATCAGGATTTACATTTTCTTTTCTCAATAAACTACATCAGATTAAACTGTTAAGTACAAGTTTTGTCAAGCACTACATAACTCCTACTGATCTCACATCATGATCCGAGAAACGCAGCAGCCGCAGACAACAGGCAGATGTGTATGCTGAAGACGACAAAAAATATCAGCGCACATCGAACCGACGCAACATCTATTCAATACTGCATGGAATTCAAATTCTAAAAGTGAATATTCTACTATGCATAAATGGGAATAGGAGCTCTAAAATATAACGCTGCAAACATTATGCTTCTATACGCAGGCATTATGCTTCCAGCGCAGGAACATCACTAACGATTGACTTCTGTCCTAATAAAATATAGAATTGTTTACCTGTCTGGTAATGACTGGGACCCAAGGTGGCATAGCTTGAAAAAAAGCTATCGTACATTGACCGAAATTATATACAGCTGAATTTTCTTATGTATAATGACTAGCTGGACGGTTCTTTATATGAAAACACTGTACAGCAATTCGAAATGCGTTTTGCATATTACAGATTTTTTAAGTGTACAATGGTAGATATTTACACTTGATTGTCATTAAGTAAAACTTAAGGAAAGAAATACTATTACGATTGGTCTCCTAGAGTTCCTAACAAGTGTAATTCTTCAAGAGCAGCTTGGCAAAAGCATAGTGATACACTTTGCACATTTACAAAATGCTTAACATATCAAAATGTGTTCACGGCGGTTTAAATATTTTTATAAACTTTAACTACAATTGTCCAAAACTATTTGCTACGAATTCAACCACAACCGTCATTGCCCGCATGTATAGTCGTAATAAAGTCAAGCCTACCATTTATTTATTTATTAATTATGCGTACAGAGTATAAACCAGCTGCCTCAACCTCACGTCCCCACTCCCATCCATAGTTTTTATACTGAACGTTCCAAAGCGAAACCTCTGGTGTAGATCTTCTTTGTGTCGTGGTTTGATATTTGTTCCGTCATTGTCTGTTTCTCATGTCTCCTTCTTTTGATGCTTCGTAAAGGATGTGTTTCGTGAATGTGGCATTTCCTAGGCATTTTCACTTATATGTGTGCTTTAAAAAATCAGAACTTTCTGCTCATGTATACGCTAGAGGGCGTAAGCAGTGTTTACTACTTATGAAGAGTCTCAAAAAAAAAAAAAAAAAAAAAAAAAAAACGAACTGAGACACCCCTTTTCTATCTGTAATGTGTTCCTTGTTTCCAAAGGCAGTCTTTTTTACTTTTATTTTGCTACACTGCAGCTGGTATTAGTGCCGTGTGGCGGCGGTAAAACGCCTCCCCGTTTTTCATCGTAGTGCGGATTATATTTCATTTCCTTTGTGATCATTGGACCCACTTTGGTATCTTTGAAAATGGAGTTCTGCTCATGTATACGCTAGAGGGCGTAATCAGTGTTGCAAACTTCATTACTGCTTATGAAGAGTCTCAATAAAACCGAGACTCCCATTTTCTATGAATTCTAATTTTCTTACATAAGTAAAGTATAAGTGAGTCTGAGCTCCGAAAGATATGTCATGTCATTTATCAAATAGACACCGTGCTAGATCAACGATAGCGTTTGAACTTTATATTTTACCAGACAGGACCGTAATAGTAAGTAGCATATATCAGTCAAAGCGAAGCAGGGTCCTTTAACATTCTGATATTGAAATACTGTAAGTTGAAATAACCAAGCTGATGAAATTAGACATATGTCCAAAGTACACAAATGTCCCCGCACTTTGCTCTTTGCCCATATGGCAACAACATCTGGAAGCATACATTTCAACAAGGATTGTCCAAGTATTCAATCTCATTTTTACCCCTTGTCCCTCCCAGGGAATGACCCAGGGGAAGTCTAAAACAATAGCGGGTTTAATGTTGGGTAAGTAGCATACCAAAGTTCAATTTCCTTATATAAACCGTACCCAAGTTATGACTTCCTAGAGAAACGCGGACGTAATTGTCAATGTTAATTTGAATGGAAACAAATATTTGTTAGACTCTGGTTACAAACGTGACATACGCGGCTACGCTCATACGGACGTAACAACGGCGACACGCTATGTGCCCCACTGGATACTTCCTATCAAGTTTTGAATCAATTGGCCTTTCGTTTTGGAGAAGAAATTGAAAACAAATTTTCAAGATAGCGGCAATAGCGGCCATCTTGGATTTGCGATCGGATAAAGTTTTGTTAGCTTGTATCTACAACTCGCTTTAATTCTTCCTACTAAGTATCGAGACAAGTGGCCTTTTGGTTCTGGAGAAGAAGTTCAAAATATGTTTACAAGAGGGCGGCCATGGTGGCCATCGATGGCGACCATAGCGGCCATCTTCGGTTTCCAATCTGAACTATTTTAACTAGTTTTGATCTGTAATTCACCTCGATACTTCCAATTAAGTTTTGAGTCAACTGACCTTCCAGGTAAAGATAAGTATTTCAAAATATATTTTCAATACAGCAGCCGTGGCGGCCATCTTAGGTTTCCGATCGTAACGAGATACACACACACACACACACACACACACACACACACACACACACACACATATGTGTGTATATATATATATATATATATATATATATATATATATATATATATATATATATATATATATATATATATATATATATTATGTGCAAGTCATTCCCAATACTTCTATCAAGTTTCGAGTTATCGGGCCTGTCGGTTCAGGATCAGAAGTTCAAATTAGATTTTTAGAAAGGATGGTCGTAGCGGATTTCCGATCGGAACAATTTTAGCTGCTTGTGATCTACAAGTCACTCCAGTTCTTCCTAAGAAGCTTCGAGTCAGTTGGCTGTTAGGTACAGGAGACGTTCAAAATAGATTTTCAACATAGCGTCGTGGCGGCCGTCTTGGATATTCAATCGGAATAATTGTAGTCACCCCGCTTCTTCCTACCAAGTTTCGAGTCACTTGGCCTTTCCATTCTGAAGCGGAAGTTGAAAAAAAAAGAGTTCTCAAGATAGCGACTATCTTGGATTTCCAATTGGAAGGATTTTAGCTATGTTTGATTAATAAGTCGCCCCGATACTTCCTATCAAGTTTTGAGTCAGTTTGCCTTTGGGGTTCAGGAGAAGTAGTTCAGTATAGATTTTCAAGATGGTAGCCGTGGCGGCAAGCTTGCATTTCGAATCGGAATGATTTTAGCTGGTACTGAGCTCCATGTAACCCTGATACTTCCTACTAAGTTTTGAGGCAATTGGCCATTCCGTTCAGGAGGAGAGGTTGCAAATAGATTTTCAAGATGTCGGCCATCTTGGACTTTCAATCGCAACGATTTTAGCTATTTATTTATTTTATTTTTTATTTTTATTTTTTCTATTTTTTTATTTGATTATTCTTATTTTTATTTTATTATTTTATTATTATTTTTTTTTATTCATTTTTGTTTTAAGTTTCCCCGATTCTTTCTATTAAGTTTCAAGCCAATTGGCCTTCCGGCTCAGGAGAAGGTTCAAACTATTTGTACGAAATGGCGGTTATGGCGGCCAGTTTGTATTTCCGATCGGAAGGATTTTAATTTTGATCTACAAGTTACTTCAATACTTCCGTCTAAGTTTTAAGTCAGTTGGCATTCTCGGTAACCAACACGATTAATCTTAACTCTTCAAACTTGACAAATGAGCCAGTCAAAATTTCACCAACTATTTTCCAAATGCTAAATCTTATCCGTTATACATTTAAACCCCTAGCCCGACCCCAAGTCATGACAATGCAACTGTAAGAGAGAGCTGAAGGCTTAGGTCTGGGTAAGTAATAAACCGAATTTTAACATCCTAGAGTAAAAAGTACCCGTTATTACCTGCAGAAAATGAACATAAAATTCAAGCATGTTTTATTTTGTCACACCCATTAGCCACACTCTAAGCCTAGCCCAATGGTCTCATCATTATCGTCTCGTCATAGACGATGGAATTTCACCTCAGTAACCATCAGACTAAATCTAAACTCCAAACTTGAAACTGAGCCAGCCAGTCATTATGTTTTAAATGCCATTACGAAAACACGCCTATTCAAATATATTGAAAATTTCACCACCAAATTCAAACTTTACAGATAAAATTTCTAATAGTTTTTCCATATTTCTGCTCAAAACATAGATTGTGGGTACTCGTTAGAACCGCCTCGTCGAGGCGGTTCTAACGAGTACCCACAATCTATGTTTTCGAGCAAAAATAAGAAAAATAATGTATACCCCTGTAAACCCCAGTTTTACTATATAAAAGTGGGGTTCAAGGGGGGTCAAAATTATATAGGTATGTTTTCGTAATGCTAAATCTGACCTGTTATACATTTAGATTCCGAGCCCCACCCCAGGGAATGACCTAGGGGCAGCTCCAGCACACAGCTAAAGGTTGCTTAGGTCTTGATAATTTGCACATCAAATGTCAACTTCCTAGTATATAAGTTACCTAAGTTATGACCTCCAAGAGAAATGCGGACGTAAATGTAAATGTTTTGAATGTAAATATTTGTTAGACTCTGCTTACTATACGAGTATATGCCCCACGTCTTCTTTCGGTAGGCGGTGGCATACAAACAATCTTCTAGCATGCTGTCAACAGCCCTCCTTCCCCTGCAGTCGTCAGGTCATTAATGACTCTTTTAGATTTTGTCTATGATACAAGTGCTCGTGATAACTTGTTACGTGAGCATATTACCTAGAATACAGTAGAACTTCAATGGCTCGTTTACCATGGATGAGTCGAACACGTTCTTTAGTCCGCAGGGATTTCCTCCAAATACGATATACGGATAATTTAGGGAGACTTTCTTCTTTTATCTTGCAAATGTATGTTGTATGCACTCATTAGAATCGCCTCGATGAGGCTATTCTAATGAGTACACACACCATACGTTTATAAAAGATATCCCACAATTATCTCCATTATGCATCCTGGTATGGCACTAATAGTAACCCTCCGTGGCTCGAACTACCGCTGTCTCGAACAAATTTTCATGGTCCCAAAGGGGTTCGACTGTATATGAAAGAATAGAACACGACGATAGATACTAAGGCAGAATTTAAGCCAAGACATGTTATATAGGGATTCAAGCTCATTTATTTAATCGTTATAACATCAAATCCGAATGACATTCGTTTAAAATCTATTGGTTACCTGCTACGACAACAACTTTATGAAGCAATGCTTTACTATATTCTAAAACTAGGATACCAGGAAGAACATCGAGAACGAAAAGCAAACTAGATCGCCAAGTGTGTCAATAACGTAAATCAGCAGTTTTGTGCTGTTCAAATAAACATATTCCTAATAATCGATCGAAAGAAGGGAATCAGGCTGTTTTTGGTAAAAGAATTACTTAAACTGAAAGAAGGGTTATGACAGATATAAAGGGAATAATGTCCCATGGGCCTGCAGACTGATAATGGTCTACGAAACAATGTAGCATACTATATGTACATGCAATAATAATAATAATAATAATAATAATAATAATAATAATAATTCAGTGAACCCTCGTTACAACAATAGCATTTATTCCCAAAGACGTTGCCATTAAAATGAATTTGCTGTTGTACAGAACTCTTAATGAGCAGATTGATATGTAAGAAAAGTTTTGTTTTCTTCTTATTTCCTCATAGAACATATGTTTTTGGAAGAATCGCCTCAGTGAGGCAATTCTAACAAATATCAAAACATATGTTTCTTTAATGTATAAAATACAATATTCTTGCATAGTTTGTGACTAATTGTTACCTCTTAGCGAAGATTTCGTGACAGTCAAATCGTCAGTATAACGAATTTTGTCATTGTATCGAGTGTCGATGTAAAGAGAGTTGTCTGTAATAATAATATTGATGATAATAATAACAGTTACTGTAACGACAAAAACACAAAGCTAAAAATGCACATGCATCCAGTATCCATACACAGAAGACTAAACGCAATTTATTCAAACTAAAATTACAAGATAACAATTCTTAACATTTACTTCAGTGATCAAAATACACTACTCACAAAAAAAAATGTTCTGATACTTTCCTGAAATGTTAGGAAAATGGCAAGCTCCGTATTTTGTTTGCACATACATCTGAATTACAAGTACTGCAATGCATTTCTTAAACTCAGTTAAAATTTGTGTTAAAAGAAACAATTTCTTTAAATGCACATGAAAGGACGAAAAGTGCTTACCTTTATATTTATTAGTGCTTACAAAATGTACAGGTTTACCCAAGTGAAATACAGGGGTTACAACATAATAGACATAATACGTTTATAATCCTGTTTACTGTAATAAAACGTCTGACCTTTTAGCCAGTAAAAAGTAAAACTAATTATCTTGCAACAGTCAGTACAACGTTGAGAGCAGGAGCTGAAATGTTTAACGGGAATGACACAGTTGGTAGATTTGCTGTCATTTTGTAAAAGAAAGACAACTTTTGTGCCCTCTTATTTGCTTTTATGCACACCAAACCATTTCTGAATAGTGATCGACTGTAAAACAAATTACTTGCTCCCCTTGGAAGAATTTCCATTTGGAACAGACCCCTTTTCAAGAGGGAACAAAACACTTTTGACATTGTTGCACTTGAAAGCGCATCACTCCCATTAAACGTCATGTTTTTTTCTCATATTCCTTGAATCTGCCTTCTTTACCACGGAAAAGCTATGCTTTTAATTGTAGTGATTGCGGGATCATTATACGTCTGTCGGTTTCTTTTGCAGACTACTTCAGGCAAAATCAATATTTTATTTTATAACAAAATAAAGCGTGGTATGTCGTGATTATTGAGTTCAGACATTTTGCGCAATTTGTTTTAAGTGCAATAACGGCACGAATACTTATCATCAGGAAAACACGTCTGTATAATTCTGACCCTCTAAAACCCCACTTTTATTTAGTAAAATTGGGGTTTACAGGGGTTTACATTATGTTTTTTCTTATTTATGCTCAAAACATAGATTTTGGCTCATTTGAGGCGGTTCTAACGTGTACCTACAATCTATGTTTTGAGCAGAAATATGAAAATTGTCAGAATTGTTTATCTGAAAATTTTCTTTTATCTAAAAATTTTCATTTATCTGAAAATTTTCAGTTTTTGGTGATAAAATTTTCAGTATATTTCAATAAGCATGTTTTTCGTAATGTGCTTTAAGGGGAATTGTTACACTTACAAGGAAAGCAACTCTATCAAAACTGATTATGCACTTCTGAAAAGTAACTTCTCTTTTAAGAAAGAATTTATTTCCCTTGGAAGGAATTTTCCCCATTTAACTTTGACCAATGCTCAGAATGGCCGGAAAGCAATCAAGAAATCATAAAAGTTTTCTTCCTTGTACAAAGTGGTAGTGCATCATTTATGGTTTGTACTGCACAAATGAGACCTTAGCCATGAGTATTGACTAGATGAGACTTATAAATGCCGTCGCTGACCCATCACGAAAACATGCCTATTTCAAAATCAGAAACAGCACAAAATCATATCGAACGGAACATACGGGAAATACAACAAAAATACCAAATTAAAGGGTCAACAGTTAAATTAGATATATTTTTTTTCACTTCCTGTGTACTCTCCTGTACACTAAAATAGTACAGAAGATGTCCATGAAGAACTAAAATCATATAAAAACATAATTCTCCAGTTATAACGAATGGTAATAAGAGGAAACGTAAACAAACTGCGATGGACAGCTCACACTTTACAAACTAACGAAAGGCAAAGTAGCCAGCTTCATCTATCCCAAGGAGCAGTCCACAATGCCAGACATGACTTACAAAATGGTCCGAAAGTTTCCACGGGTCGCTTAACAAGAACTCAGACAAAAGGGTTGACAGAGTACAGTCTAAATCATCATAAAGTAATCACAGACAAAATATAAGTCAATATCGGACAGATTGACATGCAAATAATGATGCATAACGCATTCACCGTATGTATTCGGCATTAGGCCTGAGACATCACGAAAACATGCCTATATAATTTTGACCCCTTTAAACCCCACTTTTATATAGTAAAACTGGGGTTTAAAGGGGTATACATTATTTTCGTATTCCTGCTCTAAAACATAGATTGTGGGTACTCGTTAGAACCGCCTCGGCGAGGCGGTTCTAACAAGTACCCACAATTTATGTTTTGAGCAGATACATGAAAAAATATCGGAGGTTTTATCTGGTACTTTTCAGTTTTTGGAGGTGAAATCTTCTATATATTTGAATAGGCGTGTTTTCGTAATGAACAATGCGGACGCAGATGAGATGCCGTAACACGCGGCGTCTCATCAGGGTATACATTGTTTGCTACTCATCCAGCATTTTTTAGACACAATAAAGGGTAGTGCATTGTACGTGTTTAAAATTTAGAGCAAGTATGCTAAGGAGTTGATGTGTCCAAATACTTAGAGAAAGGTAAGCTGTTCATATTAACGTGAATTGGTACATTTGCCGGGCAGATAAGCTTCAGTCAAAGCACTGACAGCTTTGGTGGGCCAATTGTCTCTGAGTATAGGCTGGTGATATATTCCTGACCGGAGACGTTAGACTGTTTCAATTAATCCTTAACTTCCCGTAATTTAAGCAAACAATGCATACCTTAATCAAACGCCGCGTTCTCCGGCGTCTGATCAGGTTCTGCACTATTGCCAATGTCCCAGTCCAGGTTTTACAGATAGCACCCTGCCATCGTAGCGACAAGAATAACGCGGCTATTAATAACCGTTACCTGGATTTCATACAAACGAGCGGTTTGAATTTATTGGTCAATGATACGCACCTGGACAACATCTTTAAGGAAATTTAGAGCATATATATTTAGACTCGACTGTAAACAATCTACCCCAAAACGTATTTTTGACCGTCTGAAAGGTGGTCCACTCTTAAAGGGAATGATTTGTTCCCATCGGGAGCGCATTTTTTACCTATTAGAGTAGCCCTCGTTTCAGAAGAGGCTTTTGTGCAAGAGTGCAAACAGGAAGTCACAAAAGAGGTCACTTCTTGTTAAATGGCGGAAAATTTACCATGTTTATCCAGGCCCTTAAAAAGAGACTATTTTTCCGATTCTTTAAAGAAAATATTGAATATGTTAAATACAAAAATAAGCTGAACTCAACACAGATGCAGAATTTAACAATTATTCCTGTTTGGAATATTCATACATACAAAACATAAGCAAGTTGCACGTGAGATCTATATTTATGACATTGTTTAAGGGGACTGACTAAAGCAGGTAGATTGTCCGCCATTTAAACTGCGACATCCTATTTTCTTTCCGAACATCAAGATCCTCCTAAAACACGGTCTACCCTAAAAAAAAAAAAAAAAAAAAAAAAAGTTTGCTCCGAAGAGGAAACGGACAAAACAATTTTGATAAGGATACATCATTTGAAGATTTTGTCGCCGTATTTCTGCTCTTGGCTGTCCTAAGCCGCTATTTGCATCACGGAAACACACCTATATAATTTGACCCCCTTAAACCCCACGTTAATATAGTTAAACTGGGCTTTACAGGGACATACATTATTTTTCTTATTTTGCTAAAAATTTTGTTTAGTTTAAACATATTTTATTCAGAGTTAATGGCACATCAATAAATATAACAATATACAAAATACTAGGATTGGAACGAAAGCAAATTGCTTATGAAGTTCCTCTCCTCATACGTATAATTGAATATATCCGATAACGGCACAAGGTTGTAAATATGTTAACATATTCATGTGACATATATACCAATATATACTAATTATAACATTAGATTACTATATAGCGAAAGTAGAACCTTATATGTTCAAACATAACAAACATGAAGAAGAGCTGAAAAAAAAAAAAAAAGAAAACATAATAATAGTCTACTTAATCAATAATATGGAGGAAAAAATGAAAGAAGTGGCATGAGGAGGAGCGAAAGAGCAGAAAGAAAGACAAAAGAAGAGAAACAAAGTGTGTTAGAAGAGTAGGGACCGCCTTCTGCGCCGCGAGAACAAAAAATTTTGTTTGAGAAGAAATAGGAAAAATATCAGAATTTTTATCTGAAAATTTTCCTTTTTTGGTTGTAAAATTTTCAATATATTTGAATAGGCGTGTTTGTGTAATGGCTTCCAGTTTCTCTTCGTTTAGTTGTTCTGTTTTCGAATAATTACTATGTTGTCATTCCATTATCCGATGCAATGGAAGAATTTTATGCCGTAATTTCATTTTTGTCTGTGTTATCCCCATATTTTTGTCCATTCACCGAACATACGAACCAACCTATCATTTTTGCACATTTAAATGAATAACCTCAGCTGGTGTGGTATACTAAATCCTCTCTAGTGTTTGATTTCACATCTATTACATGTGTTCGTTGTTGTTCATCTAAATTGAATTCGTCAATCTCCATCAATACATGAGTCTAGCTTTCCAACCTTTATCTGACCTTCCAATACAATACAAACGGTAACTTCATTTATTTAATGCAGTGCTTTCTGTATGAAGATTCAGTTTTGAGAGCAATTCTTAAATGCATTTGTGTCTGATTGTAGCCGCCACTTATGCTTGTCACATTACTAAACATAGCGGTACAGTCAAACTCCAATGGCTCGAACATCTTTGGGACCATAAATATTTGTTCTAGACATGAGTAGTACGAGCCACTGAGAGTTAATCAAGGCGCCAGGTCAGGAAACAAAAAGGCGAGAATATAGGGAAGTCTTTTCGATCTTCTAGACAATAATGATATGTTGCGTGTACTGATTAGAATCGCCTCGACGAGGCGATTCTAATCAGTACACACAACATACAATTTCAAGATAAAGTAGGAAGGTCCCATAGATATTTTTTTCCTGAGCTATAGGAAGAATTTCGTAGGGAATCAAAAACGCGTTCGAATTAGCCATGGTAAACAAGCAATCAGTGTTCAAGCTATTGAAAAACAGGTAAGAGAAAAGTCCAGGGAGTGCCACAGTCACAAACCGCAGCCCTTCCCAGACCCCAAGAGGAAGAGGAAACTGACAAATCCAAACAAGCACAAATCGAACAAACGTTCGAAAAGCACTAAGATTAGCTCTCTCTTCCCCAAGCGAGGTAATCGCAATACTAAAAGGACTAAAAAACACAAGAACAAAATGACACATGGAAAGACATACAACAAATCGCCTCGTAGAATAAAACACAAAGCAACAAAGAGTAAGACCAACATTCGACTGCATTTAGTGCAATTGCTTCTTAGTTGGTAAGCCATTCGTGGCAATGAGTCAGAACTGGCTGTTGTACTTTACAATTAAATGGATAAAAAACTGGGAGATTACTTTGTAGACTTTATGTTTGAATCTCTGCACACCATTTCCGTTCTTCTGAAAACAACGGATCTCCTTTTAAAGGATACTACAGTCGAACCTCAATGGCTCAAACAACAGTAAGACCATGGAATTTGTTCTAGATATGTGTAGTTCGAGCCACTGAGGGTTAATCATAGCGCCAGGTGAGGAGACAAATGGGAATGATATATGGATGTCTTTTCTATCTTCTATAAAATATTAGCCATATTCGACTGGGATGTTTCGTGAAATGTCCGTGAAATTTTTTGCAGGAGTGTGATATCTTCTTGTAACAGCCGGTCACATGGTCCAATCAAATTTGAGTTATTTTTCAAATTCTTAAACGATCGTAATGCACGGAAAGTTCGGCGTTTCAGTTGAAGTCAAACGTGTTTCACGACCTCTTATGAACTTGAAAAATAACTCAAATTTGATTGGACTATGTGACCGGCTGTTTCAAGAAGATATCACACTCCTGCTCAAAATTCCACTGACATTTCACGAAACATCCCAGTCGAATACGGCTAATGGTATGTTGAGTGTAAAATGTGATAATTTAGGGAAGTCTTTACGATCTACTATACAATAATGGTATGTTGCGTATACTCATTAGAATCGCCTCGATGAGTACACACAACATACATTTTCATAATAGAATAGAAAAAAAATCCTAAAATATCCCTTAATATTTGTTTTCTTGAGCAGTCGAAAGAATTTCATAAGTACTCAAAAACGATTTCGAATAAACTACGGTAAACTAGTTATCGGTGTTCGAGTTATTGAGAGTTCACTGTGTTTGCACATTAGGGGTGGGGGTGGGTGAGGGGGGAGCACATTCTTTCCTTTTAGAGTAGATCCCTTTCGAAGAGGGAGGCAAACAATTATAGCGGCGCTGCCTCCTACGTAAAGATGATGTATACACCTCATAAAGAGGAAACTGAAAGATTCTATCTCTGTTTACATAGATACCTCGCCAGCAGATAGTGTTCCTTTGGAACCTGATTCATTTATCAAAGATGCTTACAACTGACACACAATACAAAGAAATTGTCGCCATCCAGCTCGGATCATATTTCTTCAATAAAGAGAACCCCACGATGGGAAGGAAGACAAATCCATTCAGATCAGAGAGTCCGTCTGTCCGTCACCTTAATTCCTCCTAAATCACTGGGCTGAATTTAACCTAACTTGCTATATGACTTACTCGCGCGTGGAAAGGGTGTGCGAGAAAAACACTGTTTTTCCGTCTAACCATCATTTCGTGAGAAAGTCCGTCCATCTGTCCGTCACCGTATCTCAACCAAAACAACTGAGCAGAATTCAACTAAACTTGATTGATGTTGATCTGATTGTATCAGTTCCTGAGTGCTCTTATATGGGGATCAAACATGGTTTTTTATGCATGAACATTCGCCAGGTACCGAGGGAGGTGTGGAAAACCGAGGCCGGAGGCCGCGGTTTTCAACACCTCTCTTGGGACCTGGCGAATGTTTATGCATTGAAAAACCATGTTCGATCGCTATTATTGCATAAAAACTGAAAACATTTGCTACATTTCGCGTTATTTCTTGCACTATTTCGTTTCGCCTTTTCACTAATGTCTCGCGAACGAAATTCCACTGACTATGCTTCTTCTAGGGCCGGGAAATACACTTCACGTAACGGCAGCAAATCTGTGGCCCCGTTACGAACATATTGAAAGTTGCGTAGCCGTGCATTAACAGCGCGTGAATTGCCTTGTTAAATCATGGCTTTTCGCTTGTTAATGTACGGCTGTTAATAACGTGCGACACTGCTTTTTATGCAATAATTTTCTTTGCTACATGATTTCCCCACGTGGTAAGGGTGTGCGAGAGCAAAGCAGTCTTCCGTCTGTCCGTCACGCTATTAGCAACATTAGCATCTAGCGTAGGGAGTTTGCTTGATAGCGTGCCATCGATTGTACAATCTAGTTTTTTAGTTTCAGCCAGTCTCATATCGGTGCCCCTTTGAAGATGTTCCATTTTGTAGCTTCTGACATAGGGTGCGTGAAGTGTCATTGCTAATAGGAAAATCGCTTCTTCTAGTCATAGAGTTAATGGAATAAATAACTGCTTAACAGAACAACGACTCAGTGCACAGATTCTTTTGGAGTCAGTAGCCTTAAAGTTAGTATTTTATCTATATCAATTAGAAGAAATTGTTGCGAGCGTATAAACATGTGCAATGGTCTATAATTTTGTCGGTCTTGGCGTGAGAAACAGTACCTGATTAAATGTGTGCCCAACGAAGACTCAAATTAGTCCGCGCATCCGCACAGTCTGATCTAAGTCTTCGTTTCCGCATGAAGAAGCTTTGCATCTTTTGCTGTCTCAAAAGCGCCTAGTGAAGATTCTGATCAGACTGCGCTTATGCGCAGTCAGTCTGATCTGAATCTTCGCTGGGCGCACATGCTCAAAAGTACCTTTTCTGACGTTGAAGCTGTTATATCTTCGATTATGGTAATACTGTTCGAGGATTATTCAATAAGCTATGTCGTTTAGCATACGTTTTTGTGGAGAAATGGGAAAATGCCAATCGTTTTTTTAAAACAGCTGTCTAATCTAAGAGTATGGCTAAAATTGTACATCTTACATAGATGTGTTGATTTAATGTTTGAGAAAATATAAAACTCCTCTGGCAATATGGAGAAAACTGTTTTAAGTTTTGTTTTCCTTCTTACAGGGAGCTACACTAAAAGAATATAACCATGAAACAGATTCTAATTATGTTCTATGACTGTTTCTGTTTCTGTTGATGTATTTTCCTCCGCTGATAAGGAGTAGGGGCACCATTCGGGAAGTGTAGATAAGATGATATTCTAAAAGACTACTAAAACGTATATACTATATTTATCGTGCTATTAATTTTTGGAGTTTCGCTTAAGCTGCTGTTAGGGCTTCTTCAAAGCCATATACATTCATATATTTTTGCACAGTTTATTTCACAATTAAACCACAACGTTTCGGCTGATTAAAGCCTTTTTCAAAAGAGTTAAGTTCTTTCAATGCTACACCATCTTCTTATCAATACTGTCAACCATTTTGAATACAAATGTTATACCCAACGTTGTCACGACGTCACAACATCTGATTACTGATATAAATTCAGTTACTATCATATGAAGAGTCTTCACTGAATCGGGTCTTCGATTTTCGTCCCTTTATGATTATGATTAGAATAACAAACACGTTTTGCTACCTAAAATTTGGTTTAAATACATTTTGTCCTGATTTTCATTTGACATGCAACAAATAGTGTACACACGAATAAAGTTTAAGCGATTTGAATTCAAGTTTAGTTGGAGTGAATTGCTCTTTGGATTCGTTCATCGTTGTTTGTCCTGTTATCAGTCACATGGTGTGTTAGCAGTGTTAATACCATTGTAATATAATGTGGAAACAAATAATAGCTAAATATAAAACTGGGAGCTTCCAGGCCGCGTCGGTACAAAAATAGGCCTTCGAACTAATCAATTTGTTTAGTGCGCATGCCTAGTACCAGAACGAGGCAACATGTTAAGTTATTTGGCTGAAGGTCTTTGGCTGAAGGTTCCCTTTGGTCTACCACTTACGTAAGTGAACAGCATAGGTTCCGGCGGGGCTGTGCGTATGCGCAGGCTCACCTGAACCTCTGCTGTTCGCATAATGCTTTATACCCTTTTCCCATGACGTGGCTTATATGTTTTATGGCGTCACCTAAATGGATCCACAGGAAAATGGCCCTAACCATTCTAGTATGTAATCTGATATGTTTGCATCAATATGGCTTTTTAAGAACACGTTTCGTCTCACTTTGATTTTTTACGAACATCTTATTCCACTGAGTTCAAGGTTTCGCGAAAAAAAAAAAAAAAAAAAAAAAAAAAAACCCAGAAACTTCAGAGCCAAATATATCTGACAATTCTCAGACGAGAAATCTATTTTAGGAAATTATCGGTATACAGTCCCTTAGGTCTTTCTTTTCTTTCTTATGTAGCGAATGTCTTCTAGGGAATTCTAGGGAATTCGATATCAAATTTGTATCAGTAAATGAAACCCTTTTAACGGGAAAACCAACATTTTACCAAGTTACGCAGATAACGAAGACAAGGGCCAGTCTGTGCATGCGTAAGCTGGCATGTGTCTTCATTATTCACATTCTCAATTTGGCCATCTATAACTTAAATAAGGAAAAACAGAATATACGAAAGTGCGCAGTCGCAGCTTGTCCGAATCGGTACTGTTCCCAGATGGAAAAATATCATTTTATCTCGGAACGATTCTCAAATGAGCTGTTCTTACTTTTAGAAGAACCTGGAAGGACATTGTATTGATCGGCGTGGCAGTCCGATATACATTAGTCTTATTTAAAGATACATCTTAGAACTACACAATTGCAGGCGCATACAATTTATTGAAACAACGCTGCAGTAACTATGGGGACTATTATATGTCGGGAAATAAATTGTTGGCATGCTACATACTCCATTTGCATGACAAATTATAGTTCTAAACAACCAACATCCATAGAATTCTATGTGTTTTTATATAGTCTTATACTTTATTTAACTATGACATTAACTTAGGATAGTTTATTACCATACCAGTCCTGCTGCATACATACTGCTCAAATAAAATGATCTTTTGTTCAGGGTGACAATAGCAACAATTTCACTTGTGATATTACAAGTTGCTAGAGCGATTTAATATACTGCACTGCAAACCTTACGTATCTAAATTTTAGGGAAATTGAAACATATTGCATCGTACGTGGTCGCCTAAATTTTAACCATACCATTTGGCCATATTTGATGATTGTAAATAATAATATTATTTATTGCAACATGTTCACATACCTCCAAAAATGTATAAATGTTAACCTTGGAAACAAAGAACACATAAAATAACAGAACCCGGATTCTCAGTTTGCTGATCTGCATACGCCCGCTAGCATTGGTTTAAGCAGTGTTCATTAAAGTGATGGGCTCACTATTTATATTATCTGTATCTGTTGTTATGTCTTCTGTAGTAATTTTAATTTCTAAACCTGACTGAACAGATAAATCAAATGAGGATTCTATCGTGTAATCATATATAATATACGCCGGCGTGTAATGCTAGTTGGGATATGAGAGCTTTGTTCCGTGCTTGAGGCATTTCCCGGATATCATCTTATTTATAATATTTGATAGATGCCGATTCATACGCCCGACGATACTTGAATGTTACAAACGCATGAGATTTCAGTGAATTGATAAACATCTAGAGAGACAACTTTTTTCTAATTTCCTGTTTGCTTTCTGAACACAAGGCCCTTTATGAAAAGGGATCTAATTTAAACGGAGGGAATTCTAACAAATATCCAAAATATATGTTCTATGAGGAAATAGGAATAAAACAAGATGTATCTTACAGATCAATCTGCTAATTATGTATTCTGTACAACAGCACATTCATTTAAATGACAACGTCTGTGGGAACAAATGATGTCGCTGTAACGAGCGTTCACTGTATATATTTGACAAAATCAAACTTAAAATTTATGTAAGCATTACCATTTCCAGACATTAACCCTTGTTTCATTTCTGTTTCTGTGTTAGATCTTGGCTCAAATAATGTCATATATGCATCCTTCATAGCTACTAAAGTTGGCGGTAACGTGAGATTGCATTCAGGTTTTTTTTTTCAACTTTAATAGCTAGCCAGTATTTTCAAACGGAAATAGAGCGCAATGAACACACACACACACACACACACACACACACACACACACACACACACACACACGAGAGAGAGAGAGAGAGAGAGAGAGAGAGAGTGTGTGTGTGTGTGTGTGTGTGTGTGTGTGTGTGTGTGTGTGTTTGCCTGGAAGGAACATTTGTAGAGTGCCGATAATATAAATGATGATATCCCGGAAATGCGAATCACGAAACACATTCTTCCCGAGGAATCGAAAGAAGGAGAGATGAGTAACAGATCATAACAAAACAAATGCCGCATATGAAAACAAAAGGTAAGAGAAAAGTATAGGGAGTGCAACAATCCCAAGCCGCAGCCCATCCCAGACACGAAAAGGAAGAGGAAACAGACAAAACCAAACAAGCGCAAATCGAACAAACGTACGAAAAACACCAAGATTAGCTCTCTCTTCCCGAAGCGAGGTAATTGCAATGCTAAAAGGACTGAACAATACAAGAACAAAATAACACAAGGCAAGACTTAAAACAAATCGCCTCCCAGAACAAACAACAAACCAACAAAGAGTAAGACTAACACCGGGACCACCGCTAGAATAAACCACTGGGGTTGGTGTGTGTGGGGGGAGGGGGGCGGGGGAGGGAGGCGGGTGGTTAAAGCACTTTAACGGCCAGCCAACTTCACCCTGGATCCCGATGCTACTCTTAATATAGAAATACATAAAATTCGGTTCGCATAAAGACTCCCAATTCAGTTAATGCATTAAAGCGAAAACATAAAAATCAAACAAAGACGAGTACTCATGGCAGTTCTACTGTTTGCCAGAGTAAATGAAAACCAATAGTTGAACCACGGCGTGCCATACCAAACACATATCGTCAAGTTGCAATCCACTGGTTAAAGTTTTACGATGAGGCCGTCATTGAGTCTGCGGTCCAAACCGCCGTCGTGCAATTAAGGAGTGAAGTATAGTCATCACAAATGATGCACAAACAAAAAAGAACTGCAAAAGAGGAACCGCCTTGGAACGGTCAGTAGAAAAACTACTGGTGGAGCTTAAATCAGTTTTACTCGCGCGAAGCGTAAACCTTAATGCTGGTGTATCTCCAAATTACATGGGGATGGTCGGGTGGAGCGAAGGTGTCGTGTATCTTATGTCACTGATATTGTCTTACAGTTGGGCAAGGCCTGCTATCCTTGTAGCAGGTAAAGGTAGAGGGGAAATGTTGTTGTTTCTTCTATTTCTTCATTTCATTCCTATTCCTCGTTCTCCCCTGTTCCTCTCTTTCATCTTCTCTGCTATCTTTTACTCTCCCTTTCTCTGGTAAACGACAAAAATGACCCACAAGGGTTGATATGCCGTTAAACCACAACACAATCAATCAATCTCCAAATTACAGCTCTGTCAGCATTGGTCCTCTGCCTCAGCTGTGAAGCATCCATTACGAAAACACGCCTATTCAAATATATTGAAAATTTCATTACCAAATACTGAAAGTTTTGGTTTAAACAATGTTTTCGTGATGACACTGAAACACATATAATTATAAACACTGTGATGAAACGAAGCAAAGGGCTCAATTGCGATCGGAAGCCAGAAAACGAGAAAACCAGAAACAGAACTACGATGAGGAAGACACCCTCTGTGACTTGCTGTTTGCTACTCTGCACACCAAATAATATAAAATATAGGTTGTACGATCCTAGGAAAGACCAGAAGCACAAGAGTAAAGTTAGAATGACATGAAATGATTTCACAGAACAGCAGAAAGACACCAAAACGAATGAAACGTTCAGCAACTGCAACAGAAAGGGAAACAATGCCTTAATGCTTGAGGAGATCAATTGTAAAACCGTTGGACGCGGGTTGGTGGAGCAATTCAGGAAACTTATTAACCGTTATAAAAGAATTGGCTATAGCCTGGATATTATGCGACAGACTGCATGCCTAGTTGTCAACCCAATCATTGTTGATGACTATGCTTCACTCTTTAATTGCACGACGGCGGTTCGGCCTCAGGCTCAATGACGGCCTCTTCGTAAAACTTTAACCAGTGGGTTGGGGTTCGACGATTTGTCTTTGCTTGGCCCGCCGTGGTTCAACTATTGATTTTCATTTACTCTGGCATACAGTAGAATTAGCCATGAGTACTCGTCTTTGTTTATTATAGTGATTAATTTGATTTTTATGTTTTCGCTTTGATGCATTGACTGAGTTGGGAGCCTTTATGCGAACCGATTTTTTATGTATTTCTGTATTAAGAGTAGCATCGGGACCCAGCGTGTTGGCTTGCTGCAAAAGTGCTTTAAACCGCCGGTGGTTTACTCTTCTGACCGTTCTAAGGCGGTGGTCCCGGTGTTAGTCTTACTCTTTGTTGCTTTGTGGTTTGTTCTACGAGGCGGTTTGTTTTGTGTCTTACCTTGTGTCGTTTTGTTCTTGTGTTTTTCAGTCCTTTTAGTATTGCGATTACCTCGCTTGGGGAAGAGAGAGCTAATCTTAGTGCTTTTCGTACGTTCGTTCGATTTGTGCTTGTTTGGATTTGTCGGTTTCCTCTTCCTGTTGGTGTCTGGGAAGGGCTGCGATTTGTGACTGTGACACTCCTTCGATTTTTCTCTTACCTTTTTTTTCCACCGCTTTTACGATCACCAAGTCCTCGCTCTTAATATCGATGCAGTTTCAGCTGCACACAATTCTTTGATCATAATGTTCTTCTGGAAAGGATCCGCTCAAACAGGAAAGACTGGAGCAAATTATGTCCTTTTAGAGTATATTTCTTTCCAAAAGGGAGGCAAAACAATTTTGAAAGTCTATGGGTTATTCTAAAGGGTATGTCTAGACTCTGTTAGGCCCCTGGAGCAAGTTCTTTCCTTTTAGAGTAGATCCTTATTCAGAAGGGCGGTTATAAGAATCTTCTACTAACTCTTCTGTCTCTTTTCTCCTTTTCTCTGGGAGACGACACAAAATGACTCACAAGGGTTGACGTGTCGTTAAACTCCAACACAATCAGTTATCTGCCACACCACTAATGTAACATTTACATGCTAGGAAGATTAACCCATACCTTCAGTGCTTGCATTAAGGGAAGTCTGGGTGTCAGAGACTCCCAAAAATTGCCCTGGGACATCCAAAAATCAATGCCAGGAAGTCTGGGACTCCCAACTTTTAAAGATATTTAGTCATTTATCACAAAAATTTAGAATGAATTTGTGTGTTATTTGGCTTAACAATGGCAGTTTTACTCCATAAATGAGAGTTTAAGAATATTGAGGTTGAATTTCTGAAAGTGAGTGAAAAAATTTGATCGCCAGGACCTTCAGATATTGGAGCTAGGAAGTTCTGTGACTTCCTTATTTTGACAGTTAGTGCAAGCACTGTACCTTCATAAGTCTTAAAAGTCATGTAAGATTGAGTATCGTTATAATAGCTTATTTATAGTGTATCTTATAATGTTCCGAAATGACTAAAAAACTGATGATGGGATGTGGACACACCAAAAATTATATATCTTATTTTTAAACTACAGACGAACTTCGTTGGCTCGAACATCTCTGGGACCATGGAAATTTGTTCGAGACTTAGGTATTTCGAGCCACTGAGGGTTAATCATAACACCAGGTCAGAAAGGAAATGGGGATGATTTAGGGAACTATTTTTATCTTCTATGCAAAAATGGTATGTTGAGTGTACTCATTAGAATCGCCTCAACGAGGCGATTCTAATGAGTACACACAACATACAATTTCATGATAATTTAAGAAAATTCCCCCCCCCAAAATCCCTAAATATTAGTTTTCGAGCTATCAGAAGATTTTCGTAGGGACTCAAAAACGAGTTCGAATCAGCCGTGGTAAACGATCCATCGGTGTTCGAGTTATTGAGGTTCGACTGTATTCAACAATAATATCAAGAATAATTTATATCGATTAAGTGAATGATTTAGCTGGATTCTTCTTGATGTAATGTTGCACCTTTAGACACGAATAAACATCATTAATCCAGGTGAGGTGTTTTGAATATATTCAGTACTATAACTCAGGGAAAGTTTACTGTCGTATCAATGGTTGGAGAGTTCATCCAAAATCCGTTTTTAGGTAACCATGACTTAAAATAGCATCTCGGGCATTTTCGGACTTATCCGTGAAGCGTTCGGCGATAGCGCCACGAGAATAGCAAATCTCAGTAAATACGCAATACCCGAAACATCGGACGTCGTGTTATAGTGGATACATTAATGTATGACTGTCTTGACTAGAGTAAATAGTTAAACTGGCACCGCGCAATCTCTGTCTTTTTTTTTCTACTTTTTGCGTTAAAAATTATTTATTTTTTTATTGTTTTTTTTTTTATGCCCGCATCACGAAAACACGCCAATATTATTTTGACCCCCTTAAACCCCACCTTTATATAGTAAAACTGGGGTTTGCAGGAGTATATGCTATTTTTCTTATTTCTGCTCAAAACATGGATTGTGGGTACTCGTTAGAACCGTCTCCCCGAGGCGGTTCTAACGAGTACCTACATTCTATGTTTAGAGCAGAAATGTGAAAAATATCGGAGTTTTTTTATCTGAAATGTTTAAATTTTTGGAGGAGAAATTTTCTGTATATTAGAATAGGCGTGTTTTCGTTATGCATTTACAAGAAAAAAAACCCGGCTTAATGGGCGTTATTGCATCTGCTCTTCATACACCATAAGAAAGGACCCCAGCTAATTGACACAAACTGTATTTACCCGAAGTATGAACAAACAGTGTGGACCCAAAGCAGAACGCGGAATAATTAGGCATTACTGAAAGCCTTTTATCTTTCAATTTTAGATAATTAAACAGGTAGTTGAATGACCTTGTTAAATGTTTGAGGCAAGCATGGTACGGTGTCGGAATCTTTAGGGTAAACATGGTATTTGTTTGGAAAATAAATCGAACAACAACATTTCGTAAATGTATATGTAATTTGACTCTATTGAGATATATTGAAAATATTGGGGAAAAGAGGAATAATTGCTCCTTAGGAGCAATTTCTCCTTTTTTTCACAATATTTTGTTACCTGTTGTTAGATTTTCATGTTTAAACAGGGGCCAGATTTTCACTTCGAGATAAGCGGTTATTCGAGATAAGCGAGGTCGAGATAACGAGAGTTGACTGTGTATATATATATATATATATATATATATATATATATATATATATATATATATATATATATATATATATATATATATATATATATATATTTTTTTTTTTTGCAATTATATCGTTATCTCAACACCTTATCATCATTCAGTCTGATCAGGACCTTTGTCCGCTTACAACGTTGATGGATACTATATAATATATGAATGGACAGGAACAATCCAGAGAAGATCCAGATGAGACTGTGCGGATGCACAGGTTGATCTTGACCTTCGCTTATCGAATGCAATAAAAGCTCATCATTACAGGAGTTATAGACTTTTTTTTGTAATAACGTTTAGCATATTGGGTGCACATTTCAGCAGACAACATTTTGAAATATTTTCCTTATTTTCCCACAGAAAATACAATTCGACATTTCATGCAAACTGTCTCCTTGATTGAATTCTAATTTCTGGGGAAACAAATAAGAAACATTGCATCAATTTGTCGACTTCCGTCGATTTAGTTTTTGACTTTATGAACAACGAACTTACCGTTTGAATTATGATCCAATACGCCTGCAAGAAACCCCTATCATGTATACTCAGTCAAACAGAGTCCGTGAATCGGAAAGTACCCAGTGGCATTATTTAAACCCATAACAACCTGCTTCACCTTGACCCTGGATTATTCCAATATTAAAAGTACATCGACACGACAGTAAACATTCATCCAGTAATAGCTATTATATTCTTACAGGTGTGGCAGCCCTTATTTATTGAATAAACCTGTGCCACTCCTCAACTGGAAAGTTCAACAGTCTTTAAAATTCGGGAAATCCTATACCAAGAGCCATTCCATTTAGCGACGTGTGGCGGCCGTAAAATGTCCCTCCGTCCTTCTCGTAGTGTAATTTACATTTTCTGATATTTTGTGATCATTAAGACCGTTCCGGAATGTTTAAAACATTATTTAAGGGTCACTGATGAGAAAACTTGACATTTAACTATTTCACTGCCAACTTTCAGACAACATTTGTCGTCTGCTTATTTTTTTTAAAGACACTATCGCTTCGAAAGAAATTTATATGTGAAGATGAAAGAATAAATGGCGAACAGCATAGATCGAGATGAGACGGCTCATAATGAGCCGTCTCATCTGGATCTGTGCAGTTTGCAAAAGCCTCTTATTATGCCTGTGACAGTGAAAGAGTTAAGTTGTTAAAATCCATTTTGCGAGTATGTTCATTGCTCACAATAGCGAGTATGCTCATTGCTCACAATAGCGAGTATGTTCATTGCTCACAATAGTGAGTATGTTCATTGCTCTCAATGGCGAGTATGTTCATTGCTCTCAATAGCGAGTATGTTCATTTCTCTCAATGGCGAGTATGTTCATTGCTCACAATAGTGAGTATGTTCATTGCTCTCAATAGCGAGTATGTTCATTGCTCTCAATGGCGAGTATGTTCATTGCTCTCAATAGCGAGTATGTTCATTGCTCTCAATGGCGAGTATGTTCGTTGCTCACAATAGCGCGTATGTTCATTGCTCTAGAAAGCGGGTATGTTCATTGCTCACAATAGCGAGTATGTTCATTGCTCTCAATAGCGAGTATGTTCATTGCTCACAATAGCGAATTTGTTCATTGCTCTCAATGGCGAGTATGTTCATTGCTCACAATAGCGAGTATGTTCATTGCTCTCAATAGCGAGTATGTTCATTGCTCTCAATGGCTAGTATGTTCATTGCTCTCAATAGCGAGTATGTTCATTGCTCTCAATAGCGAGTATGTTCATTACTCACAATAGCGAGTATCTTCATTGCTCTCAATAGCGAGTATCTTCATTGCTCTCAATAGCGAGTATGTTCATTGCTCTCAATGGCTAGTATGTTCATTGCATACAATAGCGAGTATGCTCATTGCTCACAATAGCGGGTATGTTCATTGCTCTCAATAGCGGGTATGTTCATTGCTCTCAATGGCTAGTATGTTCATTGCTCTCAATAGCGAGTATGTTCATTGCTCTCAATGGCTAGTATGTTCATTGCATACA
Organism: Anodontia alba; assembly: GCA_964016985.1. Taxonomy (NCBI): domain Eukaryota; kingdom Metazoa; phylum Mollusca; class Bivalvia; order Lucinida; family Lucinidae; genus Anodontia; species Anodontia alba. The sequence continues at coordinate 1,850,238 of OZ024832.1, read as the reverse complement.
ATAGCGAGTATGCTCATTGCTCACAATAGCGGGTATGTTCATTGCTCTCAATAGCGGGTATGTTCATTGCTCTCAATGGCTAGTATGTACATAGCTCTCAATAGCGGGTATGTTCATTGCTTTCAATGGCTAGTATGTTCATTGCATACAATAGCGAGTATGCTCATTGCTCACAATAGCGGGTATGTTCATTTCTCTCAATGGCGAGTATGTTCATTGCTCACAATAGCGAGTATTTGCTCTCAATGGTTAGTCTTTTTAGAATCTATAACAATTACAAATAAAGACAGTTTCAGGTCTGTGAAGCAGAATTAAACTTTCATTTCCAAAAAAAATGGAGTTTCACGCTTACCATTCAGTACTCTCTGTGCTAATTTGGCAACAGGGAAGAGAGAGATATTTTGTTTCTTGTTTTTCCTAGAAAGTAAATGTTCAATGTTCAATTGTCAGTTAGATAAAACCGCCTCCCTATGTATAATAGTTAAACAGATGTCCAGGAAGGGACACAATGATCACAGAACACAGTCTACCAATGACACCAAGAGGGCGAATGAACAAACTATGAAATTTAGTATATGAGTAAACGCAACAAAGCAAATGAAAGAAAGGCAGCTAGCTAGCTTTCGCTTACCCATTAGGGAGACACATATGCGTGAAAGCAAATTAAAGCATATAGCAGCTAGCTAGCTCTCACTTACCCAGTGAGGAGACCACAACGCAACACGCTACCATTTAAACAAACAACCATTTGTTAGTACAAAAACGAGCATATACGGGGAAGAACGCAGCGAGCAGTAACAAGGCACCACAAAGATTAAACAAAATAAGAACCATTGCTGTAGAAAGTATCTTCATTGCTGAGCAAGTCGCAACAAACTGTTTTCATGGCCAAGTACCATATATAATGTTCTGTCAGCAAACATCAAACCACCGTCCATGCGTGTGTATTATAAACAAACTGCTCTGCTTACGATATTACAAAAGACACTGCCGCTTACGCGATTACTAAAGAGAATATTATTGACAAACGTATACGATGTGTATACGAATATTTGCAACGTTTACAGACATGAAAGTTAACTGTCATCACGAAAACATACCTATATAATTTAGACCCCCTTAAACCCCACTTTTATATAGTAAAACTGGGGTTTACAGGGTATACATTATTTTTCTTATTTCTGCTCAAAACATAGATTGTGGGTACTCGTTAGAACCGCCTCGTGCAGAAATATGAAAAATATCTGAGTTTTTTATCTGAAAATTTTCAGTTTTGGATGTAAAATTTTCTATATATTTGAATAGGCGTGTTTTCGTAATGTGTAATCGCAAAATGTGCTGACAGAAACTTGCTATATATAAATAATCAGAAATCAGTTTTCGGAAGAAGAAGGAAAGGAAAACACAACTGGAATTGGCTATTTACTGCAATGTTATTCGTAACAGCTAGCGTTAACCTCGCGCTAATATGGATTACTGGCAGCTTACCTCCTTAATTGGATCAAGTGCTCTGAATATCGCAGACACATGAAATATGTAATTTATCACATTCTTTGACATTAAATGGTATTCCTTTCAATTTTCCTATCAGAAATTCCCATGATTTACAAAGCAAATGCCAAAGATTGCTTTCTAACACATATATCTAAACTTGGATACAGGAAAATATATATAACACAAGTTGGAAACATCGCATGCACAGACCAGTTTGCGAAAGCGCAGGCGGGCCTGTGCATGTGAGATTCGCAAAATCTATATCTGAAGTAATGCCCGAAACAAATAAGAAGCAAAACCCCAAAAATCATTGACAAGATCTCTGGACGCGCTAGATAATGTTGACATGTGCATGATATAAAGTTGTTTTTCGTGTGCCCTGTTAAGATAATTTGTCAGTATGAAACTGCATGTTGCTTCTTCACCGAGCTGCACCAAAATAGATGGATGATGCGTAAATTAGGCAAAGAGCAAAACCTTTGGAAAACAGCGATTGCCTAGATCACATGCACAGCTTTACAGTCTGATCACGGCCTTCTATGTCGATACATTCTGTAGAATTCAGTGATTAGGTAATGGGGCAAGGAAGGTCTAATCAAACTTCATAATGCATAATTGATCTTGACCATCATCGCCCTTTTACGACATGACGGTCTTTGGTTTGGAGCAGTGCAGAGGAAATATAATTACGTTCACACGGCTATGTAAATGTATACACGTAGACATTTGGTTTTTAACCAAAATATTAAGCAGTCGCCGTAATGAACAGAAATACGACCGGTAATACGTAAGTACAAACGACGTTACCCTTTCTCGAATCGTTTAACTGTTTCAGATGTTATTTTGTCTGTTTGTTATAAATGTTGCTATGTTGTCGACCGGTTTATTGACATTAAATATCACCCTTTGAAAGCATTCGGACACCTGAACACTTAAGCATTCTTCTTTACATATAGACAGGTCCATCGTACTACTTATTGATGTCTATAAAACTACTATATGAGTGACAAATACAGTCGACTCCCGTTATCTCGAATTCCAAGGGACTCACTGAAACACTTCGAGATATCCGTACCTCGACATATTAGAGTTGAGAGAGTGGGTAAATCAATAAATTGAACAACCACATTTAACAAATGAATATGTAATTTGACTCCTGAAGTTAGAAATATATATATATATAATAATGTGGAACAGAGGTGAAATTGCTCCTTAGGAGCAATTTCTCCTCTTTTCCACATTATTTTGTTACCTGTTGTCATAGTTTCATGTTAAAACAGGGACCAGATTTTCACTTCGAGATAAGCGGTAATTCGAATAAGCGAGTTCGAGATAACGAGGTTCGACTGTAGTGTAGACCCTGACCAGACGCCGCAGAATGCGGCGTCTGATCTGGGTTAACACTGCTTGCTGAGGCCTGTCTCTCTGAATACTAAGGGTAAATAAGGCATCGCTTATTCTTTTTTCGGTCACTTGTCCAAGTGTAAAAATATTGGACACTCCATAAGATATAAATTGTTTCTGTGCGGGGGAGTATGCCACAGACTCATTTACATGTATCTTGACCGTAGTTACCCTAAATGTTCGGACATCCTTACTCCTTACCGTAACTGTTCTACAATTTGTATGCCGTATTCGACCTAATTGCCGCACATACCCCTCTAGGCGCACAGTCAAGCAATTTTGTAGGCTTCAGATTGCAGCTCGTGTATATTTTCTACTTCTTTATAATAGCATATGCTGTGGGCACACATCTGAATAGCCTCAACAAGTTGAGGCAATTCAGATGAGTACCCTCAACATCTGCTTTCATAAACTTGTCGAGGTAATTGTATTTTGAAGAAACTCAGAGCACATACCACGTAGGCATCATTAAAAACGCCTGTATAATTTTGACCCCCTTAAACCCCCCTTTTATATAATAAAACTGGGGTTTACAGGGGTATACATTATTTCTCTTATTTCTGCTTAAACATAGATTGTGGATACTCGTTAGAACCGCCTCGTCGAGGCGGTTCTAACGAGTACCCATAATCTATGCTTTGAGTAGAGATATGAAAAAATATCAGAAATTTTTTATCTGATTTTTTATTTCATTTTTTTGGCGGTAAAATTTTCAGTATATTTGAATAGGCATGTTTTCGTAATGACTATTTAAGTCCTCAGCTCATATTCTTTTTAAGGGTGTCCTTATAAGGAAGAAGTTTTAGTACATTTTTTCCAGTAACTATGACAAACTTAAGCGCACTGTGCGGTAATTAGGGCGAATTTGGTGATTCTATTTGACTACCTGATCATGTTTTTAAACTGCTGAATTGGTGGCAAACAGTGTAGATCCAGATCTGTGACTTCGGGTATGGATCTGCACTGTTTGCTCAGGTCTGTCTTTCTCAACACTTAGGAATTTTGCGGTATTTTTGTTTATGATAGTTTTATGCTCTAAATTCCCGCGTGTCGATAGAAAGAGCTGTTAAGCAACAGAATAAGCAAAGCGTGCATGTTGCATACGCAAACAGTAAAGACCTAAATCATCCTGTTCTTATTCCGCTTGTGGCAAAATCTGATTAGAGCATTCGGTCATCTTTTACAATAACACTTACAGCGCTAGCAGATGACATTCTATTTTTTGTTCATTTTAGTTTTTTACTGAAAATAGGACTTTGCACTGCAAATGAATCGCTTACATGTAGCTGACGAGTTCACATGAAATGTCAAGCCTTATTTTCTTTACAAACTGAACAATCAAAATGTCGTCTGCTGCAGTTATGTAAAGTGTTTATAGGGGTTTCTAAACACATAATTTAAATGCGAAATTCATTCTTCCTAGCCATTAGTCTAATTAATTTGTAAACCAAAAATACTTACAGTTTTTGCTCATATCTTCTAAGGAAACAAAATTTTGAGTATTCAGTAGAAAGTCCTCTGCGGTGCCTTTCTAACGTGTACCATTCTAAGGTGTTAGTTCTAGTGATCATCGTTTTTGTGGTGCCTTGTGGCTTTTTCTTGTGGTGATATTTTGTCTTTTATCCTGCTTTTTTGTTTTATCATTTATTTGGTTGATCTTGTTTGGCGCTGTGATCATCTCGCTGGGTTCTTCTGTTACAAAATAATCTGAAGTAGGAGTCCTTTGGAATGCATAACAAATAAAACCTACAATATAGCTGTGTTCCAGTACATTTAATGTTGTTATTATTTCATCCTCGGGGATTGGTTTAACCCTTAAACTGCCAATCACAACAATTGTTGTCTGCTTTGTCGCTGCTTCTGATTTTAAAAGTCATTTTTGCAAACAGTGCGGACCAAGATCAGACTGCTCCTCTAGGAGCAGTCTGATCAGTGTCCACACTGTTTGCCTGTATGCAAACATAGGTTTGAAAAGTTTATAAGAATATTCAATAGACAACATAAACAGACGACATTTTCAGATACAGGTTTTCTTGGCATTTTAAGGGTTAAACTTTATTTTATTTGTATAATATATATGTAGATACATTGTACAAGAAAACACCAGTATCACAAATGCAAATATTATTACAAAAGGGATCCAGAAGAAAGTCCAAAGACTTATATGAATCTATTTCCCCAAATGTACAATAATTCCATTCAAATTCAAGTGATTGCATTTGTATTAACACTGATTTTACTGTGCTATATACAAATATCGTTCTTTTAAAGGAACTGTTAAGATAAGGCAACAAAAGGAGAAACAAAAATCTGTGAACGACTGAAAATAGTTCCACGGGAGTTTGAATTTAGAGTTCAATATTATCGGGTCAGGCTATTCAAGAAGAAAGAAACTCCCTTCATAGTGAAGCTTGTATTACATTTTATGGTAGTCTCGAAGTTCACTGGCACCTGTTAAGTCGTCGTTTGTTAGAAGTCGATATAAATGCACATTACATATGAGTACACAAGCTATGTTTGTTTTAAATGTTTATATCCTTTCAACATTTGTAAAGAACAACTGCCTGAAACAAAACGATATCTTTAAAAGCTAAAGACGTTTAGATTTGCATTTCAAGGAAAATGTGTTTGTTATCAGAGTATGAGAGGTCGATGCTTCCGAAGAGAAGTATGTTAACTTTGGGTTGATGATATATTATTTATAAGTTCTTGTCACAGGTCTCTGTTACATTCACCTGGTAGTCGGTAGTCGGTAAGCTCAGACAAACACGTACTGTTTCATTTACTGCCACTAATATCAAGAATGTGTGGGTACCCAGCATAGACCCCTGTCTTCTGTGTTGCAGAATTTTAATTATTATTATTTTGTTATTGTTATTATTATTATTATTTTCCGACATTCATATCCCAGCTCTTTACATACAGGGATATAATCCTCGTTTATTAAAACGTCATTAACACCATCCTCGAGGAGTCAAGCGCGACCTTTCAGGGAGTTGGAGGCGAGCGGAACTGTTTGTTAATTTTATAATAACTTCTCGACTCCGACGTGAGCGAGTAGCGTTCGCCTCCTCATCTGCATCGCTTTCTAAAATTATTTTACCCACCCTGTGAGCGCGACAATATCCCTTGGGCTAATATTTACAAGGACATCGTCTGCAAAATCAAGTACCAGTTTATTCAGATCCGCAGTTTCAGTTTCTGGTAATCCGCATATAGGCAGGCATGTACTTCTTGAGTACTGGTCTGCATCATCATGCCTAATTTTTGCATCACGAAAACATGCCTGTATAATTTTGACCTCCTTAAACCCCACTTTTATACAGTAAAATTGGACTTTTCAGGGGTATACATTATTTTTATTATTTCTGCTCAATAATATAGATTGTGGATACTTGTTTGAAACAACTCGCCGAATACCCACAATATATGTTTTTAGCAGAAATATGACAAATATCAGAATTTTTTTTATCTGAAAACTTTCATTTTTGGTGGTAAAATTTTCAGTATATTTGAATAGACATATGAAGTGGTCGGGTGGTGCGAATGTGTCGTGTATCTTACGTCACCGGGGCGTCCAACTGATATTGGCTTACAGTTTGGCAAGGCCTGCTATCCTCGTAGCAGGTAAGGATAGAGGGGAAATGTTTTTATTTCTTCTGTTTCTTCCCTTTCATTTCTGTTTCTCTTTTTTCCCTGTCCCTCTCTTTCATCCCTTCTACTATCTCTTCTATCACTTTTCTCCCTTTCTCTGAGAGACGACACAAAATGACCCACAAGGGTTGACGTGTCGTTAAACTCTAACACAATCAATTGAATATGCAAATTGTCGTAATGGGACTTTCATTTCATGTTTAAGCTATTTGCTTCTATCATCATGTTCTTTATATTTTTCAAGATGCATTTTCAATTCCGATGCCAAAGACTGGGTCGCATTGTTTTCTTTAATTTGCATCCTGGTGCAACATCTTGTTCAGACAGGCCTGGAATTGTAGTCGTATAAGGAGTCGACGGTGGAGCCTAAAGTGGAAGCATCTTGGGCTGTCATGGTTTGATGTAATCATCAGAGAGTCAAACACTACGGGGTTAATAAATTCAGGCTGATTTATACTCAGAGGCTGCGTTGCTATAGCATCCTTAATATTGACTTGAAGAAGAGCATCAAGAATTACAGCCGAACTTCAATGGCTCGAACATCTTTGGGACCATGGAAATTTGTTCGAGAGGTGGGTAGTTCGAACCAATGAGATTTAATCACGGCGCCAGGTCAGGAAGCAAATGGCGATAATTTAGGGAAATGTTTTCGATCTTCAACAAAATAATGGTATGTTGTGTGTACTCATTAGAATCGCCTCGATGATGCGATTCTGATGAGTACACACAACATACAATTTCAAAATAAAATAAGAAAAATTCTCTCAATATTTTTTTTCTTGAGCTATCGGAAAAATTTCGTAGGGACTCAAAAATGTGTTCGAATAAGCCATGGTAAACGAGCCATCGGTGTTCTAGCTATTGAGGTTCGACTATAACTGGCTTGGTTGTGTGTGGTCAGGAGGCAACATTGTAGTAACTGTAGTGAGGTTGGTAGATGTATGTTCCCTGCATTCAGCAGTCTCAGTTAAAGGCTGTGAGTTAGTTTCAGAAGTAGTTGCGGTCATGGTACCTAAGCCGTAATCCAAACTCATAAATCCATAAACGAATGCCGAATCAGAATGTTCAGACCAACAGACATGGACCCCAGAATAAAGGGTGTAATCAGGCGTCCGCGGATAGTAAGCATTACTTCGTAAGCAAGCTTCGCCCACCATGCCCATAGGCATGAACGAAGGAAATATCGGTAGAAGCGTATGTCCGAGATTTTGGAAGTCTACTTATGGCGCGTCACTGGCAAAAACATCAGAAACAATTCTGGAAACTGCCACATTGTAGGGATTGACCAGATCACGATGTCTCCCATAGAACTTCTTAAGAATTGAGTTCAACTCAGCCCTCAGCCTCTGTAATATAACTAATATAATCACTATCTGTCGCTGAATAAGACTCGAGATGTAGAGGTGATTTATAGTTCTTAGATTTTTTTCTTGATGCTTCAGCATGGAGATGTGCTCCTTTTTACGATCATTATGGAAATGTTTTATCAAATGTTATGTAATCAAACGCCCTGCTCATCAGTTCACAAGTTCCAAACCACTTTCTCAAGTCACAAAAGTTACATATTAAAGATATTCTGATGCGGAGGTAGAAATATATTAATAAAAGTATCCATAGTTCCTCTATTTCTTTGAAATATAACGAGTTTATGGGCTAATTTCATTACGAAAACACGCCTATTCAAATATACAGAAAATTTCACCTCCAAAAACTGAAAATTTTCAGATAAAAAACTCTGAAAACATGTTGATATTTTTCATATTTCTACTCAAAACATAGATTGTGGATACTCATTAGAACCGCCTTGGCAAGGCGGTTCTAACGAGTACCCACAATCTATTTTTAAGCAGAAATAAGAAAAATAAGGTATACCCTTGTAAACCCAGTTTTACTATATAAAAGTGGGCTTTAAAGGGGGTCATGTTATATAGGTATGTTTCCGTGATGTTTTGACACTGTTTATACTGACAAATCACGTGATATGAACCTCAAAAAAATGTCCACATTTGCCTCTAGACCTAGCGCTATAAATAATTTTCAGAGGCTAGAACTGCTCATATCTAGAACACAATTCCATTGTCCTGAAGATATTCGAGCCATTTAAGCTCGACTGTATTACATTAAGTACATTTCCTCACAGGAATATTCATTTGTAATCCTTGGAGAAATGTAATTATTCAAAGGTCAGTGAATACTCGTTGATTTGTAATGGAAATGACGACTCGGATTGATATCATAAAATGCAAATTCTTCCCCATGAAGGCGCTAAACAGTAATAAAGTACAGACATTTTATTGTTATATGTGAAAAAAATGCATTCTGCAAGATCATGATAAGATGCACCTATTCAGAATCTCTCTGAGCAAATAAAGATATAGTGTTTGGTCATCTATTATAACAAGTATCAAACGTCTGATGCCAAGATTACCTATTAGTAAATAACCTATTAAAAAGGCCATGCCGGATGTAAAATGTTCAGTTTCTAAGGATCGCGTGCATTCTTATGGTATTATCGGCGTTGTGTATTACGTGAACACATCTATGGAAAATAAATGTTTATGAATGTATGTTTTCACATACTCTATTGAGCCCTTTGCTGTGTTTTCAAACAGCAGTTTTGTTCATACACCACAACGTCTTTATAACACTTTTGTTGGGGTCCATAACATAAACCGTGTTAAGTAAACAACCGTGTTATATCCAAACAAAAATGTATAGATTGTATTGAAAAATGACCATTTATGGTCATTTTTCAATATAATCTATATATTTTTGGGATCCATCTTTGAACCGTGTTATAACCAAAACCGTGTTATAACAAACCGTGTTATAAAGAGGTTGTAGTGTATACGTTTCACTTTGATGTTTCGTAGATGAGGTAGAAGACCATTAAGCGCACCGAACATACAGTCCACTCTCGTTATCTCGAAATCAAAGGGACTATCTGAAATACTTCGAGATTTCCGTATCCCCATATATCAGATTTGCAGAACTGAGGAAAAAATGAATCGAACAACCACATTTCACAAATGAATATTAAATTTGACTCCTGACGTTAGAGATATACTGAAAATATTGTAGAAAAGAGGAGAAATTGCTCCTCTTTTTCTACAATATTTTGCAACCTGCTGTTATATTTTCATGTTAAGTCAGTTAAGCGATTATTTGAGATAAGCAAAGTCGATATTAGTAATATGGAGCTGCATCAGATTTAAGGGTGAGGTTTCGCGCGAGTAAAACTAGCTTAACCCTTATCCTGTTCTTCACGACAACCCCTACCTCTGCAAACAGTGTAGATCCAGATCAGATGGCTTCTGAAGAAGCCATCTGATCAGGATCTACACAGTTTGTCATTCAGTTTTTGAATTTGAATGAAAACATTATATGATGTAATCTGATTGGCTGATAGTCAGAAATGGGTGTGGCTAATTAAATTATTCAGCAGGATAAGGGTTAAGCTACCACCAACCCTCATCCTATATTACTACTGACTGCTTCTAGGCGGTCCCTTTGTTGCAGTTCTCTCGTGTTTGTGTGTCAGTGGTTCTATATGTATAGTTTGTTTCGTCATGATTTGTTCCTCGTTTCTCCTTCTATTGGTACCTCGGAAAGACCATACTTCGTAATGGTGATTTTTCTTGGGTATACGGTGTTCTAAGAGGAAATCAGAACAAAACAAGACCTTTCTTGCATATCAATCTGCTTATTTAAAATTCTGAACAACAGCAAATTCATGGCAACGTTTTTGGGAACAAATGCTGTTGTCGTAACCTTATTACATCGTGTTTATTTGTAAAAGCCGCTGTCTTTACAACTTAGTGCATGATCTTGGTGTACATATATATGCATCTCAAGGAATCCCAACATATCCAGGTATGACATATATGAAGTAGGAGATTCAAATTCAAACAATTACAAATTACAGTCGACAGTCGCTATCTCAACTTCGCTCATATAGATTAACCGCTTATCTCGAAGTGAAAATCTGGTCCCTGTTTTAACATGGAAATCTAACAACAGGTAACATATATTATTGTTGAAAAGAGCAGACATTGCTCCTAAGGAGAAATTTCTCCTCTTTTCCACAATATTTTAAATATAGCTCTAACTTCAGGAGTAAAATTACATATTCATTTGTGCAATGTGATTGTTCGATTTATTTTTCAACAATTCTGCAATCTGATATGTCGAAGTACGGATATCACGAAGTATTTCAGAGTCCCTTGCACTTCGAGATAACGAGTTTTGACTGTAGTCTTTCTGTTCTTTAGAATGTCTCCTGGTATTGTATTAGATTCCTAAAACTATTCATCCCTGAAGGCAAATAATACTGGTAATATACATTTGCAAACAGTGCAGAGCCAGATGAGACAACTCGTAACGAGCCGTGTCAGCTGGTTCTGCACTGTTTTCAATTTGTTATCGATTTTTGACCGTATCACGAAAACATACCTTTATAATTTTTATCCCCTTAAACCCCACTTTTATATGGTAAAACTGGGGTTACAGGGGTATACATTGTTTTTCTTATTTCTGTTCAAAAACAAAGATTGTAGGTACTCGCTAGAACCGCCTCGGCAAGACGGTTCTAACAAGCACCCACAATCTATGTTTTAAGCTGAACTATGATTTTTTTTTTATCTGCAAACTTTCAGTTTTTGGTGGTGAACTTGTCAATATATTTTAATAGGCCTGAATTCGAAATGGAAACGCCTAATTGCACCAATGGATGTGACCACATTTGTCGACTGAAAAGTCCATTTCATAAACTCAGGGGTGAAAGGGTTAATTTTATAAAAATCCGTACGCAGCGAGTTCATCAAACTTACTTGTTGAGCGTCTTTTCAAGTGCTTACCCGAATATGGATCATCTTTGTTTCCAAAGGCAACTTTTTAGATTTTTAATTTGCTTCACTGCAGCTGCTGTTAAGTGCCGTGTTGCGACGTAAATCTTCTCCCCGCATTTCACGATACTGCTACTTATAATGTTTGATTTCCTTTAGGATAATTACATGTAATACCATTCTGGTTACTTTGGAAGTAGAATACCGATTAAACCGGCGCTAGGGGGCGTATGCAGCCTCGCAAACTACATAGGTGCATAATTGACATTTCCCTCCAGGTTGTGGCGGTTTCATAGAGGGTATTTCCTAGACCCTATGCAACCGGAAACTACCCGAGCTTTCCGCCACCAGCGAATTCCTCTCTGAGGTAATATTCATACGTGACTGGTTCAGGGTATATAGTAGACTAAAATGAAGATACTTAATAAAACCGACTCTCCTTTTTTCGTTCTTTTGTGTGTTCTTTGTTTCCATAGGCAACCTTTTAGATTTCTATTCAGAAAAACAAAATGTAAAACTGCATAAACTAGAGGTGTCGTAATGCAGATGCAGAACCTGTAATAAACATTTAGAATATTTATAATTACATGTACCGTTTTTGTGAGCTCTATGATTTTTTTATTTGTTTACCTTTTACCCTTTATATTAGAATTTCGCGTGCTAAATTGAAATCCAAATTAAAAGATGTCAGTGTCCAATGTTTTCCTCATTAAAACGGAAATTGTCCTTTAGAATACGTAGTTCTTGAGCATTTAGATTATCTTGCATGAAGGACAACACTAATGTACAGAGAAAACGTTTTGAAGCTGAGGTAATTAAAATGTCAAATTCCTCATCGACAACATATATGAAAGTTAAAATACGGTATTTGGACTAGCAATATACACATTTGCATATATGTGGGACTTTACATAAATACATGAATGTTGAGTAGTGTTTGTAAGATCAACAAAATATCTTTTGGGGAGGTACAGAGTTTCTTGTGTCATTCTAAACAAAATGTATCTGGTTCGCTTGAGAGAGAGAGAGAGAGAGAGAGAGAGAGAGAGAGAGAGAGAGCGTGCGTGCGTGCGTGTGTGTGTTTGTAATCCAGCTACTCGAACGAAGGTTGACGACAGAAGTAGTAACCTCGGTGTGGGATTGTATTCTAAACATGCTTTATCAGTACCAACGTGGTATGCTGAACACAGGTTGTTTGCAAAACGGTGGTTTTAGATTTTGTTTGGAACATCATTAACCCTTTCGGCCCTGCAGATCAAAACAAATACGAATGTTTATTTGTAAAAAAAAAAAAAAAAATACAGAAGCTCGCTGCAAAGGATGACTTGTATACGTAGCACAAATGCAAAAGCTAGAGTTTTTTTACGCTATATTTTTTTATAAACAATTATATTTATTATATATACAAAACATATTTCAAAATATCACTACTTGTTTTATGTACTGATCCTGAAATGAAATAGAAAAGAGGCAAAAGCTAGAGTGTTATCTAAGCAATGCTGCCAGACTTTAGTGTATGTTATATTTTCTGTTCCTGTGATCAGTGGGCCCACTCGAAATAGTTTGAAAGGCAAATATCGCACAAACTAGTAAAGAAGAAGTCCAGGAAACATATTAAGAGTGATTAAGATACAAATGAGACGGGAGCACATTAATGACTCCAGCACCGATGACTCGTTTAACATGGCTGATTCGAGCTGGTTTTTGAGTCCCTAGGAAATTCTTCTCATAGCTCAAGAAAACAAATATTTTTGGATATTTTAGAGACATTTTCTTATTCTAACATGGAAAGGCGATTTAAATGAGTACATTCAACACACCACCTTTGTATAAAAGATAGAAAAGACAACATTCCTATATCACCCGCACCCCCGCACCCCCGCCCCCTCTCCCCTCCCCCCACCCCCACCACCACCACCACCACCGCACAGACACACACATTTTTATCCCTACATAGCACTATGATTAAGAAGACGATTCGAACGTAAGCAAGAAGCCACGAAACGTATCTCCCTTGGACAAAATGCCGGAAAATTAACCAGGTATGTCCAATCCCCTTAAGTGTTAAAATTGGATAATTTCAACTCAACAGGCTTACCCTTATTTAGCGCAATTTGGTTGGTCGAGGGTTTATACTTAGATAAATTCACATAACAAGAATCCTGGAATTATTTTTCGCGCAAATTTCTAAGCTCAGCAATTTTACCCACTTATCACCGTAGTATGACCTTGTTGAAATTTTAAGAAATGAGTTTATGTTAAGTTTGTGAGTAATTCTCTGGTGTTTACACATCGATAAAATCCATAAAAATGATATTTATTCCTGTACTAAGCTTTCGTGATGGTGTCTGTTACATTCAGCCACATCCATTTTCCTGAAGTCAGAAACCTTTAAGCTGATGTAATTGCTGGCATCAATAGGACAATCTACGCTGCAAAATGAAACGAGCTGCAAGGTCAAAAAAGTACCATCGGACATGTGCGCTCCAGCGAAGATTCCGATCAGCCTGCGCATTCGCGCAGTCTGATCAGAATCTTCTCTGGGTGCATTATGGATAGCGAAGGATGCAAAGTGTCCATATGCGGACAACGAAGACTGATCAGACTGCACGGATACGCAGGCTGACTTGAGTCATCGTTGAGCGCACATATCAAGGAAACATTCTCAAGTTGCGGCTTAATTTTAGACCGTTTTCTCTGCTGGTATAAAGCTGCCTCAATTACGCTTATGCTAGAGATGCTGGTTGGACCTTTTAGTCCTCAAATATTTGTCGTCAGAAAAATTGCGGGGGAGTTAATAGTTGTCGCGCTATATCCGTCACGTAATTTAGAACCATTAGGGGAACTACATGAGCGTATATTTCCTCTTTATAGCTGGAAATGCGATCCCTGATTAATTGAGTAGTGACAAAAGAAATGGGTCCTCCTCAATATACGTCACTTAGGAAAAAAAAAACAGATGTTTCAGGGCCAGCTTATACACCCAGTTCAATGACATTCTGTTCATACGTTAAATGTGTGGAATGTACATGTATTCTTCTTATCCATAGCTTAAGATATGTCAAGTTTTAACAAAACTATTGGTATTTTTTTCTGATTTTCCTTATTCATTAGAAGCTCCTCACATATATGTTTGTGATGAAATAAGCATAACATTATCTGAATATTTCTCCCATCTAGAGCTATGTAAATTATGGCATTTTTTGTCATACAATACAAGGAAAGGATGACGATTCGGCTATTTAGCACATTGAAACAGATTTATTCAGTGTAAATAACTGACTGAAACATCATCATTTGAGCCAGCGCACGACAAAACCTACAATAGGATTTGTGCGACTAGCGAAGACTCAGATCAGCCTGCGCATCCGCGCAGTCTGATCAGAGTTTTCGCTGACCGCGTGTGCCTTCTACTGCCTCCAGGCTATCCAAAGAAAGATAATCGAGAACCCCTGCCATATTGGGTGAATGTACTGGCTTATTTGAGTCTTTGCTGGGCTGACAAGTCTTATTGTAGATTTTGTCATGCACTGGCTCAGGTAAACATGAAACTAGTGTTTGAAAATTGCACAGTTCTGAAAATTGGCCAAACTGATCACTTAACAATGTGAACGTCAGCATATCCCTGTTTTCACTATATATTCATAATTAAGCCAGCGCGCGACAAAACCGAAAATAGGATCTCTCTGACCAGCAAACTTAAGATTAGCTTGTATATCCACCCAGTACGGCAAGGGTTCTTGTTTATCCCTCTTTGGATAGTCTGGAAGCTATAGAAGACACATGCGACCAGCGAAGTCTCTGATCAGACTGCGCAGATGCGCATGCTGATCTGAATCTTCCCTGGTCGCACAAGTTCTAGTGTAGGTTTTGTCGTGCGCTGGCCCATATTATTTTTGTGGAATATGGGATATATATTATATAAATTGTTAACGTAATGTTAAACTTTATAAAATGATATATACGAAAACAGGCTCAAGCCAAAAAATACAATCTTGCAACCTGCAGTGGCGTAGCCGGAACGGAATTATTTTTACACCCACCCAGGAAAATCTTGAAAAAGTATGCCCCGAAACGCTTCCACAACAGAGGCTACTCTTAAAGGAAAGAATTTGCTCCCAGAGGGAGCAAATTCTTTCCTTTAAGAGCAGCCCTATGGTAAAGCAGCAAAATGTTTTACGTTATGTCTCTTTATTGTAAATACTTGTCTTATTAATGTTACGCACATGCGTAATGTGGGCGCTACGCCTATGATCTGTTCTCGACCTTCCCGCTCCACAAATAAATAATCTGAAGATTACGCAACTTCTAGCTCTTAAGTAAGATGTCAAGAAGCCCGAGTAATCTAAGATGTTTACAGTCTCCATAAGGTACAATGGCTCTATCTGGCGACATGGAGACTACATTGATATTTCAAATCGAAAGCCATCCCATTCATCTTTTCATGACAGCATCTTTATAAACTAGCAATTAATTTCCAAGTATGGTTTCTAAAAACTACTTCATATTCTGATGCAACTTCTTTGACTTGTTTTGGAGCCGGTTCAAAGTTTCTAAATTATATTCCTTCCACTAAGCCGCGTCATGATCAAACGAGACTTAACGTAAATTCTGACATTTGTGCAGTTTGGGAAAGTACAGCGAAAACGGGTTCAGACTACAAAGATGCATATACATTCTGAAAGGAATTGCCTTTGAGAGATATGAGAACACATACTCACCTGAATATGTGTGACGTATCGAAGTCTTCCGGGCCAGACTAGTCAGTTTCGGTCAGTTAGTCATCACCAATTACCCTTATATAAAATTAAAAAGCTCCTGGAATCAGCACATTGGTGACAAAAAATAAAATAAAAAATATATATATTCCATTGCATGTTTGTGGACATCTACATTCCGCTTATGACTTAGCTTAAGAAGTAGTTTTTACAACTGCATTTTGCATAGTTACTCAGAGTCAAGAAATTAAAAATATGCGATAAAGCGTAATAAGGCACTTCTCATCACGAAAACATACCTATATAATTTTGACCCCCTTAAACCCCACTTTTATATAGTAAAACTGGGGTTTACAGGGGTATACATTATTTTTCTTATTTCTGCTCAAAACATAGATTTTGGGTGCTCGTTAGAACCGCCTCGACGAGGCGGTTCTAACGAGTACCCACAATCTATGTTTTGAGCAGAAATATGAAAAATATAAGATTTTTTTATCTGAAAATTTTCAATTTTTGGTGGTAAAATTTGCCGTATATTTGAATAGGCATGTTTTCGTAATGTGTAGGACTGGACGGGTGTGGAATGGCTTTTCATTAAGTTCACTGGGAAAAAATATTTTCTTTTTCATCTTACAAGTATTTTTTTCCATCATATAATTCAAAACAGCACATGTGGAGAACAGTCTCCAATTCTGGGCATCCTCGAGAAATCGAGAGTTTGCACATTTGTTATAATAGTGAGCATTAACATTGATGATCTAGCCAAAATAATTGGCAAATGTCATTTTTCTTTGATCGAGACAAAGCCAAGGTCAAAGTTCTTTCATGTAGTCATGTAATGAATATAGTGCTGTCGACTGTCCTGAACGTTCGCACAGTCTGGTCAGAATATCATGTCTGTTAACACAATGACTTACAAATGTACTTGAGCCAGACCGAAGATTCGTAGTGCATTTGTAGAACCTTGCCAGTAATCCTAGGTAGTTCATGCAAAGCATATTATATGTGAAGTAATAAAGCTAATTGCTTTCGACTGTATAGTGTGCGACAACATATTTAAGCCAGCGCACGATAAAAACAACAAGACCTGTGTGACCAGCGAAGACTCGGATCAGCCTGTACATCCTCCCCGTTTGGCCTAGGTTATCGTTTGTCCCTCTTTAGATAGCCTGGAGACTGTTAAAGGCATATGTGATCTGCGAAGACTCTGATCAGACTGCGCGGATGCGCAGGCTGATCTGAGTCTTCGCTGGTCGCAAAAGAATTATTACAAGTTTTGTCGTGCGTTGGAACATTTCTGAGTTTTCCGAACGCTAAGGGTAGGACCTTCCTGAGACAGAATGTTTTTGTTATATGTGGCAGTAGCCGAATATTAAACAATTTCCACGTCAAGGACGCTGCTACGTAGCTCTTCTGTAACTCTGGATGTGTGTGCTATCCGTGTATTTTTGTAACTTCACAATTGACGCGTACATTGTGTATAAACAAGATCCGTCCGTCCAAGCAATGTCTATCTTAGTATGTGTCCATCAACATATGATTTCGCAGACAAAGAAGTGCATTTTGATATTTTGTGGTGGTTAAATGTTTTATCCAGAGCTATGGGTTTTCTTTTGACAGTCGTGTGTGGGCGTCACAATGACTGTCTCATATAAGACATTCTGATTAAAATACACGAAGCCAGAGCAGTGCTTTCTTTATATAGACCGTATCACGGAAAATTAGTACTTTAAGTATACGCGAACGACGATTTTCTCGATCAGTCCGCCCTTGTATCCGTTCAGTCTGATCATGGTCTGAGCTTGTCTGTCAGGTGACTTAATAGTACATAATGAACTATATCATTTATCACTCTCTTGGCTAAGTGAGCAGACGACAATGTGATGTTTCTTTCTCAGAAAAAAGGATTTGACATTTGATGCAAATTGTCTCCATTGGAGACAATTTGCATTTAATGTCAAAACCTGTTTTTTGGGGAAAAATGATAACAGTTTTCCAAAATGTCGTCTTTTGATTCTTTTTTATTTACCCAGAGTGCTAAGCATTACTCAGTCAGATATAGGCCTTTGTTTATACATACATTTTGTAAGCACCGTTTTAGTGCGACTTGCCGAAAAAAGTTCTATTTGACGTACAAACATCGGAAATTGAATTGTCAGAGGTTGAGGACATTATGCCTTGCTATAGGCTTCTGCAGAATTCCCGCAGAAATTGGGAGTGGGAACAGCATCTTTAACGCTTACATGTAGCACACTGGGTAATTTTTTTCAGCAGACGACAAATCGAACTATTTATCTTTTTCCTAGGAAACATGATTTGGCATTTCATGCAAACTGTCACCAATTTGGACAATTTACATGAAATGTCAAATCCTGTTTTCTGGGAAATATTAGAAAATATCATCAATTTATTGTCTGTTTTTAGCCCAGAGAGCGGTAAAGGTTAACTTAGCTGAGCAATTTCCATGATTAAATACATCCATTCATTCCTGAGTTTCTGAAGCAGATCCTTCTATCTTCGAATTAAGGCATATCCATTGTTGCAATTGGGATAATCAAAAATAATAAAAAAAATGACAAAAAATCTAAATCCTAATGAGACAGGACGAGCCGTTCCATATGAATCTACACTGTTCGCAAAGGTAGATGTGGTCTGTAGGGCGAAAGAAGAATTTCAGGACAGGCGATTCTGTCAAAATTGTTTTGCCATGCTTCTGAAGAAAGTGGTCTACTATAAAGAACAAAAGTATCCTCTTTAGGACTTAGTGTGCAGAACGCAAAGCAGGAAGCCACAAAAAAAGTAGCCTCCATTGTTATGATGACGGCAAATTTTAAGCATAGCAATTCCCCTTAAGACGTTAACCCTTGTCATGCTGAACACGGATATATCCTGCCTTGCAAACAGTTTAGATCCAGATCAGTTGGCTTCTGAAGAAGCCAACTGATCTTGATCTGCACTGTTTGCCATTAAGTATGTGAATATATAGCAACAATCTGGATCTAGTAATCTGATTGACTGAATATTAGAAGTGGGCGTGGCTTCTTAATTTATTCAGCAGGACAAGGGTTAAATATATCATAGCTCAAACCAAGTCGTCACTTTCAATCCTTTAAAAACGACTTTTCAACTGCATGTTAACTATGACAAAGAACTAGAACGATGACTATCATTCACCATCTGACATTATTGACCAAATATTACTAAAGAAATCTAATTTAAGAAGAAGCCATCTGATCTTATAAGATATTGTATCCAATAATTTTGTTTGATAGTCCTTCGAACCTGTACAGTTGAGATTTGATGGAGATGGTTACACCTGCACGACTGTTCACTTCGTTTGTGCTTTTTGTGTGCTGTTTGTTTATTTTAATTTGTATGGGGGTGGGGATGGAATTGTTGTTGTTGTTGCTTCTTTCTGTTTTTTGTTTGTAACTACTTTTTTGTTTTTTGTTTTTTTATTTTTATTTGTTTGTATTTTGCTTGTTTGTTTTTTCGTTATTTTTGTTTGTTTTTTTTGTTTGTTAGTTATAGTTCTTGTTGCTGCTTTTTAATTGTTGATTTCTTTTATTGTTTGCTAGTCTGTTTGTTTTTGTGTCATGTTTTCTTGTTCTGATATGGCCTTGTTCTGATGTTGACGGTCGGTTCAGTTGATTCCCTCTTTGTTTTATGTTTCTTTCTTTTATCTATTTATTTATCTATTTATTATTATTTATTTATTTATTTATTTATTTACAGGTATTTATTTATTGTCTTTGTTTGTTTAGTATGTATTGTGTATGGGAGATACGTAGGCTCTTTAATGTTTGCAATAGAATGCGTTTGGTAAAGCAAGCCAAATTTGACCGAGCTATATACTCGTAAAAAAAAACAAAACATGAAGCTTTTAAAGTACGAGTATCTAATACTATATTTCCTTTCCAAGCACTGTTTCATGATTCAACGAATTTCGATTGTTCCTTGGAGCCAGATTTCAAATCAAAAAGAGCTTAAAATCTAAAATCATTTTAACTTACACAGATAGCTTAGCCTGAATGTCTATGTCTAGCTTTGAAAAATATAGATTAAAATGTCTCTCATTTTTCTTGTTAGATTAAACTGTTTTCCATATTACATGACCTATCCGTCGGTTTCTGCATTTAACCTATACATATTCCACTATCTTCGCAGATTTAGCACACCACAGATTGATTATGTTTTCTCTTAATTATTCAAATTAGGCTTTGTCATTTCATGCAAATTCTCTCATAAGACAATGTGCATGAATTGACAAAGCCTATTTTCTGGGACAAATAAGAAAAATATTTCAAAATGTCGTCTGTTGATTTTTTTACCCGGAGTGCTAAGCGTTAAACTAAAAGACACTGTATTGATTAGATAGAAAACAAATTTCGATATGTCTGGCTCCTCAGAGTAAAAATCAATGCACATAGGCTGTAGTAAAAGACCCAGTCAGCATTCTACGTAAATCTATATCGGGCCGTCATCGGCCCGTCAGGGTAGCTGACGGGCCGATGACGGCCCGATGTAGATTTACGTAGAATGCTAGCTGGGGACATTCTGTTAAAATAAATGGACCCACACTGGAAGATAATGCACTTTTCAACATCGCGCCCGGCGAAGACTCAGATCAGACTGCGCTTGGCGCTCTCTGATAAGCAAAGAATCCATGCTTCTACTGGGGAACATAACCCTTAAATTGTTAAATCACAAATACAGCAGGCGACATTTTGAATTTTATTCACTTATTCTAACACCCCTGCTCGTGTTGTTCCTTATTTGTTTTTACATTTCAAGCAGTTCTTTATCTAAATTATTTGAACACAGGAATTTTATCGCGCGCTGTCCAAGGGAAACCAATGTTTCGCCCGCTTGTGCTCAAATGCGTACAACCTAAACTCAACTGTGCTTTATCTGGGACATTTTAGCACGGTTCGGAATAATTTATTTCTTAATTATTATTATTATTATTACTTTCTATTGATTTATTATTATTTGTTAATTCATTAATTTATATTTATTTATTTATTATTTTTTATTTATTTATTTTTTTGTTGTGTTCAGAATAAAGAAGGCCTGACAGTTCATGCGCTGCAGACGATTCACATGAAATATCAATTCTTATTTTCTCTGAAACATAAAACAATAAAAAAAAGATGTCGTCTGCTACGCTTTTGGTTAGCGCTTTAAATGTTAAATTGCACTTGTCCGACAGTATATAGTCTCACGATGCGATATAATGGGGACTGATACATAAAGTAGGTTTTCTGCTAATTATAAAAGGGAGACAACTTTTGTCACTTCTTGTTTGCGTTTCTGTCTACCAAGTCCCTTCGGAAAAAGTTTTCTGTAAAAGAGTTTACTTTAAAAGGAAAGAAATTGCTCCCAAAGCAAATTCTTCCCTTTTAGAGAAAACCTTTTTTAACAAGTGGCTGTGTGTGCAGATAAGCAAACAGGATGTTACAAACGTTTTCTCTCGTACAAAATGCGGAAAACATCACGAAAACACGCCTATGTAATTTTGAACCCCTAAAACCCCACTTTTATATAGTAAAACTGGGGTTTACAGGGGTATACATTATTTCTCTTACTTCTGCTCAAAACATAGATTGTTGGTACTCGTTAGAGCCGCCTCGGCGAGGCGGTTCTAACGAGTATCCACAATCTATGTTTTGAGCAGAAATGTGAAAAATATCAGAGTTTTTTGTCTGAAAATTTTCAGTTTTTGCAGGTGAAATTTTCTATACATTTGAATAGATGTGTTTTCGTAATGGATATTAATGCATTTAGCCCTCGTAATGATTAAGTAGACCATGGTAATTCTTAGCAAAATCGTCCGTGGGAGAAAAATTTGACATTTGGTTCATTATAAGTCTCCAGAGAATTTTGTACGGTAACGAGACAGTATGGTTTCTGTGATTGTTATTGGCAGAACGCATGTCCTAGACAAAGGTGCGGGGGAGAAAGCTAATGCCAGAAATTGCATTATGTGTAAGGCGCCTTTGCATGATCTTTTTATTCATTATTTATTTCCTTTTTTGCTAGAACGGAATTTTAATCATTTTAATGCGATGGATCAGATATTGTTTATTTATTTATTTATTTATTTATTGTTAGTTTGTATGTTTTGTTTACTTATTTTCTTATTTTATTTCCATTATCATTTATTTATATTATTCAGTCATTGTGTACACAAATCTACGTAGAATGTTCACTTCTAAGCTAGACTGTAGGTAAGCCAATATTTGTAACAATATAGTATTTTTCTCATTTCCTTACCAAAGCATATGTTGTGGGTACTTGTTAGAAGTGGCTATCAGGTGCTTCTGATGAATCCTACAACAAGAGTTTTGGTAGCGTAAAAAGAAAATTATTTTTATTGATCTCCCTCTTATCTAGATCTTTATAAACCATGGCATGTTCAACATATGATATGGGAAATACGGAATATTTCGGTTTAAAGCGCATTTATCCATTTACACCGTGGTTTATCTACACCGGCAATTTTAGTTTCGTCCTTCCACCGGTGCTACATTGTGCAGCAAAAAAAAAAAACAACAAAAAACGTTATCTTCGAACATTTGGGAAATACGGTTATTGTAAGTTGTGATTTCTTTTGTGCTTTCTTAATTCGTATTTTCTTAATAAGTTGTGAACAAAAACTCATTGTTATTGGTAGAACCCATTAAACTTTGATTGTTTTGAACTCTTAAGCTTATAAAAACGAAAACTTTATTTATACGCTTTCATCAAAAATGTCCAGTTTATCTTATGGCGAAGCGGCCAGTTTTCACGAAACCGTACAATTAATGCTTTTAATTTTAAAATATTTAAAATATTTAAGAGCATTAATATATCAAAACTGCATGTTTTCAAGACAGAATGGTAATATTTCTCATTTACAGTTAACTAAAATATAAAATAAATCACAGAATACTTCATGTTTTTCAAAAACTTCTAAGATTTGATTTGTTTATGGTGACACTAGCGGAAGGACGAAACCCAAAAGTGCCGGCGTACATATACCAGTGATTTATGCCGAATGGACTCTTTTACCTTCACACTTCGGATCGCTCCATTTCCAATTTAGGGTGTCTGATTAGTTTTTATTATCCCCATGTTTTATAGAAATTCATGTATTTAATGCAAGGAGTGTAGACCCTGATCAGACGCAGCGTTCTGTGGCGTCTGATCTGGGTCTACATTGCTTGCCAATGTCCCTTTTATGGGACGCTAGGCATAAATCGGTTAGGTAGAATGTATGCAGTAAAAAGATTGCTAGGCGTAACAACCAAGTTGAAAATGTTGCCTTTAAACCTGCAAAATGCTGAAAATCATACAAAAATACGGTAGATACCTTTTTGCCGTTTGTTGAATTTGACCATAGAGTGCTAAAGGTTAATTTATACATTCATTATATGTTCCCTTCAGCGCTGGTCACGACATCAGCAGACGACATTCTATTTTCCTTATATATTTTGTTCGAGAGAATCAGGATAGATACTACTATACCGTCTGTCAGGCAAAACGAGAATAAAAGGCAAACTGATCGAATAGCATCTGCTACAATTTAGACCGGCCCTTTATAGTTTACCGCTGAACACGCTGGGCAAGTATTTTCTCTCTTTTTTTCAGAGAATAGACTTTAGCAGTTCGTACAAAATGTCGCCTTAGGAGACAATTTACATGAAATGGCAAAGCCTTTTTTTCATGGAAAAAATAAGAAACAATATTTTAAAATGTCGTCTGCTGAATTTACCCAGAGAGCGGAAACAGTTAATCAAACATTTAAGCCGCTGTTGAACAGAAAAAAATGAAGACAGGCGTTATGGGCGCCAGTCTCAAAATTACCATAGGCTACATTTTGAATGGCGCATTAGAGTTTAATTAGGAACAATTTGTCACGCTTGTTTGATACTCATAGAGTAAAACCTGTGTAAGACAGCCACCTTTGAAACTGACCTTAGTGGTTGATGCGGAAAGGTGGTTGTCTTATAAAGGTACATGTCATGTAATTTTGCTCGCAAAATTACATGACATGTACCTTTATAAGACAGACAACTTTTTCCACATCAGCCACTATTTAAAGTCAGTCTCGAAGGTGGCTCTCTTACACAGGTTTTACTGTGCTTGTAACAACAAGTTAAGATAAACAGAAAGACAAACTTTGGGAAAAAATGT
The DNA here is from genome assembly GCA_964016985.1 of Anodontia alba. Taxonomy (NCBI): domain Eukaryota; kingdom Metazoa; phylum Mollusca; class Bivalvia; order Lucinida; family Lucinidae; genus Anodontia; species Anodontia alba. The sequence goes on along the minus strand of OZ024832.1, from coordinate 1,825,946 downwards.
ATGTTTCGTTCTTCTCCACATCCCTCCTCCACTACACCCCCCTCCCCCGCACCAACCTTCCCTCACGCCACCTCCCCCCCCCCCCCCCTGCCACCCTCCGTATCGTCTTATAAGGGGAATAGATACACTTTCAGGGGAGGTAAATCAACTCATCTCAGCTCCTGAAAGCATAACAGGCCGATAGAGATTTAAAGCCGGCAAACCAAAACAGATACCTGTCCAAACATTGTAGATCCAGATTAGGCGGCTCGTCTGTTTTTCATTCTGTTTTTCATTTTAGACGTCCCCCCCCCCCCCCACCCCACCCTCCACACACACACACACACACCCGTTTGCATCAAGAAAATTCCAAATTCAAGATGGAAGAGTCCGCTTCAGGAACGTATGGATGAAAGAGTTAAGCAGATTTTAGTAGAATGCTAGCTGAGTACATTTGTAGCCATTGGCTTTGGCTTATATGAGCTAAATCCCTTAAAATATTACAATTTGCGCATATTCATCTGATGTTTCTTGACATCCAGACCATAGGTCTGTTAACTATTCACCGTAAGTATCGTTTTCCAAGTCTATATATCATCGTTCGGACATTATTAGCCATATTATGTCTAAAAGTGTCGAAATAGAGACGTTTAGTTCTTCTGCTTATATTCACGTGGGGATAGTCCGCTCGATTACATTATTGCAGAATCATGTCTTGTAAACCGGTATATCAGTCTGGAACTTAATGGAATCATACATAGTCGTAGCGTTCATTACGCAAATTAGGAAAATATGTTAAAAATAAAGAGAATACTTAAAATATGTCCTGTTTATCATAAGGGCTTCTCTGAAAGGAACGAATTTGCTCCCTCTGGGAGCAAATTCTTTCCTTTAAGAGTAGCCCGCTTTTGGAAGCAAAGCTGGGGAGATGTTATCAAGATTTTCCTGGTTGTGCGTGACATACTTCTGTTCTGCTTCGCCCTGTGACGTAATATGTGGCACACACACCATATGAAATTCTCTGTTGTTGTGCATTGCGTTTACAAGTCTATATAAAGTAGATACCCACCCCTTTTACCCCTACAAAATATGGTGAAAATTAGAATATGCAGATATACACGTTGTTAGGCGGACATTTAGAAAAAATATAAGTGAAGAAACCCAAGAAATGCCTCAAGCACGAAGTTTACCTCTACCGAGGCACCATAAGAAAAATCAGACGAGAGAGTGTGTGCTCATTAGAATCGCAAATAGAGCCAATTCTAATGACTACACTCAACATACCATTATTTTATCGACTCTCGAAAAGACATTTCAAAATCATTTGCATTGTCTCCTGACCTTGTGCTATGGTTAACCTTCAGTGGCTCGAATTACCCATGTCTAGAACAAATTTCCATGGCCCAAAAGGTAATGAACCATAGAAGTTCGACTGTATATTTTCTTCACATGGGCGATTCTGACAGCATATCAGAATCTGCATGGCTTGATTACTACACCATTCTATCTTTACTCGGATTTGAACAGCAACAAACCTGGGCAGACAGCACGTATGTATGAACTGGGCTTATGTTGTTCGTAAATAGCATGTCTGAGGACTTTATGTGAAGAAGGTAATAAAATTCAGCCATATCGTGTGATAGAGGGTATTCGTGGCATCCTTTATGCCTAGTCTGGTGAATGGCCTTGCCGCTTGTTTACATATGCTGCAGTGTTTATTGGTTCTGTAAGCCGACAGAGATTTAAGACTGCGCAGAATTATATGTAGACTGGCTCCAGTCTCCAATGACTAAATATTTATTCTTATAATCCGGTTTCATAATCCATTAAAATAAAACCAAAATAATATCATGACTATAAAGGCTGGTCACTCACTTGTGACCAGCCTTTATAGTCATGATAATATTTTGGTTTTATTTTAGTGGATTATAAAACATGATTATAAGAATAAATATTTAGTCACTGGAGACTGGAGCCAATCTATATTATATGATCTAGGACTTAGATATCTACATGCATTACAAACATATGGCTTTAACGCTTAACATGCTGGGTACAAATATCAGTGGACGACAATTTGAAATGTTTCAGTTTTCTTATTTTTCCTAGAAAATAGGCTATGACATTTCATGCAAATTGTCTCCTCAGGAGACAATTTGCATGAAAAGTCATAGCCTATTTACATGCAAAAATAAAGAAAAATAGCATCAATTTGTTGTTTGCTGAATCTGCCCATGGTGTGATAAAGGTTACGGAGCCTTTTCGCACTGGAACATAAGGACTGTATGACGGCAATAATGTTTGTTAAGATGATAGGGGTAATTATCTTAATGTTCTGTTGTCTTTTGTGTTGCATGCTTTGTCTTAGAGAATGTTCTATGTTCTGACTAAAACCGTGTAGATTAGATGGTTTTTAGTAATGGAAAATAAATATTTGCCATCCTTTTTGGCGTAAGGACAAAAGTAATCGATTGGATTGGTCTAGTGCTTTGTTCCATCAGTGTTGTATTTTGTTTTTATTTGCAGAATAAACAAGTTATTCCATATCATTCTATATTTATACAGAAGCGATACAAAGACACCCTCAAAACCTCCCTCAAGAATTTCAGCATTCCAACAGAGTCGTTGGAACAAATTGCATAGGACCGAGCAAAGTGGCGAGGCCTCATCAGAAGAGGTGCTAGTGAATATGAGGCAAAATGAATCAGCGAAGCCGAGCAGAAATGTGCACAGCGCAAATCCAGAGCTAAGTCATCACCAACAGAGCTGTCTTGCTCTGACCTCTGTTGTTCCATCTGCAACAGACAGTTTAGAGCTAGAATTGGTCTAATCAGCCATCTTAGAACACACAAGCAGTAGCAGTTCTCGCATGTGATTAAGATTGGTCATTGTCAGTAATAAGAGACGAACTATTATTATATTTATACAACAGAAAAAAATGCAAATATTATCGTATTTACTTTACGAATTCGCATCACGAAAACATACCTATATAATTTTGACCCCCTTAAACCCACTTTTATATAGTAAAACTGGGGTTTACAGGGGTATATATTATTTTTCTTATTTCTGCTCAAATAGATTGTGGGAACTCGTTAGAACCGCCTCGTCGAGGCGGTTCTAACGAGTACCCACAATCTATGTTTTGAGCAGAAATATGAAAAATATTTGAATTTTTTATCTGAAAATTTGCCAGTTTTTGGTTGTTAAATTTTCAATATATTTGAATAGGCATGTTTTCGTAATGGACAGGCTTTCCTCAGTAAACAATGTAGACATACATTTAGACATACAAATGTATATCAGACGCCGCAGCACGCAGCATCTGATCAGGATCTACAATGTTTGCTACTCATCCAGCATGATTTGAAGATAAGTAATTACATTACGAAAACATGTCTATTCAAATATGCTGAAAATTTTACCACCAAAAACATGAAATTTTTCAAACAAAAAATTCAGATATTTTTCATATTTCTGATCAAAACATAGATTGTGGGTACTCGTTAGAACCGCCTCGCCGAGGCGGTTCTAACGAGTACCCATAATCTATGTTTTTGAGCAGAAATAAGAAAAATAATGTATACCCCTGTAAACCCCAGTTTTACTATATAAAAGTTTGGTTTAAGGGGGTCAAAATTATATAGGTATGTTCTTGTGATGAAATGAACATGTTCAAAATTTAAGATATTTTTATTAAGGTGCTGTATTAGCCAAATATTTAAGGTAACTACGTTAGTCTAAGAGTTCGTGTTTCCCATTTCTTATATAAATTATATCTCATTGCCAAAACTCGACATCTCTGTGATTTTTTAGATTTTCTATACATGATGAGGCTATACGAGTAATTTTAGCACGGAGAAATTTCTGCTATATAACATCCATTTAGGCATCACATGTAGTTTCGAAAAAGGTAGCTCAATGTAGTTTAGTATATGGTTTGAAAAACAGCATGGTTGTTCTCTTCAAGTCTGAATAATACAGTCGAACTTCAACAGCTCGAACATCTTTTGGATCATGGAAACTTGTTCGAAACATGGGTAGTTTGAGCCACAGAGGGTTACATACCGGATCAGGAGGCAAATGTGGAGAATTTTGGAATGTCTTTTCGAATGTCCATAAAATAATGGTATGTTGAGTGTACACATTAGAATCGCCTCGATGAGGTGATTCTTATGAGTAAATACAACATACAGTTTCATGATATTATAGAACAAAATATCCTTGAAAATTGCTTTCTTGAGCTATCGAAAGAATTTCTTGGGGACACAAAAACGAGTTTGAACCAAACACGGTAAAAGAGTCATCGGTGTTCGAGTAATAGAGGTTTCACTGTAGTTTAGTGTTTTAACCCTTGTCATGCTGAATAAATTAAGACGCCATGCTCACTTCTAATTTCCAGCCAATCAGATTGCTTGATCCGGATTTTTGATAGAAATTCACTAACTTCAGAAGCCAAATGATCTGGATCTACACTGTTTGCAAAGACAGGGCATGTCGTGTTCCGAGTGTGCCTTAAGGGGAACGGATGCATTTTGTACATTTTCTGCCATTTTTAATCAAAGCACTGACAGCACTGGTGGATCGATTGACTCTGAGTATAGGCTGGGAAAATGGTCCTGAACTGGGACATTCAACCCTTAACTTCCTGTGATTTAAGCAAACAGTGCAGACCCTGATCAGACGCCGCCTTCTGCCACGTCTGATCTGGGTCTACACTGTTTGCTAACGTCCAAAATGTCCCAGTCCAGGATTAATAGATAAGAATCTATCAACAGCACAATGACGTCACAGCGCCAAGAATAGCACGACTATAAATAACCGTCTAATGATTATCACGTGCACAATTATAGTTCTCGAAGAATAATTTGACAGTGACGTCATGGCAGCTACTACTCTACCTGGGTAAAGCAGGTTTTGCATGAATTATCGAGAAACGTTACTAATAATGTTACGTTATATACGATCTTAAGTGTGATTTTGGTTAGTATGATGCAATAGCGCAGTTTAAAGAGCGGAGCGCTCTGAAAGATTAACTTTAAAGGATCGCCACCTCAGATTTTTTTTTTTTCAATTAATTTTACTTCGCTTTTGAATTTTGTATAATACATATTATATTATTTTAATTAGATACTATTAGACATTATTATGGCTTTGTTGACATTTTTACAAAACATGACATGCTTCCAGCGTTCTTGTCTCCATATGCATTTGCACGGATTGTCAGCACGTGGTAATCATTCAAACTAAAAGTTTAACCAGACTTACTGGTTTTCTTCTTATCTTTATCTAACAAAAAGATATGCGAAATTGAAAATGAAATATCGCTACACTGAAAATACATTGTCTTTCTTAACATATTTTTTTCTTTTATATTCATTTTTAAAAAGTATAAAATTAAAAAAAAAGGAGATAACGAAACACCAGGATTCGAACCCACAATGTCCAGATTTCTAGTCTAGGAAAACTACCGCTGAACTACTGCGGATTTACACTAAGGTTTCTTATAATATTTACTAAAAGATAGCTATTCGGGTGGCGTTTACCTAGTTATTAAAATGGACGGTCTAAAAATATAAACACTCTGTGACGTCACTGTCAACTTATCCTCCGAGGGTAGTAAAACGTTCGACAAAATTAAACTGAGACAATTAGTTTCCTCCAACGTCTCCGTAGATTCCCGATATTAACTACGATCGAATTTTATGTTTAGCACAAGAGGGTATCGATGGGTTATTGATTGCCTATCAATGGCCTAATTTTTATTGGCTGCTGATTTGTGGCCTAACATTTAGGTGACAGCTGATTTTTGTGATGTGGGATTAACGATTCAGTTCAAACAATCCAAGCTACACTAATTTTTGTGAAAATAGCTTTGTCAGTTACTAATTGGGGAGCTAAGGTATTTTTGTTACCCCATCCAGACCCTCATGATTGTTCATTACAGTTAATCAAGCGAGACTAATGGTTTACCACAATGTATTGCCATTCGGAAATTAATGATTACCGATTTGAGTTCAAGGAAAATGTTTATGTCTCAGTTTAATGTTGACGCACCCTACCTTGAGGAAATTTTGGTGTATGTATATAACGGCTTTCTTGTAAACAATCAACCCTTAAAGGGAAACAAATTTTGTGATTTCATGTTTGCTGTTATACACACCAATCCCCTTCTGAACAAGGATCTCTTTACAGGACTGCATTGGGAGCCGTATCTTTCTTTTATATAGATACTTCATTACGAAAAACGCCTATTCAAATATACTGAAAATTTTATCTCCGAAAACTGAAAAATTTCAGATAAAAATCTTCGATATTTTTCAAATTTCTGCTCAAAACAGTACCCACAATCTATGTTTTGAGCAGAAATAAGAAAAATAATGTATACACCTGTAAACCCCAGTTTTACTATATAAAAGTGGGGTTTAAGAGGGTCAAAATTATATAGGCAGGTTTACGTGATGTATCAGAATGCAGGTTTTTGCAGGGTTTTGCAGGAAAGCAACCATGAAGTCACAAAGTTATATCCCTTGTAAAACGGCGGAAAATCAGCCAATTTTATTCAGTTCCGAAAGATAAATCGACCTGAAAGGACCTTTGTCACTATTTTAAAATCGGAAACGTCCTTAGCATGTCTAACACGCGGGCTGCTGTTTAAATTTTGCATGTTTCGTAAAACTTTCAGTAGACGACATTTTGAAATATTTTCGCTTAATTTTTCCCTGAAAATAGGCATGTACATTTTATGCAAATTGTCTCCTTAAGAGACACTTTGCATGAAATGTCAAAACCTATTTTCATGAAAAGAAGTAACAAAAATATCACAATTTTGTTGGCAAAAGAATCTAATAAGAGAAGGGTAAAGGTTAAAGGCATGACTTTGCTCCCACAGAGAAGACACTTTCACTTTCAAAAATACTTCTAACCCCTTAGTAAAAAAAAAATATTTCCTTTCTATAGTTATTTCACTTAAAGGTACATCAGACCCATTAATATGTCCGATTTCAATTAAATTTTATTGACTGCTTAAAGATAAAATCTGTATCTTCTTCCTATTTTACATTTGCTTCTAGACAAATCGAAAACAAAACGTCTTGCATATTTGCCACTAGAGTAAAATTAATAACTTTTACTGTCACATAATATTTCAAAATACCAACTCAAGTCAGCTTGTAGGAATCACGTGTCTTACAAATAATGGCGCTGCCATTCAGTAACTGACAGCGCAGTAATAAATGGAGAATTCAATGTCCACGAATATTTTCTGTTTACTTTCTGACAGAATGTCTTCAATATTAGTTGCTGTTTCTGACTTGGAGGTTAACTTGACATAGCTAGTTTAAGTCCCTCCCTACTCCGCCAATAATTTATGTTAAATATTATGTAGTGTTTCACTTAAAAATATTTTTTTTTTCTTTTAACAATTTTGTAAGTTATATTATATTTAATGAAGTTTCGGTTATTGAATTGCCACCTTTTTGGGAAACGGCTACCAATTCTGCTTGTCATCTGTTCCTACAATGTGTCAGTTTCCGATGTTTTTGCCACTGACGCGCCATAAGTAGACTTCCGAAATCCCAGACATACGCTTCTACCGATATGTCCTTCGTTCAGGTCTATGGGCATGGTGGGTGAAGCTTGCTTACCAAGTAATGCTTACTATCCGCGGACACCTGATTACACCCTTTATTCTGGGGTCCATGTCTGTTGGTCTGAACATTCTGATTCGCCATTCGTTTACGGATTTATGAGTTTGGATTATGGCTTAGGTACCATGACAGCAACTATTTCCTTTTGTAGTTATTTAATTGGGTGTGTCTGTCTTTTCCTTTGATGTTCAGCACTTGATGTAGATCTGATTGCATCAGTTCCTCTTATCCGCGGACGCCTGATTACACCCTTTGTTCTGGGGTCCATGTCTGTTGGTCTGAACATTCTGATTCTTCATTCGTTTATGGATTTATGATTTTGAATTACGGCTTTGGTATCATGACCGCAACTACTTGGTACAGATGTAAGTTATACAACCATTAAACTTTCCCATTCCAATCAAATTATAGATCCTTCATATACTTTTGATCAGTTAAATACAAACACGTGCCGGCACACGAAACAATGAATTTTATGGGTTTTTTTTTTCCGGTTTATGGTTCTTCAAATTTGCATGAGCAGTCCCGTCTTTAAGCTACAAACATGCGTGTTTTGCCTGAAGCTTTCTCAAGCTTTCTCCTACATGTCTGTGAACGGCAAAGGCTCTAGTGATAACCCAGCTAGCATTCTACGTAAATCTACATCGGGCCGTCATCGGCCCGTCAGCTACCCTGACGGGCCGATGACGGCCCGATATAGATTTACGTAGAATGCTGACTGGGAATGCCCTTATGTTCATGCTAGCCTGAGCCTTTGTACTAAGTACTCATTTCTCATATGCTTGTTCAAACACAACTTATCCCAATTAGACAAGTGATAATACAGTTTTGTACACTGCATAAAAATTTGCAACATTCGGCTTTTTCATTCGTATTTAGATGCATGTTCTGCTTTTTGTTACCTCATTTTGAATTTGGTAATTCCTCTTTCCCTGCCTGAAAGAGTGGAGACGGGCTTAATATGTAACTAAATAGAAAGGAAAGCAATGATCTGCAAAGGTAAAGCTGCAAAATGTAGACCTAGTAGTATTTTTCAAGATTATAAAACGTGCCATTCATAACGCACGTTTTTTGTCTATGTCATATCTAGGAGGTATCCTCAATGGTAGCTCTAACGCGTAACCACTCATTTTCGACCCTTCCCATGACAGTTTCTCTACAATGCTGCATTGACAACCAAAATCCATAACACAAACAACCATATGTGTCTATCGTTTGTGTGTGATGATATGCTGAACTTCTAGCAAAGAGCAAAATTAAATAAAGGACAATAAACACCACGGATTTCCATGTGTTTTCTATGGCTTTCGGTACACCTTCAGTACGCGAAAAATAATTCAGCCAAGTAGGTGGTCTGAGATTTATTCCACAGACGCCGATATCAATGGACTGTTGAACATAATTCCCCGTTTTTTAAATAATTTCCTCAAAACATTTATATCGCTCATTCAACACAAAAACTGCAAAGATTGTTTACTCTTTTTTTAGTAATCGAATGCTTAACCGATGTCGCTCTGATTGTTTCGCGTTCTTAACCAAATGGTTACGCATTATTTCGTTTGGTAGGCGTGTACATATGAAATCAAGGTGTCTGCACTGTCTTGCTAACTATTGTTTTGATATTTCAGGCTTCAGCAAGTAGGCAGGAACTTTGTAGACAACTTTGTATCCCTTGAAGAACCATATTCTAAATATGAATAAAGAGGATACTACTACTCGTGAACCATCAGTCCGAATGAACTATCTGTCCCCCTGGGATATGAGCGGACTAGGGATGGGGTTCGGACTTTATCGTCCTAGGCGGCCAAGCTATACCTATGCAACGCAGACACAACGTCAGAGGAGCGAGAGTTACAGATATGCTGTGCGTAAAAGTACTTCAGAACTGGATGAAACCCCTGATTTTATCGAAGGTGTTATTCAACGGAAGAACCGGAAGGAGAGTTATATTCGCGCAACGCGGGATGAAGAGCCGCATGACTTTGAACTGAGGAGAGTAAGTGAAAGTCCTGAAGTTGACCTGACTGAGCCTGACACGAACATTGATACAACCGCAAGTGTTGAAAGTGAAATCAAAACTATCAATAATCATACGGTAAATAGTTTTGCGAATGCCACTCAGTCTAATGGAAAGGACATTACTTTGAATAATTTAAACTGCAACAATGACAATCATCTTAAAGAACTGAAAGCCGCCGTGTCTCAGAGACGTAGTCCAAAGCTTTCACCATATCAAAATACGACTGCCTCTAAACTAACACCAACTAAAGCAAATAATAAAAGTTTAATTCTTGCGCTAAAAGGTGCCGAGGATGACCTTATGGAAGATGCTGTGTTTACCGGACCAGACACAAATCTTGAAAAAGTGAAAGGCCCAGAGACACCATGTTTGGAAGAAAGAAGAACGGGGTTTCCGCTTACAACATTCCAATTTAAGAAAAATCTTATACTTCTATGTGCTAGTTTTATTCTCATATTTTCAGCATTTCGTGCCATACAGAACCTCCAGTCTTCCCTTAACGCTGAGGACAATCTAGGAATTTTAGCAATGACTTGCGTCCATGGCACTATGTTTTTATCCTGCTTATGGGCTCCTGCTATAATCAACACATTCACCGCAAAATGGACCATTTCCTTTGGCATGTTCAGTTTCATTCTCTGGATAGGAGCAAATTTTTATCCGCGATTTTATACTCTAATCCCGTTTGGAATTATAGCGGGAATGGGGCAAGGAATCTTGTGGACGGCAGAATCATCGTATTTATTGAAACTAGCATTTGATTCGTCCAAAGTAACTAAGGATGGATTAGAACGGGAAGTGTTCAGGTTTCATGGAGTATTTCTAGCGTGTTTTCAGACCACACATATTTGGGGAAATCTTATATCATCGCTTGTACTGACTAACGCTAGAAAGGAATATGAGTTAGAAATGTCACAGAAAACCCCGGAATATTATTTTGATCCACTGCTTAATATGACGTTTATAGATTCTTATAGTCCACCGGTGTCAGGTCCAGTTGCTTGTGGAGTGTTGTATCCTTGCCATCAGAAGCCTTCTAAAGGTAATAACTAGGACCGCGTCATGCGAACAAATGTTTCCGTTACGTTAACATACCTATGTAAATGTAAATATATATTTCTAAACAATCACTCTTGATAAGGCACTTTTTGAACCATGATGTATTGAAATTTCTCTTACTTCTCCAGGCAAACATATGTTGTGGGCACTCAATCGATTGAGTAACATATGTTTGCTTGAAATTACCCTTACTTCTACATGAAAACATATGTTGTGGGCACTCAGTCGAAGGATTGAGTGCCCACAATATATGTTTGGGTGGTGAATTAAGAAAATATTTATCTGGGTATCCCCAATATCTAGAGCTATGTAAGCAATTACATTTCTTCAAATTATAAGGTGAAAAGCAGATCGATTGTGTTTATATGTATTGAGACATATTTATGAAGCATAAAAGTTCGATAACAATTACAAGACAAGCAAAAATTAGATTTCAATAATTATAAAAAATCTGCAACTTCGCCATATACGCTCGTACTGTTTACATCAGCTTGCCCCAGTTTCAGTATACATATCATAGGGGAACATGGTGATATACATAACATAGACTTGTCAACGTAATGGAACACTTGCAAAGTGTACAGAATCAAATAATAATTAGGTCAGCAAGTCTGTGTCACGTGTACCCCATGTGTCCTTGCATGCATATATAATGAAAATAAAGTTATGCAGGGGTAAACAGTATTAAAGAAAAGAAGTTTACAACTTTTAAATTTATTTATATATTGTATGTACGTCTGTCTATCTTTTGTACCGCACAAATGTGTCTTAATCAAACCACACTCTTCAAAACTGTGTCGTATTATATATGCCATACATAGCTATAGATGCATTGTACGAGGGTAACCAGATTATTTGTTTTCTTATTTCTTCATAAAATATACATTGTGCTTCCTCGTAAGAAGCACCTGCGGAGGCGCTTTCAGTGAGTTCCCATAACGTACATTTTCACGGAAATATAAAATGAACCAGCACACGATAAAATCTACAATAAGACGTGCGACCAGCGAAGACTCAGATCAGCCTGCGCAACCTTTGTCGTACTGAGTAGTTATACAGGCTGATCTGCTGATCACACGGGTCTTACTGCTGAATTTGTCGTGCGCAGTCTCAAATATCAATACATTGGGGGTTGAAAATAAATGCCGTATCAAGTTGTGAATGCAAATTTCACGTTTCACATAGTCGTGCTCAGCTGCACTGTCTGGTTAGAATTTTTTACTGTCCATTGTTACACTCTATGGTACAATGGACAAAGTCAGTTTGTAAACGGACAGTGAGAGACTTAATCAAATGCATGGATGTGCAAGCTGAAACGGGATTTCAGTGTACGGATATATTTGAAGACTATTGTTCGCATGGCGTGGCCTAATTGGTGTTGGCCCAGTTGTTCAAAGCATCGTTAGCTTCACGAACTCGTTAACTGTTGTAGCTAAGGTATTTTCAAATGCCTTGATAGTTTTGCTGCAAAAATGTGAATGGCTTTTGCAATGCAAAAACTACTCACACTTTGTTCAGCAAAATTTATCAATGTATTTGCCATATTTCAAGATAGAAATTTTAACGTCGCATTAGCTAACAACTTGTAAGTTTTGAACGAATGGACCCTGTTATTTAATGTTGTAGGAAACGTTTTTATTACTTGCCTCCATTGTAGTCCTACACATATCTACTCTGTTTTTTTTTTTTTTTTTTTTTTTTTTTTTTTTTTGGTTTTGTATCATCGATGTCTTTTCTTTTTTGAAACTACTTGGCTGATTTGTGTGTGTTTGTGTGTGTGCGCGCGCGCGTGCGTGCGTGTGTGTGTGTGTTCGTGTGTGTTTCAGCGATGTCTCTCCTGAAACTACTTGACCGATGTTTACGCATAATGTCATCGGGGCATAGTAGAAAAAAAAGCCTCTAGACAAGATGGACAAGTATTCGACTAACTCTTCATAACACATACCTTTTCATATCCAACGCTCCGTCACTTGTACTACTGTATAATTAATTATTCGTAAATACAAAACTAAGAACATAAATATTCATAAACGAATGCATGATAATGGGCAGTTTGATACTCAGTCAGGTTGTCAGGTAAGATAATATCAAATCAGTGGTTCTGCTATCACTTTCGGACATAAATAAATAAATGCAAATAGTCTCGAAAGGTGTGGAATGTAATGTAGCGAACCTTTACTTGCTGAAATAAGGTCCTGTGAAAATTTGCGTTTCGTCGTTAAATGTGTGTTAGATAATGAATAAGATGAATTTTGTTTGTTATTTCCATATGAAAACATTTACTCGATAAACTGCCCTCTAAAAGAATTGATCCTGCACCTCTGGACGAGGCTGATCTTCAATACGCTGAAACGTAAAATAGCGTACAGTCGAGCTTCAATGGCTCGAACATCTTTTGACCGTTGAAATTTGTTCGAGATATGGGTAGTTCGAGCCACTGAGGGTTAATCATAACACCAGGTCAGGAAGCAAAAAGCAACAATTTTGGGATTTTTTTTTTCGATTTTCTACACAATAATTGTATGTTGAGTGTACTCATTAAGTATTTGTTTTCTTAAGCTGTCGGAAGAATTTCGTAGGGACGCAAAAACGAGTTCGAATTAGCCATGGTAAACGAGCCATCGGTGTTTGCGCTATGGAGGTTTGACCGTAATTACCTTTATTATTGGGATAGACAGCCTTCGTAAATAGTGTAGATCCAGATTAACGCCGTAGACCTCGGCCATAGAACTCGGCGTCTAATCAGAGTCAGTACTGTCTGTGACGTATTCAGCAGATGTAGACACATCGACTGGAATTAAACTGGCCTTTTTTAACATTTCGGACAAGTGTGCTGAGGAGTTAAGGTGAACCAATATTTAGAATAAACAAGGTGCAGTCGAACCCATGGCTCGAATATCCATCGGACCATGGAGATTTGTTAGAGATATGGGTAGTTCGAGCCACTGAGGGTTAATCATGACGCCTGCTTAGGAAGCAAATGACGATAATTTAGAAATTTCTTTCGCTCTTCTATACAATAACGGTATGTTGAGTGTACGTATTAGAATCGCATCGATGATGCGATTCTAATTACACAGAACATACTATATCATGATTAAATAAGAAAAAAAAACAATATATTCGCTTTCTTGAGGTATCAGAAGAATTTCGTAGGGACTCAAAAATGAGTTCAAATTAGCCATGGTAAACGAGCCATCGGTGTTCGAGCTATTAATGTTCAAATGTATTTGGCTATAGAACATGTCCTAATGTTAGGCCTTCCTTGGAGCTAAGGAAGGCCTGACATTAGTTGCAGTATTTATTTATTTATCTATTTATTTTTAATTTCTTATTTCTTTATTTCTTTATTTATTTATTTATTATTCTTTGTTTCCATTAAAATAAAATTAGTTTTATTAGACTGTGTGATTTTATGCAAAAAAATATTTTTATTTTAATTGCGCTTGTTTATTAGCTGTTCACAAATATTATCGTGAAATCGCTGTCGTATCTAAACTGTTTAATTCTTAATCAAATTCGATCGTTTTATTTCCACTCCATAAAATTATAGAGGGTCCGAAGAAAGACCCATTCAAAAGTCTATGTCTCTTAAAATGCATGTAAACATCGAGATATGCAGTGGTATACATTTTATATAAAATATTTTCTGATCTAATATTTTGTCTTTGTTTTTTGTTGTTTTTTTTGTTTTTTTTTTGTTTTTTTTTTTTTTGTTTTTTTTTTCATTAGTAACGTACGAGCAGTAAAAATCGACTCAACGAAACCGCACAATTTGATAAAAGTCTTTCTTTCTAGATATACTCAACACCCTCTTTCGAATCTTAGATCATTGCTACAGTATCCAATTATTCTGTAAGCGGACAGCGTAGTCCCTGATCAGAATGCTCGAATAATGCGGAGTCTGATCTGGGCCTTCACTGTTCGCACATGCTCCGAAGGCACACTTTCGCATGGTATTCGTCTTTAATTATATTTGTCTGTAGCAGCTGACTTTCGCCGTTTCTTTCAAGCGTTGTTATTGAACTTAGTACAGTAGAACTTCAATGGCTCGAACCCCGATGGCTCGTTTACCATGGATGAGTCGAACACGTTCTTTCGTCCGCAGGGATTTCCTCCAAATACGATATACGGATAATTTAGGGAGAGTTTCTTCTTTTATCTTGCAAATGCATGTTGTATGCACTCATTAGAATCGCCTCGATGAGGCGATTCTAATGAGTACACACAACATACGTTTATAAAAGATATCCCACAATTATCTCCATTATGCATCCTGGTATGGCACTAATAGTAACCCTCCGTGGCTCGAACTACCGCTGTCTCGAACAAATTTTCATGGTCCCAAAGGGATTCGAGCCATCGAAGTTCGACTGTAGTTGATCCAGTAGAAGCTAAGAAACGCAAACGGGACGAGAAAAGCAGAAGGAATGTACCTTCTTAAAGCTTTGGTTTTCTGGGAAAAATGCGCATGCGCAGAGCGAAAGCGCAGTCTGACAGTTGTATGCGAAGTTGACATGAAACCATCTGGTTCGGTGGGACATTCTGTTTGCTTCGCGTCAAATTCTGAAGCCGTTGTCTTGCACGTTTTGTTGTTTGTGTCATGCAATATATGAAAAGCTGTTACGATTTTGAAATACAGCCAATATATACTAGACAATTAATTTAGTTGTTTTGATTGTCTGTCACAGGAATTTGTATAGAAGAATAAGCAGTGACGTTTTTTATATATTATCATCAACATCCTCACTATCGTCACCGCCAGAATTATCATAAATATTGGATTGATCAGGATAAAGTGTTATTACGTTAACACATTTTTGTAAAATGTATATTTATTAGTCCATCAGGAAAACATGCCTATATAATTTTGACCTCCTTATACTCCACTTTTCATACTCCCGGCATACAAAGTATGCCGAAGGGGTATATAGTTTTCGTTTGTTCCGTTCGTCCGTTCGTCTGTCCGCCCTGCCGTCTTTACGTTCGTCCGTCCTTCCGTTCTTCCGTCCTTCCATCCGTCCGTCCTTCCGTTCATCCGTCTGTCCGTCCGTCCGTGATTCCGTCCGTTAACCCTTTCTATAGCCAAGTTTTACTTCGAAGTTTTTTTTATTACTTATAACTCTGTATCCTCTGATCAAAAACTTTTCATATTTGGTATGGGGGATACTGGGAGGGTTCTCTTCCATTCTACATCTACGAACCCCTGGGTCATACCAGGGCGGGGCTAGAGGTCAATGTCTAGGACACCCCAATAAAGCAGTATATCGCAGTTTGTTTATATAAACAACTTCTTAATAAAGAAGGGTGGGCATCAGACATGTTTATCACATCAACATTCAGTGTAATCAGGTCAAGGTCATTGTGACCTTATTTTCATGATACAGTGATTTTGCCTTATATTTTTGAAGAATATTTCATGGATTAATGCCTCAGTAAAGAAGTATATTGCAGTTTGTTTATACAAAATACTTCTTAATAAAGAAGGACATGTTCACATCAATATTCAGTGTAATAAGGTCAAGGTCATTGTGATCTTATTTTTCATGCTCCTGCGATTTTGCCTTATATCTAGTCTTGAAAACTATTTCATGGATTACTGTGATACTTGGAATATTGGTTCTTTGTGACACCACAATTGACATCATAACAAATGTAGGTCACATTGACCTATATTTCATGGTCCAGTAATTTTGCCTTATATCTTGAATGTTATTTGATATATGAATATCATTCTTTGGATTATGAATCAGTATGATCCAATAATTGACCTAAAAGCAAATGTAGGTCATTGTGACCTATATTTCAGTGTCCAGTGATATTATGTTACATCTTGTAGACAATTTGATGTATTACTATCACATTTGGTGATTATGTGACCTATATTTCATAGCCCTGTGGTTTTGTCTTATATCTCCCACTATTTTATACCTAAGTGTCATGTTTACATATAATGACACAGTGTGGGCAAAACTTTGACCTCAAAGTAAATATAAATCAGCATGACATATATTTCATGGTTTAGTGATTTTGCTTAGTATCTTTTAGATTATTTAATGGATTAACATTATAGTTGGTATAATGGATCAATGTGACCATCAGATTAACCTCAAGTATATGTAGGTCAGTGACCTATATTTTATGATCCAGCTATTTGCTTCATGTTTATAAGATTAATTATTCCAGAAAAGTTGTACTTGGAATGATAGATCAGTGTCACTCAGAGATTGACATTGTGAACTATATTTTGCCTTATATCATTGTCATTAACTTTAAAATATTTTATAATTAAGAAATGGCGCCGGCAGAGGGTATTCGTGACCCTCTGGGCACTTGCTCTAGTATATATAAAACTGGGGTTTACAAGGGTATGCATTAGTTTTCTTATTTTTTCTCGTAAATATAGATTGTGGGTATTCATTAGAACCCCCTCGCCGAGGCGGTTCCAACGAGTACCCACAATCTATATTTTTAGCAGAATATGAAAAATATCAGAGTTTTTTTTTTTTTTTGTTGTTTTTTTTTTTTTTTTTTTTTTTCTGAAAATTTTCAACTTTTTTAGGTGATTTTTTTTCTATATATTTGAATATACATGTTTTCGTAATGCAAAGCTCAAGTGAAACCAATTTGTCAACCAAATGTTTTGATAACTTCTCTCATTTGTCCTATTAAACAATTGTTTTTTTGTTGTTTTTTTTTGGCAGTGCTCATTTGAAGCGCCTCCTCAAAATGATTGTAATGACAACTACAACACATGTTTTTGTAGAGGAGTATGAAAATATCTATCTTGATATCCCATAATATTTACACCATATAATGTGGGTAAATAAGCTAACTAAGGCATTTATGTGGTATTAAGACAATTGCTAGTAACTGTCAAACAAATTTACAAGCTGGTTTTAAAATGCAAACTTCTGAAAATATTTGAAAATCCATCTGATCATGCATATCCCTAAACATCTCTATTTTCATTATTGACCGGCGCGGGAATCGCACGGCGCGGGAATAGCTTTGGATTTTTATATGTGGTAGAGTGTTCGATTAGCTCATAAAGGATGTTTTATATTTGCCGGGATCGTGGGTGTGTGACGTTTCACCCACATATTTAAGTGTTTGTATCTGTCGGGAACACCAGTGTCTGACTTTTCATTCAAGCTGTTAATTTTATGATTTTGGTAATGTCTAACTTTGAATGCGCGTGTTGAGAAACTCAGGGGGGCTAGGACCTAGTTGTTTGGCTGAGAATGCTCGTATGAACAATAGCTAAAGTTCTGGCGAGATTGCACAATTGCGCAATGAATTAGAAGATCACTTAACGAGCCGCATAACTTTAGTATACCCTTGTCCCATATCTCTAAGTAAACATGAACACAATTTGCGCCAGTTCTTAGAGGTTTACGTCTAAATATTTTGTCTGGTATATAATGGGGTAACATGGGATAAATGTAACAAAGACTTGTGCGAATAATTCGTATTAGAAAAAAAAAAACAAAAAACATTTCTACAAAAAGCGTTTCACTTTTAATTATCATAAAATATATACAGTCGACCCTTAATGGCTCTAATATCTTTGAGACTATGAACATGTGTTCTAAATAGGAGTAGTTTGAGCCACTGAGTGTTAATCATAACGCTAGGTCAGGAAGCCAATGGCGATAATTTATAGCTGTTTTCGATCTTCTAGACAATAATGGTATGTGGGTGTACCCCTTAGATTCGCCTCATTGAGGCGATTGACATGTTTACACACAACATACAATTTCATGATAAAATAAAACATGTCCTTAAATATTTGTTTCTGGGGCTACCGGAAGAATTTCGTAGAGACTCAAAAACAAATTCGAATAAGCCATGGTAAAAGAGTCATCGTAGTTCGAGCTATTCAGGTTCGGCTGTAAGTATAGATACCGAGGAAATATTACAATCAATTAAAACGGCTTTCCCGAAGCACAGAGAGAAGAACACATGAGGAACATATACAGTCGTTTCTCCTAATCTCGAAGTTCAGGGGACAAGCTGAAATACTTCGAGATATCCGTACATCGACATATAAGATTTGCAGAATTCAGACAAAAATAAATCGAACAACCACATTTCACAAATTAATATACAATTTGACTCCTGAAGTACATGTTGCTTTTGTTTTGTTTTCTTACCTGTTGTGAGATGACAAGAAAGATAATATATAGACTTTTTCCTAGGGTGTCTTCTAGCCTTGACCTGTTTATGACAAGGAAGCTAAGTTCTTGTGACTTCCTGAGTGTTTGATTTCCTGCACGTCAAGTCCTATCTAAAAAGGGGTATGTTTTAAAAGTAAAGAATTTGCCCCCCCCCCCCTTGCTTCCAAGAGGATGAACAAAGTCTTTGCTTTCAGCATAGACTCCCTTTTAGAAGGGAGGCAAAAATCAGTGGACATAGTTACTTTCCCCGAACTATATTGATTCACCTTAAATTACAGTCACAAGGCATCATCCATTAAAAAGATGGGAATTATTTTATCTTGCGTTTATTTTCCGGAAAAGTATTTACTTGTTAACATAATATCTAATGCTTTCAAACAAATCTCTTGTTTGCTTGCATTTTGTTCTCGAAACTCTGCTCTTGACCTAAAAAGATATAGCAATTTGCAGTGCTATCTTGCAATAGAATCAATAATGTCTGAACAAGGAATTGTATACACAGATATAGAAGTAAAATGTTCATGCAATGATTATTTAAGTTTTGAAGGTATCGTAGCACTTTTTGGGGTCCATTGTTTAGAATCTAGCCGTAGTATACAACCCAGTCAGCATTCTACGTAAATCTATATCGGGCCGTCATCGGCCCGTCAGGGTAGCTGACGGGCCGATGACGGCCCGATGTAGATTTACGTAGAATGCTAGCTGGGAAAATTCCCTTAAGTAGCTGTCCACGGGATTATCATTGACCAATGTAATCAAACCACGCGTTAGATAAAATTCACGTAACGCTTATTTATAGCCGCGCTATTCTTGTCACTGTTGATAGAAGGTTATCTGAAAACCCTGGAGTGGGACACTTGGGAGATTGGCAAACAGTGCAAACCCGATCAGACGCCGCAGAACGTGGCGTCTGATCAGGGTCTGCACTGTTTGCTTATATTTAACATATTAATGGAAGTTTATGGGTTAAATAAAACAATTGTAAGTCTCCGTTTAGGATCTTTTTTCTCAGACTACTGTCAGAGACAATCGACCAACTAGTACACTCAGCGCTTTAACTGTTTCTTCTGGCCGTTCTGAGGCGGTTTTTATGTTACAGATATTTATTCATATGTCGTTAAATGCAAACTTGTATTTTTGCTTTGTTCGCGTCTCATTTTTTGTTCTTCTTGCTGAGCCTAAGGAAGGCTGCGCTTGTTGATGGTGGCATTTCCTGGGTTACTTCATTTATATTTTTGACATATTAATTAGATTTAGTAAATAGAGAGTAATAAGTAGTTTCCGGCTTTTAGAGCGTGTTCCTGGCACACACACACACACACACACACACACACACACACACACACATATATATATATATATATATATATATATATATATATATATATATACACACACACACACACACACAGTCACACATACATGTATGCAAGTAGCTGAATTGTCGACTTTTAAAGCCAGGTTAGTTAGGTTCGATCAATTAGGCCCGATCGGTGACCCGCATATGGTTTTCTAAACATCCAGCTAGGGGATGAGGGATTACAGGGATGTTGTGTAATTAGAATCGCGTCATCGAGGCAATTCTAATGAGTACACTCAACTTACCATTATTGTGTAGTAGATCGAAAAAATCCCGAAGCTATCGCCATTCGCTTCCTGACCTGGCGTCATGATTAACCCTCAATGGCTCGAGCTAGCCGTAGCTTGAAAAAGTTTCCCTGAACCTAAAGATGTTCGAGCCATCGAAGTTCGACTGTATAGCGAAGTATGGGTGGTGGTAGGGGAGTTGAACGGCCGACAGAGCACACCAAGACGAGCTGCAACCAAAACTGATATTTTTTTTTTTTTTTTTTAATAACATTTGTGAGCAATGAACACACAAAAATAGAAGTAACGGAAGTGTTGGTATTCTTGGGCAGAATAACACGTTTCGGCTATTACTCTCCACTGTTTGCAAATAGTTCAACCATTATTCTCTAGGAGTATCTAAGTAGCATAGCCTGACATACCTAAAATCAAAATTATAACCTTCCAATATATAATGTTGGGGAGTTCATTCCCTGTGGTAGCAAATTCTTTCCTTTTCGAGAAGACCCTTTTACAGAAGCAGTTTCATATGGGTAACAACAACCCGAGCCATAAAGGATGGTTGCCGCGTTCAAATTTGCGGAAAATATACTACGTCTATTTAATATTTAAGAAAATATCAGATAATTTACCAAGTAAATCCAATTCCTCTTAAAGACCCATTTTCGCTTAACGCAGACATAATTGTCTGTGTAATGAGTTCACAGGCGGATATTGACTTTCGCTGGGCGAAAGATATCTCAAGGTCATAAATCAAATGGAGTATCGTTAATTCCCGCCAGTTGTCATGACCTCAAAGTCCATCGATGATTAAAAAAGAGGAATCGTTTTGACCAAGGCCTAATTTTAGCCGGAACATATCGTGGGACTGGGAAGAAATTAGAGGCGATCGCAGCGAGAAACGAAGACGTTATTACCACGTGTAAATGTGTGAACAGCGAAAATACATGACCAGTCAACGATAATTGGCGCAGTCTTACAAAAAGAAATATTAGCGGTGTTAAGGATCTATAAGCCATATGGAATCAAATGAGTATAGTAAAATTTCTGGTCAGATTGTACAGAAATAGAGATTCATCAGTATTCGCTTATTGCTCAAGAATTGATGATAGAATTTTATTGTCGGGCGTATGAATAATGTGCAACTTAAAGACTGCTGGGTACAACTTTCATAAGACGACATTTTGAAATATATTTCTTATTTTCCCCAGAAGACAGGCTTTTGCATTTCATGCAAATTGTCTTCTTAGGTGACAATTTGCATGAAATGCCAAAGCCTATTTTCTAGGAAAAGTAAGACAAATCTAATGAGACAATTTGCGGAATTTGCCTACGCCTTTTTTAGGAAAAAATAAAAATAAAACAAAATATTTCATAATGTCGTCTCCTGAAAAAGTCCAGTGATTATTGGCATATTTGACTAATAGATTTCGTACAGCACTTTTACATATACAACAAACTCAACAATTTGGCTGGTGTTTTTAAACATTTCGTTGCATTTACGACGCTACGCTTTACAATTGTGCGAAAATGGTCACGTGACGGATCTACTATGATGGACCATAACAAGGAAACCAAACGTTTTGTGTCATCATGGTAATATCTGTTTGTTAGTTATTTGAACGCCGTTCATTCAATGACATGTTGCTCAACAAACCTTGCACGTTGCAAATGCATCCTTGCGCCTTTGTTTCTCCATAGTTCACCATAATGCAGATTTTATTTTGATTTGTTTTGGGATCATTGGACCCATTATGGCTGCCATTACGAAAACATTCCTAGTCAAATACACTGAAAAATTTACCACCAAAAAATGAATCCTTTTAGATGAAAAAAATCTTATATTTTTTCATATTTCTGCTCAAAACATAGATTGTGGGTACTCGTTAGAACCGCCTCGGCGAGGCGGTTCTAACGAGTACCCACCATCTATGTTTTTGAGCAGAAATAAGAAAAATAATGTATACCCCTGTAAACCCCAGTTTTAATAAATAAAAATGGGTTTAAGGGGGTCAAAGTTATATAGCCATGTTTTCGTGATGCTTTGAAAAATTGAACACCACTTAATCCGGTGCTCGGGTGCGTATGCAGCCTCCCATATTACATTGCTGCTTATGAAGAGACTCGATAGAACCCAGTCTTAAACTTTCTTTTTTTTGTGTGTGTATTTTTGTTTCCAAAGGTAACCTTTCATTTTGTTTTTATTTCACTGCAGCTGGTATTAAGTACGTCTCCCATATCTCACCATAGTACAGATTATAATTTTTTGTTTCCATTGGGATCACTTAGCCCATTCTGGTTACCTTGAAAATCGAATACCGCTTAAGCTGGTCTTAGTGGGGCATATGCAGCCTCTCAAACTACATTGTTGCATCTGAAGGTGTTTTGTGTTTCCAAAAACACATCACGAAAACTTGCCAATATAATTTTGACCCCCTTAAACCCCACTTTTATATAGTAAAACTGGGGTTTACAGGAGTATACATTACTTTTCTTATTTCTGCTCAAAAACATAGATTGTGGTATTCGTTAGAACCGCCTCGCCGAGGTGGTTCTAATGAGTACCCACAATTTATGTTTTAACCAGAAATATGAAAAAAAAATCAGACTTTTTTTTTATCTGAAACATTTCAGTTTTTGGAGGTGAAATTTTCTATATATTTGAATAGGTGTGTTTTCGTAATGACATTTCAGACTTTTATTTGTCAGAGGTGTTGTGGGGGCGGGGGGGGGGGAGGGGGGGGGGGAGTATTTTGTGATAATTATGGGATAATGTTTTCTTATTCTCCATAAAACATACATATTGTGTGCACTGATTAGAAGCGCTTCGGCTAGGCAATTCTGTTGAGCACCCGCGACATATGTTTTATATAGAGAACTAGGGAATATTGTCCTAGAATTATCATCAAATACTCTTCCTAGAAATCTTTAGTTTATAAGAAAGTCTTAACATTGCCCATTAAACTTGACTACTTTATGGGAACGGCACATGTTATGCATGTGTTGTCACGTGACTATCTTTGGCCTGTAGTCCTCTCCTCGCTGACGCATAACAGGTGAAATGTCTTGGTTTGAATATCTTTTACAATCGAACTTCAATGGCTCGAACATCTTTGGGACCGTGGAAATTTGTTCGAGATATGGGTAGTTCGAGTCACTGAGGGTTAATCATAACACCAGGTTAGGAAGCAAACAGCAATAATTTAAGGAATTTTTTTCGACTTTCTACACAATAATTGTATGTTGAGTGTACTCATTAGAATCGACTCGATGACAACATACAATTTCGTGATAAAATAAGAAAATTTCCCTAAGTATTTGTTTTCTTAAGCTGTCGGAAGAAATTCGTAGGAACTCAAAAACGAGTTCGAATTAGCCATGGTAAACGAGCCATCAGTGTTCAAGCTATCGAGGTTTGACTGTATATTTCATTCGCTATAAAAATATAATCATCCAAGGGGTTATACAAAATGATGAAGTATTAAAAGCCCACACCTTTTGTCCCAGTTGAATGATTTAGTCACAATAACCGGAAGTACGTTTTAAGCGAGCGGAGCTTATTTGAATTCCCCCAAAATATCCCAGTTAAATACGATAATAGCCTTACACATTACAAAAACATGCCTATTCAAATATATTGAAAATTTTACCACCAAAAAATGAAAATTTTCAGATAAAAAATTCTGATATTTTTCCTATTTCTGCTCAAAACATAGATTGTGGGTACTCGTTAGAACCGCCTCGGCGAGGCGGTTCTAACGAGTACCCACAATCTAGCCGGTCTCGGTGGCTCAGTTGGATGCGCCGTCCGACTGGAGACCAGGAGGTCGCGGGTTCAACCCCCGCCGAGGTCGGCAACATTCTTTCGTTGAGATTGATCATGAAATATTTTCTACGGTCATTCTCTCCCTTCCCTGATTCAAGAAGGGCAGTTGTCAGTTTCTGGCGAAAGAATGTGCACAATACTGGTTAACCGCTTAGAGGACTAAGCCTGCCCAGTAAACGTGTGGTTAGGTAACCTGACCGCGCTCGATATGACCCCATTGGGTTGACTGGGCCGTAAAACCTCAACACAAACAAACCCACAATCTATGTTTTCGAGCAAAAATAAGGAAAATAATGTATACTCCTGTAAACCCCAGTTTTACTATATAAAAGTGGGGTTTAAGGGGGTCAAAATTATATAGGCATGTTTCCGTGATGATTTGATCAAGATTTGAGCACGTGCACAAGAAATGGTATAATTTGTCACGTGCAACCGATGAATGTCATATAAAGCTTTTACATAAATGCAAGTTGATCAAGGTCTAAGTGTTTGCCATGTACACTCTATTAGATTATACGGAATTCTATATATCAGATAATACAAAAGCTAAAAGCGAACAGAAAACAAATTGTGTTATATTATCCGAATACCTACTTTCACTAGACTTAGACCAAGATAATGTTCCTCTTTTCTCGTCGCGCGCCAATGTTTCTGAAAGTCATTGATTTTACTTCAGAAAATAAAACCCCAACGAGACTCTATTTTACTGAATCCTGTTCCGGTTTCAAATGTTTTAGTATCGTCTTGTGTTTTAGCAGTAGAAACGTTAACTTTTTCATCCCAGAGTTTCAGAGGCGGACTCTTCCATTCTTGAATTTGGACTAGTCTACTGATGCAAAAAGGGGTTTCGGTCAAAAAAAAAAAAATATTGGCAAACAGTGTAGATCCTGATGAGACGGCTCTGGAAGTTTGCACAGGTATTGAGACCGTGTTAAGTTGTTTGTTTGTTTGTTGTTGTTTTTTTTTGTTGTTGTTGTTTTTTTTTTGTTGTTGTTTTTTTTTTTCATATGCCATATGGATCAATTTAATTTTTGCCATATGCGATATAGACAAGTTATTTTTTTATCCATATGGCATATGATTTTGTCTTCTTTATTTTTATTATTTCTTTTTCTGAAAAAAAAAAAAAAAAAAAACGCTGTTTTTATTTATAAAAGAAATCACAAATATGTTCAAAAGGAGCCATTTTTACGGAGAATGGTATTGTACAAGTAAATGGCTGGTTTCACTAAAACGGACATTAACTGTCAAATATTTGTGGTCATCTATCCATTAGGAAGACCAGATTTTATTTTTTCTCCATGTAGATTTTTTTTTCATTTGCCATATAAGGGGAATATTTATTTCCGTATGCCGTATGCCGTATGGGACCCCGCCCCATCCAATCCGCCTAAATGGGCCTTGGTATTCATTACGAAAACACGCCTATTCAAATATGTAGAAAATTTCACCTCCAAAAAACTGAAAATTTTCAAATAAAAATCTCTGATATTTTTCATATTTCTGCTCAAAACATAGATTGTGGGTACTCGTTAGAACCGCCTCCACTCGTTAGAACCGCCTCGGCGAGGCGGTTCTAACGAGTACCCACAATCTATGTTTTGAGCAGAAATATGAAAAATATCAGAGATTTTTATCTGAAAATTTTCAAATAAAAATCTCTGATATTTTTCATATTTCTGCTCAAAACATAGATTGTGGGTACTCGTTAGAACCGCCTCCACTCGTTAGAACCGCCTCGGCGAGGCGGTTCTAACGAGTACCCACAATCTATGTTTTTGAGCAGAAATAAGAAAAATAATGTATACCCAAGTAAACCCAAGTTTTACTATATAAAAGTGGGGTTTAAGGGGGTCAAAATTATATAGGCGTATTTTCGTGATGTGGTTTTAGTCTTACTCTTTTATTCTACGAGGCGATTTGTTTTTAGTTTTGCCTTGTGTTATTTTGTTCTTGTGTTTTTAGTCCTTTTAGTATAGCGATTACCTCGCTTGGGGAAGAGAGAGCTAATCTTAGTGCTTTTCCTACGTTTGTTCGATTTGCGCTTGTTCGGTTTTGTCTGTTTCCTCTTCCTCTTGGTGTCTGGGAAGGGCTGCGGCTTGTTATTGTGGCACTCCCTGGAATTTTTTCTTACTTGTTTTGGTCTGCCAGACTGGAAGGTAAACGATACCTATCGTAAAAATTTCGACAATTTAACTCCTCCACGCTTAACATGCTGGGTAACATTTTCAGCAGACATGTTAGAATATATTTTTTTTTCTTATTTTCCCAGAAAATAGATTTTGGTAGTTCATGCCAACTGTTACTAATGAACTAATGAAGACGATTTGCATGAAATGTCAAATCCTGTTTTCTGGGAAGAAATAAGAAAAATGAATCAATTTGTCGTCTGCTGAATAAGCCCAAAGGCTGGTTAAGGTTAACATACTTGTCAAAAAGCATTGAACGCCTTTTGATGTGTCCAAACATTATTTTATGTATGTCAAAACGTGCAGACACTGATCAGATACCACGTTCGGTTATGTCTGATCTGGGTATATTTCGTGCAGGCCTCTCTGAGCGAATATTTATGTAAAATGGTAACATTCCCCAGATTTTCTGCCGTTATTTATTTATTTATGGAGTATGTTAAATATTGTTTATATTATTTTGCTCGATATAAATACAGTCGACTCTCGTTATCTCGAATTATTAGGGACTCTCTGAAATACTTCGAGATATCCGTACCTTGACATATCAGATTTGCAGAATTGAGCAAAAAATAAATCGAACGACCACATTTAACAAATGTATATGTAATTCGTCTCCTGAAGTTAGAGATATATTGAAAATATTGTGGAAAAGAGGAAGCAATTTCTCCTCTTTTCCACAATATTTTGTTACCAGTTGTTAGATTTTCATGTCTAAGCAGGGACTAGATTTTCACCGATATAAGCAGTTATTCGAGATATGCGAGGTCGAGATAACGAAAGTCAACTGTACACCCACAAGATCCGAGCTCTCCTTTGAGTGTAGCCGTTAATTTTATAAAAGAAACAGTATAAGTGGAATGTTTTGCGGTCTGCAATATTTGGGTATTTTTCGCCTTGTCTTTTTCACTGCACGGACAACCAGATTATTAAGTTAAATATAATTTATTCACAAATGACACAAAATTCGACATTTAATAAGACTGAGCTCGTAGCCTAGAAAGTGTGAACGACCTCTTGGAATAAACCATGCAATTATTGACATAAAGAGCTCTGCCTGTCACAGCGGATTTGCTGAGCAATATGAACTAGAAACTATTAAGAGACCGGATGTTACTACAACGAAAGGGACAATGAACTCTAGCATTGAACTCTATAAACGTTTTACAAATCGGTTTCTGACAAGCGGAGGAATAGGCTTCGTGACTGTGACATTTTCTTGGTATATTTTACATATATATTTTCGTACATGGATTCACGCACAGTGTAGATAAAAAATTACACAGCTCATCTAAAATATCTGGCGATGTAAAATTTAAAATAAGTAAATGTGTACCTAGAGACAATACTATATATGTATACAAGTGGCTAATGACATGTGCCCAGGGTATCTGTATGTTGCTAGTACAGGGCTGAGTTGTCCAGTTTAAGTTTGGCGTCCCATAAAAGGGACAAAGGAAAACAGTGTATACCCAGATTAGACGCCGCAGAACGCGGTGTCTTTAATATCAGAGTCTTCATTGTTTGCATGGTAAAACTTACCAGACCCCCCCCCCTTTATATGAATGGGCCCGTCCAGAGAGATGAGGTAGAAGAGTCCATTTGGCATAAAAAGCTTAATATACCTGTTATGCGCCACACAAAAGGATAACAGAAGATATTCCCTAAGATTTGTTTTCAGTAAACGTAAAACTGTACAATCAATTCATGTGAATATTTTACCAGATGACTCACATGATATGTTAAAGACAAGGCTGCACTGGATAAAGGGGATTAGAGTATTACGATCAGTTTGTCACTGGACTTCAGACAGGTCACGTTAAATATAATCCAATAATTGGAAAATATGTCAAAATGCAATGTAGTCATTGGCTAATACTGTCTGCTGAACAATCAATCATTAGTTACCTTGATTTTACTTGTATTTTGACCCCGCCACAGGAATCATGTCTTTAAGCTTTCTTTTCTCTGGAAATAATACAAAATAATTGGAAAGTCGTCTGCCGTTGCTATGGCTGATGCTTAAAAGGGTTTATCAAGTATCAATATATTATGTCTACCAAATGAAGGAAGTAGTAAAAATGGTGTACTCATTAAGCTCGATGGCTCGTTTACCATCACAAATTCGAACTCTGGACCCTACGAAATTCTTCTGATAGCTCTAGAAAACAAATTTTTAGAGAAGTGTCTCGTTTTATCATAAAATTGTATGTTGTTTGTATACATTAGAATCGCCTCGTGGGGCGATTCTAATGCGTACACAAAACATACAATTAATTTGTAGAAAATCGAAAAAAATCCCCAAATTATTATTTGCTTCCTGGCCTGGCACCATGATTAACCCTCAGTGGTTCGAGCCATTGAAGTTCGACTTTTAAAAATGAAGATACCCAGGAAATGCCATGATCAAGCAGCACAGCCCTCCATAGGCACCAACAGAATGAGAAATGAGGAGCAGATAATGATACAACGAACGTGAAATATAACACTACCATCAGAGAAATCGCCTTAGAATGCTCAGCAGAAAACTACTACTTGAGCGGCAGGTGGGAGGGCCATCACGAATTCATGCCTATAAAACTTTGACCCCCTTAAGCCCCACTTTTATATAGTAAAACTGGGGTTTACAGGGGTATACATTATTTTTCTTATTTTGCTAAAACAGCATAAATTGTGGGTACTCGTTAGAACCGCCTCGCCGAGGCGGTTCTAACGAGTACCCACAGTCTATGTTTTGAACAGAAATTTGAAAAATATCAGATTTTTTTATCTGAAAATTTTCCCTTTTTGTTTGTAAAATTTTCAATTTATTTGAATAGGCATGTTTTCGTTATGGCGTGGGCTTAATTCAGTTGTGCTCGTGCTAAACATCATTCTAAATTCTGATGCAGCTCTAAATTACAAATATATGTTTGGTCCACATAGGAGTCCACCTGAAAACATATATAATTAAACACGTTGTCTGAAACAAAATAAAGGGGGCAATGGTGATCTGAAGCTCGAACACAAACTAACCACAAACAGGATCCCAATGGATGCGACCACAGTCATTAGTAGCCAGGTGCCAACCATTAAAAGCCGATCTGAATGGTGATAGAAATCGTCTCAAAGTGAATCTAGAGGAAATGCAGAGAAATTCATATCATGACTACATGTACATATACCAATAATTGGGAGAGGGGCTTAACTAGTAAATTTTAGTGATTCACAAGTACTATTGATTAGTGACAAGAAGGACTATTTAACCCATTTACGCCGAGTGGACTCTGCTAACTCAACTCTTTGGACAGATCTTTTTTTCAACTGAATGGGTATCTACTTGTTTTTATTTTTACTGTCTTTTATAGAATTTCCTGCATTTAATGCGATGAGTGTGGATCCTGATCAGACGCCGCATTCTGCTGCGTCTGATCTTGGTCTGAACTGTTTGCCAATGTCCATGTCATGGGACACTAGGCATGAATATGTTAAATCTATTCATGTTTATCTAGCTTCAAAACGGGACCTATTCAAGCGTCACGCCTATACATGCTTTATGAAGGAACATATCCGTCCTATCCCAGCCCGCTTACAGAGGCAAGGCATGTGCAGTCCAAATAAGGCTGTAATAATTATAGACCTAATCTAACAATCCGATAAAGAAGAGCCATATGAACTACTTGTTCTCATGGCTCTTTTCAACTAATTGATTTTATCTGCTTGTGTCAAATGAAACTTACTCAGACAGAAGAACACAACGCTATATTAATGAGAAAGTAATGCAATTTCTCAACCAATCATTTGGTTTCGATGCTTATCTGATAAAACACAAAACTAGGCCGTGTCATGCGGAAAGAGCGGTTATAGCCTTTGCGAACAGCAAATGTTCTCTCGAGCCTGCGCATCTGCGCAGTCTCGCCAGAACCTATGCTGATCGCTCACGTAAGCGCAGGTCAATGGGAAAGTGAAGAGAAAGTACTAGATATGTGGTCTCGCTAAGGGGCCGGGGAGGCGCACTGAAAGATTTTTCTCACGGCGCGGTTCCAATATTCAGACTACCAATTACCAGTGTCTATAAAGAACGTTGAATTGCAGTCGAATTTGTCAGATAGACTAATGGACCGCAACTTAACCATAAGATATAAAGCCTAGATAGAACTGCATTGATGCACATTCTGGTCGTCATGTGGCCATGCCATATACACAGTATTTTTGTATTATATATTCTGCGTTCGATTTTCTTGTTCTTGTTCTTCTTTTTCTTTTTCGTCTTCTTCTTCTTCGTCGTCATTTTCTTCTCGTCGAAGGGTATATATCTTTTGCGTGCGTTTATCTTTCTATCCGCCTGTCTGTGTATTTTTACCGTGTAACATTTTGCTGCAACTCCCTGTTCTCGGAATGTGGTACAAACGTAGGGTAGATTTGCTTTAACGTAGTATTGTTGGAAAGGTAACTGGCCTGCTCCTGGTTATTCTTCTATATAGTTGTCCGTTTTTCTCTCCAATCAGTTTCTCCCTCAAACATTCTCTGAAACTTCATGTACTACACCTAGGATCTTGAAATTGGCACGAATGCTGGGTATGCGTTTTTGTTGGAAACTGGCCCCTCCTGCTTATTCTTTTATCTATTTGCCGATATTTTTTACTCACATCACACGTTTGGACATCTGTGTCAAACTTTTCGTGTCAATTATTTAAAGAGGTATTGTCAAGGTCTGCTGATGGACTGGTGACAGCCGTGTTTATACAAACCCCGCTAGTCACTTTGTCTTGTACTGAAGAGTAAAAAAAGTGAACTCGGGAGCTGATATAATCAGATACACATCAAGCCCCTAACACCAAAGTGAAAGACAGACAAATATATTAAAGCAGACACCAAATGAGCAGACGGCAAGCAGAGTTGGCAACTCTTTCCCTGAAAGGTGGGAACTGCCCAGCTAGCATTCTACGTAAATCTACATCGGGCCGTCATCGGCCCGTCAGCTACCCTGACGGGCCGATGACGGCCCGATATAGATTTACGTAGAATGCTGACTGGGTAATCAACTTACATTATTACATTATTATTTAAAAAAAAAAAAAAAAAAAAAAAAACATTAGAAAGTGAAACACACATAACTATTACCAAAACGTACCACAATGAAAGTACCGCCTTGGAACGGTCAGTAATGAATTATTGGGGGACTTAAGCTAGCTTTACGGAATCCTGACTCTCGCTCTCAGCTTATATAGTGGTGAACATATGTATTTGTAAGGTCCGTGTGGAGGTCTTCTAACTCATCCATGAATCATTACGGGTAACAGACAAATCAAAGAAAAAAAAGCCTATAATGAAGCAAAGATGAAAAATCAATAGAAACAATGTGTTGAGACATTTCGAGACCCCTGGGTTGTCACCAACACCACTGAAATATTGGAGCAAAGGAAAACCACCAGCTGAAGCCCGGTGAGCCTAGAAACAGACATAAAAAGTTCCGGCCATGGCCATCTAACGAAAAGATCTTAAGTCGGGGCCATCATATTGTCTGAATCCTGACCCACCGGCGTGCAATTAAAGAGGCAAGCAAAGTAATCAACCATGACTAGATTAACCAATAAGCAAGCAGACTGTTTTATGACATCAATATTATACCCCTTTTGTTTATAACGTATAACAATTTTACTAAAATGATCAGAAGATATAGCTTTTCCTACAAATTTTCTAAACTTAAAGTCACCATAAAATTCAAGTTCCGGTAAGTGTTTTACTCCGGTATCGCATTCGTAGTGTCGACGATAAAACTTAGAAGAAAAAAGTCTAAGTTTATGATACCGATACCCCTGTAGCATACCAAATTTCAGCTTCCTAGGTATAACGACCCAAGTTATGACCACCAATAAAAACGCGGACGTAAATGTGAAAGTAATTTTGAATGTCAACTTAAACATTTGTTGCAATTTGTATACATCTTGACCTCTAGTCCCACCCCAGGGTATGACTTAGGAGCACGTATAGCAAAAAGGTTTAGGTCTTGGTATTAGCATACTAAATTTCAACTTCCTGGCTTAAAAGGTACTCAAGTGATGACCCCCGAGAGAAATGTGACATAAGCACGTACGCGCATACAACGTAGGCCTCATGGACTGCTGCCATCGACAGGCTGAGGCATAACAAAATCAGAATGACAAAATTGTAGACCCTGATGAGATGACACGTTACAAGTTGTCTCGTCTGGATCAAATCCGTTTGCAACATTAATGGATCTGGAGATTTTTGTCTGTAGGATTGAAAGGGTTAACAAATAGCTTCGTGCTGTCTTGCTATTCTTATTAGTTTTATTGAGGAACTGCTATTTGTAGCCGTCTCTTGTAATTAAATCACAGATCTCTCCCCATTAAATCATGCCTTTGTTTTCACTGGGCGACAATTTGTCATGTTCTGTGTTTGTCCTGTAAATAAGCTTAACACATTAGTATTGATATTATTTCCTAGTAAAGTATAACTGAAGATACCGAGGAAAACCGCAGTCATGGAGCACATCATTCCCGAGGCTTCAAAAGTATAAGAGATGAAAAAAAAAAAAAAACGAAAAATGTACTCACCGACGCACAAGCAATGACCCAGTAAGCATTCTACATAAATCTATAGCGGGCCGTTATCGGCCCGTCAGGGTAGCTGATACCGGCCCGCTGTAGATTTATAAATAATACTAGCTGGGGAAGAACTGCAACAAAGGAACCGCCTTGGAACGGCCGGTAGAAAAACTCCTGGTGAGCTTTAACCAACTACAGGCATAATCCTTTTTTATGTCATGTCCGAACTGCGCAGTCTCCGATAAGGCTGCGCATGCGCATAGTTTCATCAGAGCTATGCGATTCGATAGGAACAATATTTGTACACTGAATTTGAAATACGTGTAGTGTATACATAGATGACTATGCACTTAAAGGATCTACTGCGCATGTGCAGATTATATTTTGAGAGTGTGCAAAATCTATTCTGAACATGCACTATCCGCGATGTGTCAGGAGACGACTCAAAGGAAGCCGATCTATAACTTCGAACTTTAAATTGTTCTATGCCTACGTCAACACCCTAGTTAGTTGATTGCTTTACATAGGAAAATACTGTTATTAACTTCGTGAAGACATATTTGTTTTTTAGTGTAAAAGATTGTCATTGATAAAAACAAACAAACTTAAATCTGGTGTGGAAAATATAATTCTGAAACGGCGCCATATATCCCTGTGTTACGATGATTCTGCCACATATTACGACGAAACTGAAGTTGAGCCAGGACACAGGACACTGCACTGATCACAGTCTTCGCTGTCCGTTTAAAGATGCTTTACACCCTTTGCTACCAACAGGGTAGCGGATGCTCAAGCTAAAATACGTCTTGATCGCAAATTCAACCTTGAAAATGGAAAATGAAGAAAATGCTGTGTACCGTCTCAATTGGGATAAACATTACATAGACTTATTTTACAGGGCCCAGTTGTTCAAAGCGTCGTTAGCTTAACAAGCTCGTTAGTGGTCAAAATGTAAACATTGTACATGTATGTACAACATCTAATTCACAGGTATTTTGCTGAAAAATGTGAGTAGATTTTGCAAATGCAAAAGCTACTCACATGCGAGTAGATTTTGCAAATGCAAAAGCTACTCACATTTTTTCAGCAAAAATATTACGTATATGCCATATTTAAATATAAAAGTTTTAACGATACGTTAACTAACGACATCGTTATAGTTTTGAACAACTTGGCCAAGACCGCAGAATGCATGTGAACAAATGTAATAAATGGTTACTTAATTACACCATACATCCCTTCTCAACGGTGTAATTTCGTTTGGCGTATGTTCTATCTTAAATGTGCATTAAATCCTATATTGTGGAGAAAACTATTAAAGCAGACTGACACAAAACTAATTTAATGACAAACAAATGTTTTCCTTTTTGCCATTACTTAATCTTTGCCCTCATGTGCCCACACATGGAAGAATAAACTCACTAATTGCGGAACTTTCTGGCAACAACTGGAAAGAATGAAGCAATTATCTGTAAGCCAGAATTTTCAAGAGAATACCGTTGCTATTGTATCAACATTTACCAAACCTTTCTTAAACATTGTAACACTCCGTTCAAACCCCTTTAAAAACGTCGGTTGGTCTTAGAACTTCGAAGGCTTAAAGTGTGTAATGATTTTCGGGGCTATGGCATAACGTCTTTCATATTTTTATTATTTGTTGGAAAGTTTCAGATGCTTTTCTTATTTATGAAACAGAAGATACAATTGATCATTTTTTTAAAATCTGTTGCATCATTATTTGGCTTTCTGACGTATCCATTTTTGGGCATAGATAATACTTGTCCCTGATACATGTGTATAGATAAAACTTGTGCCTGATTATACCTTGCGGACAATTTGACACGGTTTATATAAAATCAGCCAGCGCACGATAAAACCGACATTAAGTCTGTGTGACCAGCAACGGCGAAGATCAGCCTGTACCTCCACCCAGTATGGCAAGGGTTCTCGTTCATTCCTCTTTAGATATCCCGAAGGCTGTAAAAGGCACATGTGATCACGGATGCGCAGTCTGGTCTGAGTGTTCGCTGGTCGCACAGTTCTTACTGTAGGTTTTGTCGTGCGCTGGATCAAATGATAAATGTAGTTATCTAGATATTAAATGCTACCAATTCGAAGCACAACCTCCCAAAAACACCACAATATAGGGATCAAACATGGTTTTTCATGCATTAACATTCGCCAGGTCCCGTGGGAGGTGTTGAAAACCGAGGCCGAAGGCCGCGGTTTTAAACACCTCCCAAGGGACCTGGCGAATGTTAATGCATTGAAAAACCATGTTCGATCGCTATTATCGCATACAAAGTGAAAACATTTGCTACATTTCGCGTTATTTCTTGCAGTATTTTGTTTCGCCTTTTCACCGATGTCGCGCGAACGCTATTTACACGGATTATGCCCGTTCTAGGGCAGGGCAGCACACATCTTGTGACGCCGTGGCTCCGGTACGAGCATATTGAAAGTTGCGTAGCCGTGCATTAACAGCGCGTGAATTGCCTTGTTAATACACGGCTTTTCGCCGGTCAATGCACGGCTGTTAATAACCTGCGGCACTACTTTTTATGCAATAAGAAGTATTGAGGAACAATGAATAACCGAATGAACGTCAGATATGAAGCCACTGACGCATGAACGAAGAAGAACCGCATCATTAGAACCGCCATGGAGACCAGGAGGTTGCGGGTTCGACCCCCACCGGTTCAACAACATTCTTTGGTGGAGATTGATCATGAAATATTTTCTACGGTCACTCTCTCCCTTCCGCTGATTCAAGAGGAGCAGTTGTCAGTTTCTGGCGAAAGAATGTGCACTATACTGGTTAACCGCTCAGAGGACTAGGCCTGCCCAGTAAACGTGTGATTAGGTAAACTGACCGCGCTCGACAGGAACTTATTGGGTTGACTAGGCCGTAAAACCTTAATACAAACAAAAGAATCGCATTGGAACGATTAGTAGATGAAAAACAACTGGTGAGCTTTAACTAGTATTACTCACGCGAAACCTTACCCTTAATTCTAACGCAGCTCCAAATTACAAACATATATTCGGTCCGCACAAGGGTCCTTTACAAATCACACAAGTCCGCTTTAATCAACCTTTGTGAGATTTGCTCCGTGCGTCATGTTTGTGTACAATATCCGTTGAAGTCTCAACCGGAATGTGTCCAGTGTAGAGGGTACATTAATGTTAAGCCCCATTTCACTCCTGAGTTTCTGAAGCAGTCTTATATATCTTTGATTTCGGGTATATCCATTGTTTTACAGATGGGATGTCATTCATAAATCCAAAACCGAATTGTAAAACAGTTTAGTGCCTGATGAGACTACTCGCTACTACCATTACGAAAACACGCCTATATAATTTTGACCCCCTGTAAACCCCACTTTTATATAGTAAAACTGGGGTTTACAGGGGTATACATTATTTTTCTTATTTCTGCTCAAAACATAGATTGTGGGTACTCATTAGAACCGCCTCGGAGAGGCGGTTCTAACGAGTACCCACAATCTATGTTTTGAGCAGAAATATGAAAAACATCAGAGTATTTTTATCTGAAAATTTTCAGTTTTTGGAGGTGGAATTTTCTCTATATTTGAATGGGCGTGTTTTCGTAATGTGTAAAACAGTTTAGAGCCTGATGAGACTACTCGCTACTACGGTTTAGAAAAGTATATGTTTTGGTCATCAGGGTTGAAAATTAACGTCCCAAATCACTTGCGTTGGAGGGCCAGGTGGTTTATTAACGTCTTCAGTCCCATACAACCCATAAAACAGTACTCATACTTCTTTATTTCATTATATTCTATTTTTTCTTACAATAGAAATTGCTTGCAAGGGTCATATTTTTAGAATCTATTTGAACATCACGAAATCACGCCTATATGATTTTGATCCCCTTAAAACCCACTTTATATAGTAAACTGGGGTTTACAGGGGTATACATTATTTTTCTTATTTTTACTTAAATACATTGATTGTGGGCACTTGTTAGAACCGCCTCACCGAGGCAGTTCTAACGTGTACCCACAATCTATGTTTTGATCAGAAATTTGAAGAAATATAGAAATTTTTTATCTGAAAATTTACCTTTATTTGGTTGTAAAGTTTTCAATATATTTCAATAGGCGTGTTTTCATAATGAGGACAATGTCAAGCTTATGTTAATCATATTCTGTCGGCAATGGACATTACACTTTATTGTTGACTTTACTGTTGATTAGCATAAGCTAGGAAATGTAAACGTATTTTTTTTTCAATGATTGAACATAGTATGAGTCTGAGCCCAGCTAGCATTCTGCGTAAATCTACATCGGGCCGTCATCGGCCCGTCAGCTACCCTACGTAGAATGCTGACTGGGAGGTCAATATACCAAAATCGTATTTCAGAACATCATAAGTCGATATACACAAGAACAAAATTAGGATTTTTCAGACAGACAGACATGACAGGCGTCCATGGAAAGTAAGCATTACTTGGTAAGCACATTCATCCAACATGCCTATCAGCCTGAACAGAGATTGATGAAAATATGGGAATAGTAATGTTCGGGGTTTAGAAAGTCTGTTTATGGCTTTACTGTGATAAACCCACCTGATTAAGCGATAAGTATTGAAACAGCCACATTGTAGAGATTGACAAGGTCATGATGCCTTCCAGAGTGCTTATTAAGTGCTGGTACCAGTTTGGTTCTTTGATATTCCGAAGTCTATTCTATGTGCTACTACAAATTCAAAGAGAAATTTTAAAGGTTGTCTCTCACATTGACGTTCATATGTTCAGGACCATTATCCCAGCTAGCATTCTGCGTAAATCTACATCGGGCCGTCAACGGCCCGTCAGCTACCCTGACGGCCCGATGACGGCCTGATATAGATTTACGTAGAATGCTGACTGGGATTGGATCTACTGGTCGATAACTTCTGTCCATCTATCCAGTGCTCGATCAGTCAGTCAACCCTTATTAAGTCAGCCGGATAAATGATTAATCAGTTAGAAAATGAAGTGTATAGGCAGTCGTCCTGACAGACAAAGACAGACAGTAGACAGAAAGACAGACAAATCGCCCAGATTAGCCCTCTCAACTCTGTAGTTTTCGACATAGATTTCTATGCGTGCTTATAAAGTCATTCAAAACTGTAAGGTATATTACGTGCTTATTAATAGAAAAGAAGGCGATGATCAGGAATCGATACAATTACCAAAAACCTTCCGTCCAAGACAAAAAATGGGAAAGAATGACGCACTTAAAGCAACGGCACTACAATCAAAACACCACACGTCTCATAAGTTCCTTGACAATACTGAATGACTGTATGAGCTCCAAAAAATCTCTGAACAAATAAGGCGCAGTCTGATCGGGACCTTTGCTGTTCGTTAATATACCCTACGGTTTTGAATGACTTTTAACCCTTTCTATGAGGTCTTGTTTTGTATAGCATATTGTTGAACAATGAAGGCCTTGATCAGACTACGCATACTGTTGGCATATGGCCTAGTGACCTTTTTCGTGTATTACACAGCCCTGCTTGCAAACCGGTTATTTTTAACACTTTCAGCTCCGCAGACCAAAACAGATAATTTCGTAACGAGCCGTCTCATTTGGACCTACAGCGTTTGCTATTCTATTATTGATTTATGGCATGTGTTTAAAATCAAAGACGGAAGAGTCCACTTCATAAGCTCAGGGTGGTCACACTGTAATTGACGATTGCCCTGAAACCGTTTCCCTGCATCCTATAAAGACAAAAGTGCGGAGAAAAATCAATCGTGAGGAGACGAATTATGCTGATGGAGAAAGTTAGCTGAAAACGTCTGTGAATTTTAACAAACAAATTGGGTCACATCCAAGTATAATGACAAGTGTAAGCAATTCTAGTCAAGAATAGCTTATAAATCCGAATGATCTGATTCACGTACTTAGTGGCTTCAATTTTGCTTG
Source organism: Anodontia alba (assembly GCA_964016985.1). Classification (NCBI taxonomy): domain Eukaryota; kingdom Metazoa; phylum Mollusca; class Bivalvia; order Lucinida; family Lucinidae; genus Anodontia; species Anodontia alba. The sequence continues at coordinate 1,786,967 of OZ024832.1, read as the reverse complement.
TGTTTACTATCCATCTCTTCGATACAGTTAACCCTCTTCATATCGACACTCGAGACGACGAAAAAATTCGTTAAAATGACAATTTGAATGTCACAAAGCCTTCGATCAAGAGTTGACAGTAAAGGAGAAATTATGCAAGAAAATTGCATTAAAACTTTAAGCAATAAATGTTTTGGGTATTTCTTAGAACTGCCTCACTGAGGTTGTTTTGAGTATTTCTTAGAATTGCCTCACTGAGGCGATTCTAACAAATATATAAAACATATGTTCTGTGAGGAAATATAAATTAAAATAAGGCCTTTCTTACATATCATTCTGTCTATTAAGGATTCTTTACAACAACAAATTCATTTTAATGGCAACATCTTTCGAAACATGTCGTTGTAACGAGGGTTCACTGTATTTTCATGTAAGCACCGTTCCATTTAAGGTAACTATATACACCAGGGCCCAGTTGTTCAAAGCTAACGACGTCGTTAGTTAACGATTCGTTAAAATTTACATCGACTGATACGCAAATATGCTGAAATTTTTTTGCTGAAAAAATGTGAGTAGCTTTTGCAAGCTACTCACATTTTTTTTCAGCAAAACATATCAGAATATAGTATATTGAATCCGCTAAAACAGTTAAAGAAATGACCCTTAACGAGCTCGTTAAGCTAACGACGCTTTGAACAACTGGGCCCAGGTAGATATTCTGCCATTTAACAAGAGACACAGTTATTTACATTTTCTGCTTGCTTTCTTCTATTCAATAACAAGCTTTACCTTACAAAGAATTTACTATTAAAGCAACATATTACTGTTAAAGCAACATATTACTATTAAAGCAACATATTACTATTAAAGCAACATATTTGTTTTCAAACAGAGCAAATGCTTTCTTTTTGCAGTAGGGATCTCCTTTTGAAGGAGAGCAAATTCCTTCCTTTTAGTGTAGACGCCATTGCGAAAGGGGGCCAGTATAAGGATCTATCATTGATGTGAGGGGTGGATAGAAAAATCCGTTCCGAGGATCACTGTCTGGTATCACGAGGCTTGCCAAGTGATTCCAGACTAATCGTAAGGGACGAGATTTTTCTATCTACCCCTAACACCCATGATATATATTTTTTCTTGCACATCTTTCATTTCTGACCGTAGATCTTTTAATAATGCAGTCATTCCGATTACTGGCGTCCGCCATATTGTGAAGATATTACTGTGGCGTTTAATGATGTCATTACGTTCAGTGACGTAAACCTTTACGATGGCGTCCATTACAATCAGTGCATATCAAACACGTGAGAATTCTCGATTTTTATCTTACCCTGGGTAGGATAATCTGGTTGGGATAAGAATTTCTATCCAGGGTTGAATCCAGGATTTCCTTATCTGGTGTACAAGAATATTCTAATCTGTCTCCTGCAATTAACCTAAGTCTCCTTAAGAGAAATAAAATTTTCGGGCATGCGCAGGTACCGGAAGCCCATATCAATCTGCTCAACCGCGGGATTGTGCAGGGTGGTCAAGGCCTTCACTGTCTGTTTAAGGAATCACTGAATACCTTATAATGTGTCAGACCTGAGCAAAATACACTTCTGAGATTATGCGCATGCGTAGCACTATCCGAGCGTTGTGAACATGTTTGAAGACTTCTTTTTTCTTGACGCATACCATGATGTGCCATTGTCTATAGACACTTCTTATCATACTTATTACAGATATAACGAAAGACTTTCCTAGTTCTCTATGGCAACTGATGACAGCTTTCGTCTCTCTGGGCTTTCTGGGATTCTGTTTAATATTACTCTGTCTGGACAAGATTGGCGCCAAGGTGGAACCAGAGAAGTCAGGTTATGAGGTAAGTCAATATAACAGGCAAAAACCGAACGATTCATTTGATATTTGCTGTCAGAAGAGACCCAGTTTTGCTTATGCATTATTGAGTCTAATCAAATTCCAAACCTACCAATTATAGTTACCGTACTTGAGGTTTGCCATGCTGAATAAATTAAGACGCCACACCTACTTTTAATTTTCAGTCAATCAAACTACTTGATCCAGATTGTTGATATAAATTCAAATACTGAATGCCAAGCAGTGCAGATCCAGATCAGTTAGCTCCTTTAGACGCAAATTGATCATGGTCTACAGTATTTGCAAAGGCATGGTATATTCGGTTTCAGCAGGACAAGGATTATTCTATAGTCAAACACACTGTTTTTTTTTTTTTGTTGTTGTTGTTGTTGTTTTTTTTTTTTTTTTTTCTGTTTTTTTTTTTTTTCTTTTTTTTTTTTTTTTTTTAATACATATTCTTATTTAGTCAAACTTTCCTGGCACCATTTAGAAAATCACCAAACTAGCTTTAAGCGCATTTTACCCTTGTAGTGTCTATGGACGCTATATGTATAGTTTTAAATAACGTCATGTAAGTGAAGCGTTAATGACGCATATGTGGAAAGTGACGTTATTACGTTACTTGGTAATAGTTGTATAATTATTGTTAAAGAATACAGAAAGAAATACAGAATACACGTTTGTTGTTAAAATGTAGATGCAACACCTGGGCCCAGTTGTCTAAAGCTAACGACGTCGTTAGTTAACGATTCGTTTAAATTTACATCCGAGTAATACGCATATATGCTGAAAGTTTTTGCTGAAAAAATGTGAGCAGCTTTTGCGGTGCAAAAGCTACTCACATTTTTTCAGCAAAATATATCAGAATATTGTATATTGAATACGCTAAAACAGTTAACGAAATGACCCGTAACGAGCTCGTTAAGCTAACAACGCTTTGAACAACTGGGCCCTGATTGATGTAAATTATTACTTTAAATCAGACTGTAAGTATTCCCAGATTCGCAAACTACATTATTGTTGCCTTATGAAGAGTCTCAAAAAATCTAGACACTACCTGTATGTTCTTTTTTGTATGTTCTTTTTTGCCATTGTAAACCTTTCTAGCTTTTTATCTAATTGAAGATGAACCTCTATAAAAAGGAGGAATAATAGGCCATAAGACATACATTGTACATGTGCATTGTAAATGGGTTACGTTTACATTTCCGATGACCAAGAGTAATATAGGGTCGCTATGGCCCCGCCATAGCGACACTCTATACTACTACCAAGCATTTCATGTCAAGTTAATAAGTGAACACAGGAACTGATTCAATCAGATCCACATTAAGTTCTGAATATCAAAGGGAAAGACAGAAAAATACAGTTAAACAACCACGAAAAGAACAGATGGCAAACAGAGTCGGCATCCCTTTCCCAAAACAGATGGTAACTCTGTAACCCAAAAAACGATAAGAGAAAAGTCCAGGGAGTGCCACAATCACAAACCGCAGCCCTTCCCAGACACCAAGAGGAAGAGGAAACCGACAAATCCAAACAAGCACAAATCGAACAAACGTACGAAAAGCACAAATGTTAGCTCTCTCTTCCCCAAGCGAGGTAATCGCAATGCTAAAAGGATTGAAAAAACACAAGAACAAAATACTTAACTGAATACGACTCGTATATCTTTAACTTAGTAACATAAGTATTAAAAGGAAACAGAACATTTAACAAAAAGCGCCACAATGTAAATACCGCCTTCGAACGGTCAGTAAAGAATTACTTGGTGGCTAAATCTAGCTTTACGGGATCCCAATCCTCGCCCTCAGCTTCCACTGTGGTAAAAACATATATTTATTCGGTACGCGTGGAGGTCTTCAAAATATCCAAGATTCATTACGGGCAACAATTAAATTAAAAAAGGCTTTAATGAAGCAAAGATGAGGATTTAACTGAAACAACGTGTTGAGACACCTTGGAGACGTATAGTCGTAATTCCGCGCAATGTGTTTTATACAAACACTTTTTAACTCTCCCTTTTCATGCATATTGGCATTTAATGAGTGAAAATCTGATAATATGTTGCACAATCCTTAATGATTCAATCCACCATCAATCACCAATAATCACGCAGACAAACAACGGAACAAAGCAAACACAAAATGCCTCTTACTGGTTACAGATCTTATTTCTAGACGCTATTATTTCTGGCTAAATGAGTTATCAATCAGAGCAAATACTACATCATTCTGGCAACCAATCCATTAGAAGAACACAATAGCCGTGCCACGACAAAACATGTCTTCGGACATATAAGGACTGCGCATGCGCAGGCAAGGCATCGCGTCCTTTGCATGTCGCTATTCGATTTTATGGAGACTGGATACACTAACGTTGAAACAACGTCAATTCAACGTTGATTCAACGTCAAGACGTTGAATCAAAGTTGAATGGGCGTTGTTTTAAAGTTTTGTGTGCGCTGGGTGAGTTTACTGAAGAATGCCCCGCAATTGTTTGCATGAGAGACAATGTTTGTAACTTACTGTTTGCTCCTCTGCGCGTCAAGAACTTCTGAAAAAGGGTTTAGCCTAACAGGAAAATGTTTGCTATAAAATATACCCTTTGGAGCAAACTTGAACCAATCATACTAGAGCCATTGTTTGTTCAGAAGGGAGTCGAAACAAGTCTAAGTTGTCTCCCTTGAAAGTTTATCATTTTCCCTTGAAACTTACTGACCTTTCTATATCACTCGGAAAGACATTCTTTGCTTGTAGTTTATTTTAAATGAAAACATTTTGTTCTGATTGACCGTATTAGAAATCGTTTGCCTTTTCTGTTTCTGTGTAATACTCTCAAATATTTACTATAAAAGTAAATATACGGCCAAAATTGGTCTGACCAATGCAATAGCAATAATGGGGAGATTTCTTTTTTTTTTTTTTTTTTTTTTTTTTTTTTTTTTTTTTTTTTTTCATCTATTTTTTCCTGCATTTAAATAAGTGATGTTTCACAAAAATATTGGAAAGAATTCAGAAAAAATTAAACAAGCGAAACTTGTTGAAAATCTGCCTCCGTTACCTACCCTACAGATTTCTGCATTTGCATTCCTTTTTACTTGGGAGCAGGTGGAAATATTTGATTGCAACGACTAGAATAAAACTTGTTGTGCATAGGTAGTTACGACAGATGGTTTTGCATTAAATCATGGCAAAAGTTTGTAAATTTAATTATTCTGTGTAAAGCGCCAAGCAAAAGCGAATTTTTGAAAGATGTCGAAAACACAGTAGATGGGCTAAATATAGTCAATATAACTCTCTGCTTTGTATGTGCGTAGTCCCGTAAGAGTATGCGCGCCGAAAATGCGCTCAGTCTCGACTGAACATGTGCGCTGTCTGGTCTGAGTATGCGCGGTCTCGTCTGAGCATGCGCGCAGTCTGGTCTAGACATGTGCACAGTCACGTCTAAGCATGTGTGGTCTCGTCTGAGCATACACGAAGCCTCGTCTGAGCATCCGTGCAGTCCCATCTGAGTAGCGGCATTCTCAAACGCCCGAAACACAGATTATGTCGTGCCGCGCCATATATTTTGGTAATATCAAAACAGGGAATCTTCCTTATTCCCTCACTAAAAAATAACAAAATGATAAACGTTTAGGAGAACACAATAAAAGGAAGAACTGGCTTAGCTCCAGTTAAGAGGAAAAAGTTTCTTAGTCCATTATTTTTTTCGCACCAAAACATATGTTGTTGACAATCACTTGAGTAAAATTCGATGAGTCGATTCTAACAGATACCACAATAATTATTTTGGGGCAATGATACAAACAAATAATATCATGTTTTTTTATCCAGAGCCCTTTAAGGAGAAACATTCTGGAAATCTCCAAGAGTTTATCGCGCAATAACATTTGCTTGGAAAAGCACATTCGCACAATATTTTCTGATTTGATACCGAATTAACCTTAAGTAGTTGGACTCACTTGCCTTCGCAATTAGTGTAGGCCCCGATCAGACACCACAAGACAGGTGTTTTATTTACATTGATTGCCACTCATCCAACAGCTTTTACCCCATGAATGACCAGCGTCCCATAAAAGAGACCTGGCAAACAATGTAGACCCGGATCAGACGACGCTGAACGCGGCGTCTGATCAGGGTGTTTACTGTCTTAATTCAATACAGGAGTTTCTATAAAACGTTGTTATAATGAAAAGTAACCAGACACCCCTGTTATTGGAAATGGACTGGTTCAAAGATTTAAAGTAGACGAGTCTACTCGGCATAAATGGGTTAAATGTTAGACATTTTCGTTGCTAACCTTTATCCTGCTGAATAAATTAAGATGCCACACCTTTCTCAAATCTTTAGCCAATCAGATTACTTGATCCAGATTGTTGATATAAATTCACATACTGAATGGCAAAACAGTGCAGATCAGTTGGCTTCTTAGAAGCCATCTGATCTGGATCTACACTGTTTGCTAAGGTAGTTTATATCAGGGTTCAGCAGGACAAGGGTTACGGTCGAGAAAGGTTAGGAGTTGAAAGTGTCTCAATATTAAAGGCAATTACAGTATACTACTTCAAGCTTATTGAGCGCAACAGAATACCGTGACCTTGCCCAAAGGTTATAAAACTTTTTTTCATGCTCAACTCAGCTGAGCATGACATTTTGCATGCTAATAAATCTCAAATTACTAACAATTGCCAATTCTTACTCGCAGAACTTAGCTGAGCAGGACAATTTCTCTGCTAATAAATTTGAAAAATGCCAAATATTGATGACATTTTTTAAAAAATTATTGGCAGAGAAACTTTCATGCTCAACTGAGTTGAACATGAAAAAACGTTTTATCATATTGGGGTCTGGGTCCTACTGTTCTTCTAAGAAGAGAGGAAAGAAAGAGTTAGTACGAGTATGCACATTTTAACCATATTAATGTCCAGTGAAATTTTCTACATTTTGTACCTTACCAATTTTTACAGAACCACTTTTATTTTAAGGGGAATCTGGTTTAGCTTATACCTTTATTATTTGAAACGGGGATACAGAGTGTTCTTCCAGGGGACTTGATAAGGAGGAATAACTGATGATAATTCTGAATAATGTTCTCCAGTTTTCCATAAAAGCATATGTTGTGGGTACTCATTAGAAGCGCCTCGGCGAGGCGCTTCTAATGCGTACCCTGAAACATATGTTTTTTAACTAAGCAATAAGAAAACATATCCCATAATTATCACCAAGTGCCTCTCCCTGATAAGTCCTCTGTTCTACAATATTGTATGTGCGACCTGCGAAGACTGAGACCGAATCAATCTTCACATGGGACTCTGTGGGTAGCGGAGGATCTAAACAATCTTCAAATGGACAGCGAAGTCTCTGGTCAGATGGCGTAGATGCGCAAGCTTATCTGAGTCTTCGCTGGGCACACATGCAATTATGTAGAACATACATGTACTGTGCTCAGGCACATTTCCTTCAATGATTTTTAGGATGCACCGGAGTCGAACTATTTGTTATCTTTTGCTTCAGCATTTCAACTATTTCTTGCTGTCGAGTCCTCAGCGTTGTTTCGTCTCTGTATTCGTTTGATTTTTATGTTCTCGGAGATATTGCACTGATGAGTTAGAAACCCAACACGCGGACTGAACAAATGTCTTGTGTATACCACGGCAGAACTAAGGGCGAGGGTTGTGGCCATGTAAAATCGATTTAAGTCCCCGAGTAAAGCTTTTACTGACCGTTCTAAGGTGAAGTTTCTGCTGTGATTTAGTATTTCTGTCATTTCATGTCTTTGCATGTATGTCCTTGTGAAAGTTTTATTTTGGATAGGCCAACTGGTTTGGAAAGAAACTGTCCTTTTGGCTTTCTGCTTGTAATCTTTTGATTGTTCTTTTTTTTCTTTTTTTTTTTTTTTTTTTTTTTTTCTTGTTGTTTTTTTGTTTTGTTTTTTTTCTCTCTCTTTTCTTCTTTTTTTTTATTTTTTTTGGTCGGCACCCAAAATAGGAGGAAAAACGTAAAAACGTGAAGTAGGAAACGCAAAACGCGTATCCATGCCCGCGCGCGCACGTACACACGCACACACCTGATGAAGTAAGTGAGTATGTATGTATTTTCAAATGCCGGTAATTCCGCTTATTCGTTTGTTTAATTATTTTCGCGCTTCGACACGGTATGTTTGAGCTTTTGAACAATCTTTTGATGGTTGATTATGGCGCCGTTGCTTTAAGTGCGTCCTTCTTTCCCTTTGTTGTCTTGGACGGAAGATGTTAGGTATTTGTATCGATTTCTGATCATTGTCTTCTTTTCTAGTAAATATAAACAGTGTAGACCTAGACCCCTGGGTCTACACCGTTTGTGTAGGTATTTAGGAGGATGGTCACTAACGTGATACAAACCAGCATTCAGGCGCTAGAAGCGTGAGAGTATGGTGCAATTATACATAGAACAGTCGTATATAATGAACATATACTGGCTGTAACTAGTTGGGTTGTTTTACACTAGTCCTCTACCACGTTTCAACACCGTATTCTAATTTGATTTTCATGTTTGCTATTATATTGGGGAGATAGTGAACATGTATGCGAGCCAAAGCGGTTATTTTATCTTAAAACCATTTCATTTTAGAGTTAAGGTTTAGCGCCAATAAAATTGATTTAACCCACCACTTACGATCATTGTAGCTACGGACCGTTCTAGAGTAGTTCGTTCTTTATGGAGACTTGTGGCTGCTTGCTCCAATGCTATTTTCGTTTCGCTTGACTTGTTGTTTAATTATATCTTCTGGCTGAGGATGTCCCAAATCACACATTTATCCTCTAGGTTTCGGCGGTAGACTGCAAACTGTGACTGGGGTACTTTCTGTGATAACAGTATGGGAGATGCCTCTTCCCCTCCCCCTCCCCCCTCCAACCACACACACACAAATCACAGAACATAGCTTACAATGAATACTATCACAAAAACATGCCTGTATAATTTTTACCCTCATAAACCCTACTTTTATATAGTAAAACTAGGGTTTACAGGGATATACATTATTTTTCTTATTTCTGCTCAAAAACATCGAGGCGGTTCTAACGAGTACCTACAATCTATGTTTTGAGCAGAAATAAGAAAAAATATCAGACTTTTTCATCTGAAAAATTTCACTTTTTGGTGGTAAAATTCTCAATATATTTGAATAGGCGTATTTTCGTAATGCCAAGAGTTAGAACAAGTAAACAATAAAAGACAGTACAAACAGAGCCTGAGAGGTTGTACGAAATCCAGGTAACGGCTATTTATAGCCGCTGTTCGTGTCGCTGTGACTTCAGAGTGCCGCGTAAAGAGAAATATCTTAAAACATCGACTGGGCGTATTACTGGGACATTGGCAAACAATGCAGACCCAGATCAAACGACGCAGAATGCGGTGTCTGATCAAGGTCTGCACTTTTTCTTATTTTACATGAAGTTAAGGGTTAAATAAAACAGTCGTCAGTCCCCGTTCAGGACCATTTTTCGATAGAAAGGAAGCCAATGATCTCGAATCGATACAATTACCAAACACCTTCCCTTCCGTCCAAGACACCAAAGGGAAAGAAGGACGCACTTAAAAGCTCCATATTCCTGACAAATACACATTTTATTATCCAAGAAAAGTTTAATAAACAGATATATGGTATTAATACAATCATAGACTGTGGCACCTGACAGCCTGTAGAATTTCAGTTAGTCTCTCGTTCTTGAACTGGATCCAAAATGAAATGATTTTACCGTATCTCTGAATTAATGTTGCCAACAATAATTCAGAGATATGATAAAAACTCATTTCATTTTTTATCCATGTGACTAACTGAAATTTTAAAGCCTGTCGATGCCACATTTTATGATCGTATTAATAACATATATCAATTTATTAAACCTTTCCTGAATAAAAACAAATGTCTATTTTTGAGAAATATGCAGCCTTTAAAGCAACGGTACCACAATCAAAACACTTCAAGCTTAGAGAGCCAAAACAACAATTTCTTTCCCAAAAATTGGCCAAATGGCTATCCAAAATAAAAATTTCACCGGGACATACATGCAATGACATACAATGACAGAAATAGTACACCGCAGCAGAAGCACCGTCTTGGAACTGTCAGTAAGAATATTACTGTTGGTGGGGGAGTGTGTGTGTGTGGGGGGGGGGGGGGGGTGGGCGGGTGGCGGGGTCTAAAACCGATTTTAAGTGGTCACAATCCTCGTTCTTACGTATTATACACAAGACATTTGTTCAATCTGCGTCAAGGTTTCCTACATGTAATTCATCAGTGCAACATCTCCGAGATACAAGCCTACACTCAGAGATATTCGACCCGTCAGTGCTGGAAGTGCTTTGATTTAAATAACTAAGAATATTTCAAGTGCCATTTTCAGCTGTTTGTAACATCAAGCTACTGTGCTTTCGACATCTTTTACACAAAACGTTTTATTCTACTCATTGTTTGTTTGTTTTAGGTTTTTCTTTTCTTTTTTTTTTTAACTCAACTATTTTCACCTTTTTACGTAGCAAAAATAGGTGCAAATTATGCTAAAATCTGTAGGGTAGGTAACTTTGAGGCAGATTTTCAAAAAGTTCCGCTAGTTCAACTTTTCTGAAATTTGCACAGTATTGTTGTGGAATATCAATGATTTACATTCACCAAGGAAAAGTAAAAAATGTTTTTTGGCCAAAAATTCGAACAAACATCACTTCAGTATTATAGAAATTGCATAAGGAAGACCAACATTTGTCGTATATCTAATTTTAGGGTAATTGTTTGATACCAAAGCACAGAACTAGAAAAGACAAATGGTCTCTGGAAAGATATGGTCAATAAGATTAAAATATTTTAAAATAAAACGCCAAGCAAAATCGTCTTTCCGAGTTATAACGAAATGACAGTAGGCATTTTAACTACAGTTATATAGCTATGAATTTGTTGTCATTTTAATTCGTTTGTAGCCAAAAAATAAGTGGATTTATTTTATGTAGAGCCTGTACGAAATCGTGGCCTTTCTTTTGCGTCACATTATTGTCCTATGACGTTATCAAAAGCAACCTCCTATAATGATTGGAAGGCATCCGAGTAAGCGTGCGATATCAAGTAAGCGTGCCGATATAGTGTGATATCAGCATGCTTGCTTCTCAGATTAAATCGCACATGTTTAATCATTCACTGAATATTTATGGCTATCTAATAATTGTTTATTATGCATACACACTCAGCACGCGACACATCGTCACCTTAGCATCAAAATGTCAATAGCTCCTAATATATTTTAATGGAGTTATTGACTTTTTATGCTAAAGTGTCAATAAGACGAAAAACAAAACAAAAATCGCACAGAAAATGTGGTAATAAGAAACAGACAATTTATAAGCTTGAAAAGAAGTGAGACCAGTTATCTAAATTGGAAATAACAACATCAAAGCCTCCAGCTGTTTAAGAGCAATCGGCGACGTCAGTCTTCTAAAGTTAATCGAGCATTGTACTGACTTTAAGTGTGGCAAATGCATTTAAGGAATATAAGATGAAACTTTATAGCATAGGTTTCCATTAAATAAAGATACATCACAAGCAGTGAGAAGTGAAATGAAAACGTGTGATTTTAACAGAGTAGCGCATGTGACTAGGAAAGTAAATGAACCTTTCACGCCGTTAATATGTGTTTTTATTTTATTTTATTTTTATTTTATTTATTTATTTATTTATTTAATTATATATTTATTTATTTTTTTGTTTACCATTTCATCCGTAAAATAAAAGTCAAAAAGGATTGCCTTTGGATGTTACTGATACGCAAATTGGTATGCAAATATAAAATCAAGAACGAAATGGTTAGCAGTTAAGAGCCGTCTCATCTGGACCAGCACTGGTTTTAAATGTAATTGATCTGGTTTCAGGGTTGACAGTGATAAACGATAAATTTGATATGTGAGCACTCTGTTTCGACTGAAAAGTTATCACAAGCATAAATGTCAACATAAGGTATATGTCAAATGTATAAAAAAAAAAGCGAAAACACATCATAAATCATTTCAGTCGAGCAGCTTAACTTCCAACTACTGCTATAATTTTCTGTCTCTTGCTGGAGAACAAGACACACTGGTATATCAGAACTAGTAATTCAGATAAACGAAATGTGTGGCACTGGGGTGCCTATTCAGCACAATAATCCTGTACGGTTTAGACTAGATTACGACAAAAAACAAATGTTGAAAACACAACACATTAGAAAGTAGTCCATTGTTGGCAAAGCCAGTTCAACAAATGAAGATGAAATTCCAGTTATTATTTTTGTTCATTCCTGCAGACCCAAACAGGTAATTTAACAAAAGCAAAAACTACAAAGCTTAGATCCACACGAGATGGCTCGCAATGACGCATCTCATTAGGATCAACACTATTTGGCATTTCCTCTTTAAACTTATGTGAAGCCCGTATTTGCAACACATTACGAAAACAGGCCTATTCAAATATATTGAGAATTTTACTAACGAAAAATGAAAAATGTCAGATGAAAAATTCTGGTAGTTTTCATATTTCTGCTCTAAACGTAGATTGTGGGTACTTGTAAGAACCGCCTCGGCGAGGCGGTTATAACGAGTACCCACAATTTATGTTTCTGAGCAGAAATAAGAAAATTAATATGTACCCCTCTAAACCCCAGATTCTATTTTTGGAACTCAACTATGAACATTTTAAGCAGTTTAACTCAGTTCTACGTGTAAATGATACTGCAGGTGTACAGTTATAGCAAGTGTACGTTTTTTTTATTCGTGAGTGTCTTTAATGGACTCCTCTGTCATTGAATAAGACGTGGCCTTTGTTGCAAAGAATTGTGTCAGTAAAATTTAAAAAAAAAAAATGGCAGACAATGTTATTTTTTGTGCGAAGGCTTCTTACCAGTTTGAAATGGTCTGCTTTTTTCGGCAGTGGAATGAAACTATTAAATCATCGTTACTACTACATTGTACAGTCCTAGCCACTGAGAGAGAATATTATGAACTGGATCTTGCCTTCATTTCAAAGGCTATCACCATAGCAGGAAATTATTCCCTTTCCTGGTATATGCGCCATTTCACATATCGAGGGTTGAGAGCAAGACTATAGTAACTCAAACATATTTTTGAAACCCTTGTTTAGGGGCAACTTGGACCCCTTTGTAAACAATGCAGATTCAGGTGCCATTGCTCATACGAGCAATGGCACCTAAATTTTCATTGTTTACAGAAAGAAATGTTGTAATCTTCATAACGCCTTCATGGTGAGGAGATTAGGTTTTGGGAAAAACAACCATCTGACTTACGCTAGTCTTGCGCTCAACCCTCGATATTTAAACCAAGAGTTGGATGCACGTGCGTGATTACATTCTTGCCTTTAAGGGTATTTGCCACATGTATATGAATGTTACCAACAGACTAAGTTAGATGAACAAAGAGTCCCAGGGTGAAACAGGGGTGAATTTTCTGCGATAAACTATAACTTTTGAGTTTAATTCGTTCTGGCGGTAATTACCGAGTGCCTTTCGCGAATTCGCGGTATCGCCTAGATCCAAAGAATTGATAAATGAGCTATCAGCTACAAGCAGTTCATTTGTTTAATTATTAAACAATGTTCTACAATAAAGAAGATCATTTGGCCCCTTTAAAAGCACTAATTGCACAATGAGAGTTGGAAACACATTAGAGACCATTTGTGGTGAACAACCGTCTGTAAAAGTAGCATTTCTATCTAAATTATCATCTCGGTACTTTATTCAACGAAGCCATAATGATACACGTTATGAGAAAAGAACCGATATAGAATATGCGAATGGTAAAGTAGTTTTCCTACTGACTGATCCTGTGCGGTTTCCCTGTTGCATTTCCTCATTGTTTGTGTGTCGTTGGTTTTATGCGAACCGAATTTTTATGTTTTTTAGTATTAAGAGTTACATCGCGACCCAGGGTGAAGTTAGCTGGCCGTAAAAGTGCTTTAAAACCCTCGCTGGTTTATTCTACTGACCGTTCTAAGGCGGTGGTCCCGCTGTTAGTCCTACTCTTTGTTGCTTTGTGGTTTATTCTACGATGCGATTTGTTTTAAATCTTGCCTTGTTTTATTTTGTTATTTTATTTTTCAGTCCTTTTAGCATTGCGAATACCTCGCTTAGGGAACAAAGAGCTAATCTTAGTGCTTTTTGTACGTTTGTTCGATTTGCGCTTGTTTGGTGTTGTCTGTTTCCTCTTCATCCTGGTGTCTGGGATGGGCTGCGGCTTGTAATTGCGGCACTCCCTGGACTTTTCTCGAACCTTTTATTCATATGTAATTTTTGTCTCGTCATATTTGTTCCTCGTCTCTCCCCCTTTTGGTGCCGCGGTCAGCATTACGAAAACATGCCCATTCAAATATACTGAAAATTTTCCCACAAAAAAAAGAAAATTTTCAGATAAAAATTTCTGATATTTTTCATATTTCTGCTCAAAACATAGATTGTGGGTACCCGTTAGAACCGCCTCGACGAGGCGGTTCTAACGAGTACCCACAATCTATGTTTTTTAACAGAAATAAGAAAAATAATGTATACCCCTGTAAACCCCAGTTTTACTATATAAAAGTGGGGTTTAAGGGGGTCAAAATTATATAGGCATGTTTTCGTGATGTGCTTCATGATTGTGGCATTTCTTACAACTCCATACAACTCCTTTGTTTACGTCCATACTTTCAGCAGAATAGCTCGATTTATGCATTCTGACAAATTCTAGCATTAAAACGTATGGAACAAAGCTTATAACAGGGAAACATGCCAGAACTACTTATTATAGTGGGTCGTATAGAATCGCACAAGTGTCCCGATAAGTCCTAAAATAGTTCACATATATACTTTATTATAATACTATTTATGTATTTATTTGAATTCTTTCATTTTTATTGATTTTGTCATTCTATTAGAGCGTATATTTACCTTATTTATAGTTTTTATTTTTTACTTAATTAATTAATTTATTTATTTATTTAATTATTTATTTATTTATTTATTTATTACATTAATTGTATTCTTTGTATTATCTTTGTCATTCCAAAGTACAGACGGGTTCGTTTCTTCTTCTTGCCGTAAGTTCAAGATGGTGCGTTATAAATAATTAAAACTTCTTATTATATTGCAGTTCGGGATAAATTACTTCACACTTAAAGTGTCAGATACCACCAACGAGTTATTATTGGACGGGAACCAGCAAACGTACCTCAAGACAACTGCGAACTTCAAAACTCCAGACTTGTCCGCACACCAGTACTGTCTGATCAGGGCGTTTAATGTTCGCAGTGTACCTTCATCAAAATCTATATATGGCATCTTTCACTTGTTAAAAACAGATGGGCATCGTTATCTGTATATTCACCGTGCGTCTGAAGTACCTTCTGCTGGCCTTCGACCCACACATTATTAATTATTAATATCCTATTAAAAATAGTGTGAAACCTGTCTATCGTTTTAAATTGCCACTGTGTCGAGAGACTGGCTGCTGTAAGACGGCAAATGCTGTAATTACCCTAAAATCGGATTAATAGATCTTAGCAAAGAGTATAGTCGCAGATCAAAAGCCGCAGACCCATTACGAAAACACGCCTATTCAAATATATAGAAAATTTCATCTCCAAACACAGAAAATTTTTAGATAAAAACTCTGATATTTTCATATTTCTGCTTAAAACTATGTTTATTAGCAGAAATAAGAAAAATAATGTATACCCCTGTAAACCCCAGTTTTACTACATAAAAGTGTGGCTTAAAGGTGTCAAACTTATATAGGCACGTTTTCGTGATGCGTAGCCTCTGATCAGCGCCTACACTGTTTGCCACTCATTGTAGTGATTAGTCACATCAATGGGTAGAAAAACTGCTTTACGAAAACACGCCTATTCAAATATATTGAAAATGTTACAACCAAAAAAGGAAAATTTTCAGATAAAAAAAAATCTGATATGTTTCAAATTTCAGTTCAAAACATAGATTGTGGGTACTTGTTAGAACCATCTCGGCGAGACGGTTCTAACGAGTACCCACAATCTATGTCTTTGAACAAAATAAGAAAAATAATGTATACCCCTGTAAACCACAGTTTTACTATATAAAAGTGGGATTTAAGGGGGACAAAATTATATAGGTGTGTTTTCGTGATGCATTTATTAAATGTTACGACAAGCAGGGTAAGAAATGGATGTGTCCTAATAGTTTGTGTGAAACGGTATACACGGAGCCATAAGTAACTATACATCCTGCCTGCCACTACAGCACCTCAGATTTAGTCCTAATTTGTTCATGCTGAATTTATATTTATTATGACCGTCTACGGGCAACTGAGATGACTTGCTACAGTTTTCTGTTTGACATTATATCACTGGGAACACGTGATAATCTTTGATAGAACACGTGATAATCTTTGACAGGACAGGGTCAGATTCCCTACCAAAATAATTGACCAATATTACGGTATATATACGTTCCTGATTCGACTATTCAATAGCATTCAGCTTTTCGGTTTCCTGTTGCCACTTTGCATACACAGACAGCATGTTTGTGTCGCTTCAGAACAAAATCTATTTCCTATATATCTGATAAATACTCGTATATTAGTGTATATGCGCATGATTATAGTATGATGCGCGTGTAAGCAGTGTAGTCTGAATATATACACTGCGTATGCTTGAGTTTGGGTAACAGAGATGCCACCTTTTTGGGAAATGGTTGCCATCTCAGCTTGCCACCTGTTCTTTTTGTGGCTATTTAATTATATTTGTCTGTCTTTCCATTTGATGTTGTGGACTTGACGTGGATCTGATTTTATCAGTTCCAGTGTTCACTGATTTACTTTGAACAGCGGAGGCATACTCACACAGAACTACGGTAGATTCTGTCTAAACCATTGATGACTCAACATATATCGTTCGTCTGTCATTACTGACAGTGACCAGTCGTAATCAATTGCGTTAAGTGTTATTGTTTGTGTGTTCTAAGGTGGCTGATGAGACCAGTCTTAGCTCTAAACAGCCTGTTGCAGATAGAACAAGAGAGGTCGAAGGAAGAAAGCTCTGTTGGTGATGCCTTGGCTCTGGCATTCCGCTGAGCACGTTTCTGCTGGGCTTTGCTGGTTCCTTTTGCTTCATTTTCATCAGTATCCCTTCTTATGAGGCCTCGACACTTTGTTGGATCCTGTGCAAACTGTTCCCACGACTCTGTTGTTATGTTGAAGTCTTTAAGAGAGGCTTTGACGGTGTCTGTGTATCGCTTCTTCTGACCACCATGGGAGCGTTTTCCAAATTTGTAGTCCTCCATAGAGGATTTTCTTTGGCAAACGTTACGCTATTTAAGACACTTAAGTTGCTGCTTCTGTATGGCTGTAACTGGATATGTGTAGCAATATCTAGGTTAGATGGAGCGCTCAAGCCCTAGGTCAACTAAATCAACATAATGCTTAAGTGTATAAAAATGCAACAGTTGTTTTGTTTACTTTTACTATACGTTTCCATGTAAGCTCCTTTCGTCTCAAACCACACGTTTCGATTCCTTGAACTTTGAGATAATGCTTGTATTTTTCTATGCCTAGCTTTCCTTCACCTTAATGTAACTTTGGTATGGGTAATATTGGTGATGTATACAGAAGATAGAAATCTTTGAAGCAATTAACAATTAAAAGATCTTTAAAAAAAAATTCGTTTTCGACATTGGGTTTCCTCTAAAAATCAAACAGGAATCTGACTACATTTTTGGTTTTGGTGTTGCTCGGTTCCACCTTACATGCTAAGATTATCTTTCAGTAATGCATCTTTGGTCCTACAAGTTATGACACCAAGAAAACAATAAATAACTGTTTGACTGTATGTCAGAATATGCGATATTTTCGCTTACAGCGGATTGAAATTGTTTTAGTACATCATGTAGCTAGTTATTATTGCTGTCGGTAATAAGATAAATATAGGATGAGATCAATTTCCTAGATCATATCAGAGGGCATATCTAAGAATATAAATACTTGGACATGTCAACTCCTTACCATGCTTATATTCAAAAAAAATTTGAATATCTCCAGTTTACTCTCTGTTGACTATTTGTTTACTATCTTAATTTTGCTGAATAAGTGACAAACAACGTAGGCACTGATCTGACGCCGCGTTCAACGGTGTCTGATATGAATCTTATTTGATTGCTCAGGCCTGTCTGTCCAAGTATGTGGGGTTAATACGACAACCACATAATTCGTTATGCACAACAAATTGGTATGAATATCAGACCCAGTCAAGGTCGAGCTAAAATGATGTCTGATAAGCCATTACAAAAACAAGCCTATACAAATATATTTAAAATTTCAACATCAAAAAATGAAAATTTTCAGATAAAAATTCTTATAATTTTCATATTTCTGCTCAAAACATAGAGGCAGTGAGGCGGTTCTAACGAGTACCCACAATCTATTTTTTTTTTTTTTTTTTTTTTTTTTTTTTTTTTTGAGCAGAGAATAGGAAACATAATGTATACCCCTGTAAACCCCAGTTTTACTATATAAAAGTGGGGTTTAAGGTGGCCAAAATTATATAGGTATGTTTTCGTGATGTCCCCTGTATGAAAGCACAGGAAGAGTTTTACACTAGCTCTGTCTTAAAGCTACCTACCCTATCGGCTTTAATCATGTAAAAGTAATAAATAAAAAGTATTCAAACTTATATTCAAATCATTGAATAGAATAAAAGTTTTGTGCATAAGAAGGTACGGCAAAATATTCTACATTCAATCACCATATAAGCTTACGAATTTATTTCTCCTAAGTAAAGTTGCATGCTAAAATGACTTTCTGAAAAGCGTAGCAGATTCAATTTACCCGATTAACGCATTTATGCCTAGCGTCCCGTAAAAAGGACATTAGCAAACAGTGTAGACCCAGATCGGACGCCGCGCTCTGCGGCGTCTGATAAGGGTCTATCATGTTTGCATTAAATACAGTACTATCTCTAAAACATGCTAACATACAAAAGCCAACCAGATGCCCTTTCTACTGTTGAAGGACCTACCCAAAGAGTTGAGGCAGCAGAGTCCATTAGGTATAAATGGGTTAACACGCGGCCTACTTGAAGCTATACGGTCTGGAAAAAGGAAGACATTAGCATTTTGGAATATTCTCAAAAATTATTCCAGAATCTGCCGCCATACATCGGTTAGAGACACGTTGTGTCTCACAAATCAACTTTGGCAGTCATGTTTTCATACGTCTGCCATTCATGCATAATTCATTAGACAAATGCATCAATATTTGACTAAGTGTACGGGAACGTGTTTTGTGATGTCTGAACATTTTGTATTATTCGTCTTTCATTAAATCACGATTTATTGTACTATAACATCTTAAGCAATGTCTTTTTGGTGCAGTCAAGAAATCATTCGGCCGGGGAAATGGCTGTCATTTATAGACCAGCAAGAATGCTGCCCATGGAAAGAGTCCTTTGTGATTGCCTTTTATTTTGAAGTTTCACTGATTACGTAGAGGAACCACGCGGAAGGGTTTCATATTCATCACGAAAACATACCCCTTAAAGCCCACGTTTATATAGTAAAGCCCACGTTTATATAGTAAAACTGGGGTTTCCAGGGGTATACATTATTTTTTTTATTTCTGCTCAAAAACTTAGATTGTGGGCACTCGTTAGAACCGCCTCGGCGAGGCGGTTCTAACGAGTACCCACAATCTATGTTTTAAGCAGAAATGTGAAAAATATCAGAATTTTTAAGCCGGGAAAGAGTATTTCCTACAAAACTGCATGTGAGCCTAGTGGAGACTCAGATCAGAGTCTCCACAGGGCCATCTGCGGGTAGCCAAGGATTCGAATCGTTTTCTGAGCCTTCGCTTTGGGTACATGCTGTCTTTGAGGAAATAATATGCCCCGGCTTATTTGTAATTTTGAGCTCCATCGGAGTTTAAGGCGAGAAGTCGATCGAGCAAAGCTCGTTTAAGCCCCTATAATCGTGTCCGCTATCCGTTTCAGTGCGATTCCTCTGTGGCAAATCTTCTTTGTTTGTATATCGGTTACTTCTGTTGTGCTTGTCATTGTGCTTTCCTCATTTCTTCGTTTGTTGTTGCATCGGTTGAGTAAATAAGAGAACTCAGGAACTGATACAATCAGATCCACACCAAGCTAGCAACACCAAAGGGATAGACAGGCAAATACAGTCGACTCGATTTCGTTAATCTCGTATAACCGCTTAACTCGAAGTGAAAATCTGGTTCCTGTTTTAACATGAAAATCTAATAACAGGTAACAAAATCTTCTGGAAAATTGCTTGCTCCTAAGGAGCAAGTTCTCCTCTTTTCCATATTTTCAATAGATCTTTAACTCTAGGAGTCAAATTACATATTCATTTGTGAAATATGGTTTTCGAAATATTTTTTTCTCAATTCTGCAAAACGATTTTTCGAAATATGGATATCTCGAAGTATTTCAGAGAGTCCATTGGAATCGAGAAACGGAGATAACGAGAGTCGACTGTACAATAAATCAGCCACAAAATGAATAGATGACAAGCAGAGTGGGCAACTATTTCTCAAAAAGTTGGAACTCTGTTACCCAAACTTAACTGATTATATATTCAACCTGTAAGCTTATGCCCTGTGATTGTGGCTGGTATTTTCCAAGTAACAATTTAGTGTCAATAGTCTTGGTCATAACGAACAAAATATAAGTAAAAGTACCCAGGAAATGCCACAATCACAAAGTACAGCCTTCCCGCAGACCACGCAAAAAAATCAGGACCACGATGTTTCGATTCTACACTTGCAATGATCATTTTTGTATGCCTGTTTAATATATTGTGACAAAATCAGTACAATTAGAAAGCAATATGAAAGGGAAGGTTTTACACTCAAATAACAAGAAAAAAAAACTATCAAATTGTAGTGTTGGCTTTCCAGTAAATCCCATATATACACTGTTGGTCACGCACCGTTGTGCTTTTCGCTCAAAACTCACATCAGTACAAATAAACTGTACTGTGAGAACCTTGAGGGGGAGTGGGGGGGAGGTAACTTGGGGGTAATTTTGTTACGGGTGTGCGAGCCAGTATTTCGAAACCTACCCCATTCATATATATGGCCCTTTGAAAAAACGGATCCATTCATATATTTGATTATCCGAAATGTTGATCTATTCATATACTGCCCTTTGATTTTTATACCTATTTATTGCTGATAGTTAGGCAAATATTTAGGCAAATAAAGTAGTAAATTCATTGAATACCAATAGAACAAGCAGCCTTCAAAAATCCCTGAGCGAAAAATATACGCATATACCGGGATGTCAGAAACGTGGGCCTTTCACATACGAATCAATCGGGTCAGTAGTACACTATTTGTAAAAAGAGGGAGCTAATCATATCCCTGGCACTGCTATGCCATATATAGGAAGTTACCCTCTCCCCCACCCCCCCCCCCCTGGCACACACACACACACACACACACACACACACACACACACACACACATCCCCCGAGCTAAGAACGCGTTTCATATGGCATACAGTGCAATTCCGCCTGACCTGATCAGTTTTCGCTCTTCGCTCTCTAGATAGTAAACCAGCTCACGATAGGCTTATTTAAATGGACAGTGACAACTCTACTCAGACTTCCAGATTCTGATTTGATTCAAGAAAATACGCTTTCGTACTAGAAATTCGAACAAGAAGATAATTATTAAAACAAAGCAAAACTATATCAACGTTTATTATTTGTGCTGTCTTTGTGGAGACTAAATTTTACCGAGGATGTTGTCAACAAACTGATCTAATGTGATCCCGCTAAAAAGTCTCCCGGCGCCTTTGATTCCTATAATGGATTAACAAATATTAACTTATTTATTCATGTGTGTGTTTATTTTTTTATTTTCAGATTGTTGTCCAGCATGTATCCATGATATTAACACACAGAACCTTCCGTCTCTTAATACCACTGTTAATTTTCAGTGGGCTACAACAGGGCTTTGTCTTCGCTGATTTTAACCAGGTAATCTCATTATGATAAGGACCATAGATCAAGATGAACAAAACACATTGGTATTATTTTCTTTTCCATGAAAAGATATTATGTATGTACCCATTAAAAGCGCCTCGCAGAGGTGTGTCTAGTGACCACAGACAATGTTTTTGCGGAAAAAGAAACACATTCTAGATATTCCTTATAACTGATGGATTTTAAAAGTATGATGTTGCTGATAATCATCATAATCATCATCATCATCATATAACATACATAACATAACATAATTTTATTTCGTAATACAAGGCCACCGGCCCATAATACATATCTCATAGATACATGCAAAGTGGAGTGGTTTGCTTGTAACAGCAATTAAGTTTGTCTAACATCTTAAAAAGAGAGGTTCTCGTCTGGCATATATGTTTATAAATACATGTAAAACTGAAGTAATGTACTTAATATTTGAAAAACATTAGTGTATAGGAAAAACATGTTTCTACAGTAAAGAGTTGATTTACTTGTAATGAAAAATTATACCCCTGCTTGTAATAGTTCTTTTCTATGTGCAAAAGCACTTAAAAGAAATCTACAGATCGACATAATCGAATTTTTGTCAGCATGTGACATTATATGATAGAACCTATGAATAGTTATTATACCTGTTATCCATTGTGGCTTGAAATACAATAATCTAATATCTTGGTATGAAGGGTAAATACAAAGAAAGTGGAACTCGTCTTCGACTGTATAAACATTCCGTTTCAAACATAACGGACAAAAACGCATTTCTCTATCAATGCTTTGATGCCGACCTTTTTCAATCATCAGAGAGTGACTTGAGCAACGAAAATTGGCTAAAGTTTTTCGATACATATAAGGCAATTCTAAAGTTAGGTACGTTTCGAGTGCCAAAATAAGTTTAAATTTACAATAATATTTAGACTTTGGTGACTCATTAATATCAGACTGCCATTCTTGCAGACAACAATCTTTCAATCGTTGTTTAATGACTTTAACAAATGCATTAACATCTCCAATGGTATTTGACTCCCAAACATATCCAAAACCATATTTATACAATAGCATTCTAACGTTGGTAGCCCATGTTGTTTTCCCTGCTTCTGACAATGATCGCAGCATAGCATAACACTGTTTAGGGTATCTATGATCTGGCATCTGTAGTATTTTCGCCCAATATTTAATGCATCTACTCATATAAGTTATGGAGATAGGGTATCGGCCACATTCACCTAGGGCGAGGAAATCAGCAGTTTTTTTATGTAAACCAACAAAACGTTTGCAGAATCTTGTATGTATCTTTTCTATAGTCTTACTAGACTCATATCCCCAGATCTCTGACCCGTAACATAAAATGGGGCTAACAATGGAATCAAATAATTTAAAAATATCTTTGGGTTGAAAAAAGCCAAATTGACATTGGTATTGAAAGATTCTGTTTACAGCTTTACTAGCCTGATGCGCCAAAACTTCCTTTGTTTTTGTCCAAATGAGTTTGGGTGTAAAATACACTCCTAAATATTTGTAAAATGATACTATATCAATATGTTCCCCTTGGTAAAACCTATGCTCAATGTCTTTAACAATACCACCGTTTCTGAATACAATGATTTTGGTCTTCAGTAAATTTAATGACATGCCGACAGACTCGCAAAATCTTTGAATGCAATTAATTTGTTGTTGAAGGCGAAATATTGAATCACTGAAACTAGCAACATCATCTGCAAACATTAAAGCAAGTAGGTCCTGAATTTGGTTTGAGACAAATATACCCCTATCACACTGGCTTCTTAAATATGTAACAAGGTCATTGATAAACAGTGAAAATATAATGGGAGAGCTAACACAGCCTTGTCTAGTACCAATATGACATTCAAAATACTTAGTCAGACCATTTTGAATTTTTACACAAGATTTGAGTTGAGCATACATAGATTTAAAGATTTTTAAGAATTTACTATTTTCAGTGATACCTTTTCTTTCAAAAGAAAGCCATAGATTTGCGTGTTGGATGCTGTCAAACGCTCTTTTAAAATCTACAAAAATACAATAGAATCGTCCTCTTGGTCTACATAAATACTTTTGCACTAAAGCTTGAAGTGAGAAAATATTATCAACAGTTGAATATTGCTTGCGAAACCCTGCTTGTGACTCATCTATAACTCCATTTTCTTCAGCCCAATTTGATAGTCTTATTGTAAGAAACGGGCCCCCGTAGCCTAGTGGATAAGAGAGTTGACTCTTAATCCATTAGGTTTCTCACCGCTGTGGTTCGAGCCTCGCTCGGGTCATATGTGGGAAAGCCAAGTTCTGCTTACGGATGGTCAGGTGGTTTTTCTCCGGGTTCTCCGGTTTTCGCCCACCTTCGATGAACGATCGGCTCGATATAAGTGAAATATTCTTGAAAGGGCCGTAAAACCCAAATCAAAAAAAAAAAAAAAAAAAAAAAAAAAAATTGTAAGAATATTCATGAATATTTTGCATAGACAGTTTATAAGCATAACTGCTCGATAGTTTTCTGGTTTATTAACCGGTCCACCTTTATGAATTGGTGAAATGATACTTTTACACCAGTCTTCTGGAAAGATTCCATGCTCATAAAGATAATTAAACAGATCATGCAAATAGGGCATTATTATATCAATTGTGACTTTAAACATTTCTATACAGAGACCATCTGGTCCCCCTGATCGATTTAAATTCAAATTTCGAATACTTGCTCTTATTTCCTCCTCAGTTATTGGCAGATCGAGGTTATCAGCATTATTTTCGTTAATATTATTTCTAAATATATCTTCAGCATTACCATTTAGGTCTGTGTCAGGGGAACTAAATAGGTCTTCAAAATAATCTAACCAGTCCTCACATTTTATTACATTATCTTTTTCAGTTTTCGAAACAGAATTACCTTTGATGGTTTGCCAGAATAATTTTGGATTATCTTTTGAGTCTAATAAAGCAGATCGTCTTTTTCTTTGAAAGTCGTTTTTCTTTAGCTTGCATAAAGATTTAAACCTATTTCTTTGGGATTTATAGGTTGCAAAGTCTTCGGGGAAATTTGTTGCTCGAAACTTTCTCAGCGCTTTGTATTTAAGAGATTTTGCTTCCTCACAAGCTGGGTCCCACCACAGTGTTTGGTTTTTAGTGTCATTATTTTTCGATTTGTTAAAATTTACTTCCATTAAGTTCCCTGATGCCTGGAATATCTTTACAAAGTCTTGTAGGTAATAACTTGGTTCATGTTCATTCAATGATACTCTATCCCTAAATTCCGAATAATTATGGTTAAATTTATGTAAAAAGTCATCTTTCAGAGAGTTTTTCCATTTAAACTTACGCCAGTCATGAGTTTGTTCGTTACTTGTTGTTTTTCTCATGTTTCTTTTCAATGCTAATCTGAGTGAACATTTTAAAGGAAAATGGGCTGATACATCATACTCGTCAACAGAAAAAGATGAAAATAACTCAAATAGGTTTGATGATGCAATAATATAATCCACGACGCTCATTCCATCGTTAGAAATACAAGTAATGTTACCATCAACATCATCAAAAAGCCTCCCATTGAGGATATGGACATCATATTCACAGCATAGATCTATAAGAGACAACCCAAATCTATTATAAACATCGCAATCTTTCGACTTTCTTTTTAACTGAAAACTATCACTTGGATAATCAGTTTCTCCAAATACAAAATCTAGTTCATCTTCCGGAATAAAATCTTGGAAATCTTTTATACGGGAATTTAAATCACCAGCAATTATTATATCTGCATTTGGGTAAATGGATTTTATGTCAAATATTTTTTCATTTAATATCATTATGCCATTATCATTTTCAGGAGAGTAAATAGGTGAGCGTTCAGGTGCAATGTATGTAAATACCAAAACTATATCATTTATGTTTTCAAAATATTGGCCTTTTAACAGTAACACTACGAATTCACTCATTTCATGAAAAATGCGTTTAACAATATTGTTGTTTACAAGCCAGTCTTTGACAAATACGGATACACCTCCTGACCCACGATTAGCTGACCTCTTTAAAGGTCTAAGGCAATCGAAGTTAGTATAACCGTTTAATAAGTTATTAAATTCATCTTGGTCTCTTTGCCAAGTCTCATACGTACCAATAAAGTCAAAAGCTTTGCAATAATTTTTAAAAACTGGATCATTTTCAAATTTCTTGAGACCTTGAACATTCATAGAACAAATGTTTATATTTACAGTTTCAACAGTAGTTTGGTTTGTTCTGTCTGTCACCGTGAAAATGTTGGTATTGTCTTCAATGTATATTGTTCTTGAGCGTTGACCTGCTCCCTATTTACGAACTGGCACTGGTCGTTGTAGGTCGTAATCATATTCGTACGGCTGTCCATCCACGTACAGGCGATCATATTTCAAGTACGCCTCTCGACCGTTATCAATACTCGAACGTAAGAAGGGGTACAATTTAGATCGAGCTTTGATTACACGTTGAGGAAAATCCTCGCACACCCGAATGTTCTCACCAGGACCTTGCTCCTCTTCGACGTGCCCAGTAGCACCTTCATTATTCGATACATTTCTTCGCTGTTCGTTGTCGTGTTTGCGTTTGTCTCGATATGCGTTTAAGACTTTGTCTCTGTCCTTATAAAAGGAGAACTTCACAATCACAGGCCTAGGGGACGTTTTACTAGGAATACGGTGCGCTCTTTCGATCTGAACAGAAGATTCGAAAAGGTTAAGCTCATTTGCTATATACGATCTAATGGTATTCTCGGATTCCTCCCATGTTTCATCCTGTTTATCATCAAAGCCATAAAATCGTAGGTTGTCACGACGTGATTGTGCTTCCAAACGTTCATTCTTAATATCAGCCTCTCGGGTTCGAATTTCCAAATGGGCTACCGTTGTTTGAAGTTCAGTCACTTGTTTACTTAATTTAACATTTTGGTCCTTCAAATGCTTACTGTCATGTTTCAAAGTTTTAACTGACTTTTCGATCCGATCAAATCGTTTGTGCATTTTTTTCACGTCGTGCCGTATTTCAAGTAGAAGAGAGGTAGTGTCATTTGCTATTTCACCAGGGTTCGTTTCACACGTTTCACTAGCATTGTCAATATCACTATGCTCTGAATCATTACTCTGTATTGGAGGATCTGGTTGCATTTGTGATGTTTGTTGCGAACTGATAAGCCAATCGCTTTGTAGTAGGAGGAGAAATAGACCTGTAAAGAAAATATTCCCGTCGAGTGCCCCGACCGGGGATCGAACCAGGTACCCCTGGATCTCTAATCGAGCGTCATAACCACGAGGCTAAAAGGTCCGGACCAGTTAGACTGGTCATTTATGCACCCTATATATTTACATACATATTAATTATTTGTACTTCGCTTTGCCGCGCACTACTACACTCCTCCATCCTACAATGAAACATTTGTATCAAATGTTTTCTACTATTCCCAGGCTCTTTTGTGGCTCCGTTGCCATTGCATCGCCCTTGAGCTCCGACGGTAGTCATCCTGGTCACGGCACCAAATGTAGTAGGAGGAGAAATAGACCTGTAAAGAAAATATTCCCGTCGAGTGCCCCGACCGGGGATCGAACCAGGTACCCCTGGAATTCTAATCGAGCGTCATAACCACGAGGCTAAAAGGTCCGGACCAGTTAGACTGGTCATTTATGCACCCTATATATTTACATACATATTAATTATTTGTACTTCGCTTTGCCGCGCACTACTACAGCTTAATGACTGTTGCCTTGCAGATGACCTTGAGGAGGGGCGTAAATTATAACGAGTTTCCCTTCCACTTTGAGATTCAGTTCCACTGTTTGCAAATATGTCTACTATCGGTGCCCGATTACGACGATCTCTTCCTCCACGAACGTTCCCGCGAGTACCACGACCCGAACCTCGACCACCACTCATGTAGGGATATCCACCGCCGTTACCTCGTCCTCGGCCTCTGGGTGAAAATCCACCTGCAGTGGTGCCCCGCCCTCTGGGCGAATAACCACCTTCAGCACCCTGACCGCTTCCCCTATCAGGAGCACCATTATCACTACCAGGGCCTGGGTTTGCCTCGATACCTTCCGCTACCAGCAGGAAAAACAATACCAGTCTGATGCTTAGGGATACATATTTCAGCCGGAGTGATTTAAGATTGGTTCTGCATTTAACTGGCATACTGAAGCAACCGATTCGAGCACGCCACTGGTCGAGAGAAATCCCCATCTTGACTGCAATTGTAGTTTTACTGTTTGTATGTGGTTTATTTCCAGTATGGATGTCTGTCCATATGCACTACTCTGGTTTTACTTTTATCAGCTGTAGCTGTAACTGCAATTTCTTGTCCATACGTGTTCACGCACCTGGACACACAGGTGAAGGGTATAATCGCAACTGCAGTAAAATGTCGAATTCAGGATAATAAACAAAAGCGTTTCAAGTCCACTTAAGAGTTTGAATGTCCTATACACCGTCCATTTAATGAACAAACACTAATAGTCCATCCCAAATAGCACTATGACGAGTATGAGTTCAATTTTACATTTTTAATTCAGAAATTTGTATCTGCCCAATTTCAAAACAAGTGTCCGCAAGGGGACGCCACTCCACTATACATATCATATGAATGTTTATATTACATGTCATATTATACACAAACACACACACACATACACACACACCCCACACATACGGACATACTCGTATAACAAAATGAATACACATAGCTGGGGCTCGTTGCAAAAATTATTAGAGCAAGTCGATGGCGAGCCATCGCATTTCCCCGCGCCAAAGCCATCGCATATCTCCGTTCACATCAAAATTCCAAATGCGTTCCTCCAGTCCTCATCCATAGGGCTATCGCCTGTGAACATTTTAAGATTCTAGCTTAAATGGTCTAGGAGCAATGTTGTGACATTACAGACGGACGGACGGACGGGCGGGGGTGTATAACAATATCCCCGCTTTTTTCGAAAAGCGCGGGGTTAATAATCTGTGTCTTTCTTTTTTCTGTGCCAATCAAAGACAATGCTTAAAGAAATGGAATTATTACAAAACGTAGCTACACTACACAAAATGCTGAATGATTATCGTCATTGTAAGTTTGGCCGTGTGCCAATATTCTCAAGAAACTTGACATTTACCTGGAATGCTCCAGATTTGTTTTTGAATACACCCCTGCTCAGAATGAGCCAGTAGCTTACATCAGAAATGAAAACAAAAAGACAAAGAATGATTTACCTTGTCATTACGAAAACATGCCTATATAATTTTGACCCCCTTAAACCCCACTTTTACATAGTAAAACTGGGGTTTACAGGGGTGTACATTATTTTTCTTATTTCTGCTCAAAAACATAGGTTGTGGGTACTCGTTAGAACCGCCTTGTCGAGGCGGTTCTAACGAATACCCACAATCTGTATTTTGAACAGAAATTTGAAAAAAAAATCAATATTTTTATCTGAAAACTTTCATTTTTCGGTGGTAAAATTTTCAGTATATTTGAATAGGCGTATTTTCGTAATGTAAAACATGACGCAAAATAAACCAAATGTAGCCTTTATAGCAAAGATAATGAGTGGAATGATTAACACATTTATATCGTATGGCGCCAATATAGCGTTTGATATGGGCCATGCCATGGGAAAACGTGACTTCGGGCATATACGGACAGCGAAGGCCAAGATCAGCATGTCAATCTGCGCAGTCTGATCAGGCCTTAACTGTCCGCTAGAAAAAACAATGGCTACTACAGAATGTATGAATGGAGATTAACGACCCGGATGATAATTTGCGCATGCGCAGGATGAGCTGAATCTGTGCATTTTGCGCATGTTCGAAGACGATTTTCCGCTTGACGCGGCCCATATAAGGCCAAATGCTCGTGCAACATCCGTCGGTTCCGTAGCTTTTCTAGTATATTTACAACAATATACTGACAAAGATCCCCCAAGAGAAACACTATTTATAATACGCGTCAAGCGAAAAAGTGGCTTACAACATGCGCAAAATGTGCAGATTAGGATCATCCTGCGCATGCGAAAAATATCATCGGGGCCTTTGTTCTCCTATCATACATTCTGTAACATGCTTTAATTTTGTTCGCGAACAGCGAAGGACCTGATCAGACTGCGCGGATGCGCAGGCTGATCTGGGCCTTCGCTGTCCGCATATGCCCGAAACACATTTTTGCATCTCCCGGCCCATATTTTGTATATCTTTAGCTAAAGGACGTGCATTGACCGATAAAACGTCTTTTTCCTTCTCCAATAATTGTCATTTATTACCAATTTAACGAAAACGTTATTTTATGACGAATTTGGCTTTCAAAATGTCAATGCTGTGCTTTCCTCTGCCAAAATGTAAGAGACTAAAAGTCAACATTCATTTAATCTAACTTGTAAGGGGAAAATTAACACAAGACAACACAGCGCAATATTAATGCTAGAAATTAGAGGAGAAACATCACACAAATCATGTAACATATCAACTATATACTGGTCGCTCGTCCAAGTGCAAATGATTCTTATGAGGTTTTTAGTCCATTTAGGCTTACTTATAGATAACTGGATACACTTTCAGTAGAAGCTACTCCGATATGAAATTTTCTCTGCTGGGCACAGTGAACCAATTGTGACAGGACTGCTGATTGGTGCAAAAAAGTGTAGGAAAGCCCGGGGTAGTTATTTTGTGTAAGGGGGCCTGTGATTGGTTAATAATAAAGATGAATTAAAACTCATCATTCTAATTTGAAGAAAAAAATGTCTGTTTGTAATTTTCTGATTGTTTCAAAGAAATAAATGTTTCTGTGTGTGTTTGCTGGAGCCCAAAGAAGAAGTGGTGAAATTGCAAAGTTTCAATTTTTGATACCTGCCAACTGAGGGGTTGCTACATTCAGCCTCCAAAAAGTCCCTGAAAGTGCTGGTGATGGTGGTATTTTTCCTTGTTTATTTTGCTATGCTAAGCCTGGGCTTTGAATTAAAACAAAATTTAGAAGCCCAGCCATACCCTGAAATGAACCCTTAAGCACCCAAAAGGGTGGAATTACTATGGAGCTCTATGGGAAAAATAATTAGTTCACTGTACCCTACACTGGCAGTAGACTGGAAGAAGCAAATAAATAAATTTGCAATTTTTTACTGACTTTTCACTGCTTTTTTAAATCCCCTGAAGGGAAATAAGCAAATATGAGTCTCTAAACAAGGATTCTGGGGTCAGTTTGTAAAATTTACTTTGAAATGGGGGTCAGCTGGAGTAGGTATTTATGTAGGTGGTCTGTACATTAGTATTCACCATAAGCACATTTGTTTTCACAACTTCATCTTCTGTCTGTCCAGTGTTGTTGATAGATGTCAGCAAATGTGTAGCTGACTATGTTTTCAATCCAAAAAAGTAAATATGAATAGTAAATAATAAGGAAAATTATCAAAAACTTTACGCGCCTCACATGCAGTTACATTCGAGTGGTAAAGTGACACATCTTGAGCCCGCGCAGGTTTGTTGAGTTTACCAGCGCCTTATTAGAACTTTCGACATTGCGCACTGACACCGAACAAGGCAAATGAAAGTGCTTACTTCGGTGACTTTGAAATGACTTTGACCTCTGAACTTTTGACCTCTGATGACCTCTGACTTCCATGACTTGGAAGCCTACACAGGTAATAGAGAAAGTAAAGTAATGCTGTTGCAAGGACAATTGACAATTTCTGTGACCTTGACCTTCAGGTAGGACTGTTTTATGCCTTGAATTAAACATCAGATTAGATTATTTTCTTTTATACATATTTTTAATGAAATACATGCAGTAATATATTGGGTAAATATAAAATGATGGTGATATGTATCACTTGGAAAGTGGCATATATTGCATGGTGTCTATAATGGTATGAACTATAAGTGTCCTTTTCTTAGAATGCATACTCCCAGGTACTGAAACTGGATCAGTCAAACAAAAGTGCTTCTATTTTTAACGGTCATGTGACCTTGACCTTGACCTTAGTGACCTTATTCTAAAATACCTACAAGCAGGCCTAGAAACATGTGAGAACTGGATTTTCTATGCTTTTCTATATTTAAGTGACCTTGACCTTGATCTTGTGTGACCATGACCTTGACCTTGTGTGACCTTGACCTTTGTACTTAGCCATCAAGTTCATGTTTTATCTCCTCTTATTTACTATTCATCAGAAAGCACATATATAAGTTTACTGTTGGTCGCTTTAAGCGGACATTTAAAACACACCGTGCCATTGACATGTCAACCGGGCCAATTTAACCTTCTAGTATATATTTTCTGCATATAATTTGACATTTTTTCATGATTCTGTAATATATTAGTCATTAAGATACACTTCAGGCACAAACAACTGAGATAATGGTGTTATATTAAAGCCAAGCTATTTAGCCCATGTTATAGGGGGTGGGTTGGGTAAAATCAAGATAAGACAATAGATGTAATACACATGCTGCCTCTAAGTACTTGATTTGTATTTTAATATAAGTATAGCTGTATGGTTTGATTTCTGTATCATTCTGACTATAAATTAGAAAGAAAAATAGAATCAAAGTTATTGGTCACTTTTTTATCTATATTATTTATATTGAAGACTTTTGCTGTATTTTTACTGGGGGGTAGGCACACAAAAAGTGTCCCTATCAGCAAAATTAAGCAAATGAGTGAAAATAAAGGACATTATTTAGTTATAATTAGTTTATTTTATTGATATATAGTGCTTTTTGGTGCTTTATTGGGGGAAAATGTTGCTCTATAGGGCACAGTGAACCAATTGTGACAGGACTGCTGATTGGTGCAAAAAAGTGTAGGAAAGCCCGGGGTAGTTATTTTGTGTAAGGGGGCCTGTGATTGGTTAATAATAAAGATGAATTAAAACTCATCATTCTAATTTGAAGAAAAAAATGTCTGTTTGTAATTTTCTGATTGTTTCAAAGAAATAAATGTTTCTGTGTGTGTTTGCTGGAGCCCAAAGAAGAAGTGGTGAAATTGCAAAGTTTCAATTTTTGATACCTGCCAACTGAGGCGTTGCTACATTCAGCCTCCAAAAAGTCCCTGAAAGTGCTGGTGATGGTGGTATTTTTCCTTGTTTATTTTGCTATGCTAAGCCTGGGCTTTGAATTAAAACAAAATTTAGAAGCCCAGCCATACCCTGAAATGAACCCTTAAGCACCCAAAAGGGTGGAATTACTATGGAGCTCTATGGGAGAAATAATTAGTTCACTGTACCCTGCTAATAAATATGAAAATGCCAACGACGGTGTTTTATATTATTAGCAGGCTGTGTTTAGCAAGAAACAATTTGCAAATGTAATTTGATGTTTATTAGCGGGCCAAATTTCATGCTCAGAGGAGTTGAGCATGAAAAACATTTTATAACCTCGAGGCCTGTATTCTCTCTCTCTCTCTCATCAGAAACAATATTCTATTAATGTATGCAATGCTCGGCTTCCCGTGAGTAAAACTTCTTTTAATCCCCCTGGCCAGTAGTACTTCTATTGACCGTTCCAAGTCGGTTCTTCTGTTGTAGTTCTGGTTCTGTGCGTCGGTGGTTTCATATGTGACGTTTGTTTTGGTATTATTTGGTCATCATCTCTCCTTCTTTTGGTGCCTCGGAAAGGCTATACTTTGTGATTATGACAATTCGTGGGCATCTTGAATTATATTTTTTGTTTGTAAATGCATTTATTGCTCACAAGGGTCGTCCTTTTAGAATCTTTTGTCCTTTCGTAATGCTTAACATTTGCTGAAACATAAATGGCACATGCATCAACTTTCTTTTCAGTTGATGCGCGATTTGTCAATTGCTGCATATAACTAAATATTAGATTTACTATGAAATGTATTTTCTATAGGGATTTGCCAGGAGCAAAATATGAAAATGAATTATTTAAGAAACTGAGTGCGACAGCTGATAGGAATAATATGAAAATTCTTCAATAATGCAATTGTCTTGAATAATTGTAAATTGGGCAAAGGAATTATCCTCTTCTGTCTTTTGTTTCTGTTTCTCGCCGCATAATACGTTAACACACCAGTATGGAACGCCAAAGCTGTCTGATTATTCCACGGGACTTTATGAGATGCATACATTTCTTTATGTGATAGTACAGTTTATTATATAATGCGGACTTGTCGTTATACTCTGCATGTTTTACATTATATGATGCGACAATGTCATTATATTATGTATAAACAGCTTTGTATGATTTGCTACGTTCTTTATATTATGCATACCACTCTTAATATTATGACACAACATTATCATTACGAAAACATGCCTATTCAAATATACTGAACAGTTTAACCACCAAAAAATGAAAATTTTCAGATAAAAAATCAGATATTTCTTATATTTCTGGTCAAAACATAGATTGTGGGTACCCGTTAGAACCGCCTCTGCGAGGCGGTTCTAACGAGTACCCACAATCTATGTTTTTGGGCAGAAATCAGACAAATAATGTATACCCCTGTAAACCCCAGTTTTACTATATAAAAGTGGGGTTTAAGGGGGTCAGTATTATATAGGCATGTTTTCGTGATGTCATATCATTTGAGTAGTTTATTATATTATGTGTTAATATCTTTATATAATAAGACTTCATCTTTATATAATGCCATTATTCTATTATATCATTGGTATAATCAATGTCCTTTCGAAATTATTATATGCTACGTTATACTCTTTATATCATGGGTTTTGTTCTTTTTATCTTTCTTACATTTGTTTTACTATGTGGGAACTGCTTTATTCATGGTTTTCCTTATATTGTGATGCGGGTAAAATATCCAAGCGTAATTTACATATCAGCGCCGGATTAATATGGCGGCTCAAATGTCAAAGATGGAACAACTATTGATAAATATTGGAATGAGAGAGCTTATTTCCCAGATTGAAAAAGAATGCATATCTCCGAATATAATAAATAAATTTTCATCGTTGTATGAAATGCAGTTATTAGGCCTCACTGACAGGTCAGCCATTATGAAACTCTGTACAGAGTGTGTCAAATATGGGAATGAAAGACCAGATGTTTTAAATCAAGAAGGAAGTTCCCCTGAGTTTGTTATACCAAAGCAGACATTAGAGACTCTTATCGAGACAGGATTTACTGTGGCAAAAATTACTGCGTTATTGTGTGCATCACAAAGTACAATTTATCGCCGAATGCGGCAATACTGAATGAGTACCGTCAATTTTACTGACATTGACGATGAAGCTCTTAAAGAGGCCTTCAGTCAGGTTATTTCAGAATTTCCCAGCAACATTTGTGGCGACAATATGCACCATGACCATACACGAAATACATGTCAAAGATATTGCCCTGTAGTTTGCGGGATTACTTTTTATCGCCTTCCGACCGTTACTCGCGGCTTTTATACTCTCCCGAAATCGGTATAAACACCAACACTTTGCTGTAGATTTTATCCGTATCACAATAAAGAAAAGTACGCACAATATGGAAGATTGTGAGCAAAAATGAATGTTAAGAAGAAAATAAAGAAAACGCCCCATGAAAAAAAAATGGAACACATCATTTAATGACTTTGTATTATATAAAGAAGAAGTCTCATTATATAAAGATGTTTACACATCTTATAATAAAATCACTCAAATGATATACTTGCATAGTGTACTCGTAAAAAGAGGGGTCGAGGGGTGCATTTTTTTTTTTTTTTTTTTTTTTTTTTCTTTCTTTAAGTACGTTAAGGTATGTAAAGGCAGTATATATGATTGATAGAAATAAGGAGATAAATTTAACTAGCTTGTCTGGCCAAAATACTTGACACTTCAGCAGTTTGTACGTAAGTTGTTAGTGTATTCATTTCTTTTAGATTTTATTTATTAAGCACTGAATAAAAAAGAATCATATCAAAATTTGCCCCAAAATCTAAACCAATCATAACCCGGTTTTCAGTATATATTATAGGGACATGGGAAAAACATATATATGACTAATTTCTTGCACTCCAGATAAGGAAATCCTAGATTTTACCCTGGGATAGAAATTCGTATCCTACCCAGAAAAAGTTAAGAGAAAAGTCCAGGGAGTGCCACAATCACAAACCGCAGCCCTTCCCAGGTTATCCTACCCGGATAAGATAAAAATCGAGAACTCTCACGTATTTGATATGCACTGGTTGTAATGGACGCCACGTACCACCATCATTAAGGTTTACTGAACGTCATTTCTTCATTTAACGGCACAGTAACGTCATCATAATATGACGGATGTCAGCAATCGAAGTCACTGCACTTATTAAAAATACTCGTTCAGAAATGAAAGGTGTGCAAGAAAAAGAACCTATCATCGGTGTGAGGGGTAGATAGAAAACTCCGTCCCTCGCAATCAGTCTAGCATCACTCGGCAAGCCTCGTGATGCCAGATAATGATCCTCGAGACGGATGTTTCTATGTTCCCGTCACACCAATGATAGAATCGTATATAACAGTATATATAACATAGATATGGACACAGCCTAAATAACGGCTTCTCTTTCAATCTGTTCCAAAAGATTGGCGCCTGGCTAATGATGTCTTTGATCGGGTCCATCGTGGTTTAACGAGTAGTCTTCTTTTGCTTGAGTCAGATCGCCGTGCATTACGAAAACATGCCTATTCAAATAAACTAAAAATTTTACCACAAAAAAAAATGAAAATTTACAGATAAAAAAAATATGATATTTTTCATTTCTGCTCAAAACATAGATTGCGGGTACTCGTTAGAACCGCCTCGACGAGGCGGTTCTAAAGAGTACCCACAATCTATGTTTTTATCAGAAATAAGAAAAGTAATGTATACCCCTGTAAATCCCAGTTTTACTGTATAAAAGTCGGGTTTAAGGGGGTCAAAATTATA
Organism: Anodontia alba; assembly: GCA_964016985.1. Taxonomy (NCBI): domain Eukaryota; kingdom Metazoa; phylum Mollusca; class Bivalvia; order Lucinida; family Lucinidae; genus Anodontia; species Anodontia alba. The sequence goes on along the minus strand of OZ024832.1, from coordinate 1,750,252 downwards.
TAGGTATGTTTTCGTGATGGAATCCATGTTTGGTTCCATTGCAATTTCTTGATTATTTATGGTTTAATCTGATGTTTTAATAATGAGATAGAGTACGGAACATTTTTAAATTAGAGCTGTATCTGAAGTAAAGGCGAGGTTTCTAGCGAGTGCAACTAGTTAAAGTGCTCCAAACACCTCTCTCACCCCACCCACTGTAGTTTTTTCCAAACCGGTCATTCTATGGCAGTTCTGCTCTTTTTATTAGGTGTATCGGGAAGATTGGAATTCGTGAGTGTGGCATTTGTTTAAATTTTTGTTAGCAAATTTATAAAATATAATGACTTATGATATTCAGTCTACTATAAGCAATAATGGAGCAAGCCATTGTTTTTTTTTTTTTTTTTTTTTTTTGGTTTTTTTTTTTTGTTGTTGTTGTTGTTGTTGTTGTTTTTTCTTGTCTTTAGATAGGCTTGAGTCTGAAGAAGGCACATGCGATCAGCGAAGAATCTGATCAGACTACGCGGATGCGTAGGCTGATATGAGTCCTCGCTGGACGCACAAGTCTTGTTGTTAGTTTGTCCTGCGTTTATGCATATATTATATGACAAAGAGGAAAATCGTAATTTATAAAACCTCGACCGCAAATAGGATATGGTTGATTTATAAATGAATTATATTCAGTCAATTTATTTTTCTTTGCAGGCCTATGTCACGTGTGCAATGGGAGAGGAATATATTGGATATTCTATGATTATTCTTGGTCTAGCGAATGTAATAAGTGCAATATTAGTGGCTGTGTGTGCCAATCTTATATCACGTGAAGTTGTTTTTGGCATTGGTGGAATCATTCATATGGGCTTGATGATTGGTCTTCTAATATGGATTCCAGAGAAAAATTTAGTCATATTCTTCATCTTATCAGCTTCATGGGGTTTGTGTGATGCAGTGTGGCAGACGCAGTGTAATAGTAAGTAAATATTTTAAAATTGTTTACTTTTAAAATAATAGCGATAGGCAAATAGCGAATGTCATGATGAGAGAATACAAAGTGGTCTGTTACATAAGGGTCTATGCTGTTTGCTATCTAGTCTTTTCAAATAAACTTATTTCCAACAAATTATTTCTTTGAAATTTGAAGAAAAAAATATTTTATTCTGACAACGGTGCAGAAAGGTAATTATAATGCTATGTTTAGTTTGTTCTTTCTCTACGACCGTACTATAGCTGCAGGGCTCCAGATAATATTCTTTAGAAAACAAACTTTTCACACACTTACCAGATAACATGTGCGTTTGTATTGCGGGAAGGTAATCTAATTGCGAAGTGTCTAATAATATACTAGTGAATAAAATTTCCTAAAAAGGGATGGGGAATATTCACCCAAAGCATTGTAAACGATTATAATTCATAAAGTGGTGCCGCAAACCAGGATATCTTGCTATGGATAATTTAGTACAGCTAGCCCAGCAAAATCACGCTGCTCTTGTCTATTGTTGTTTGTGAGAGCATACATTTTAACTTGTATATTTCAAATCTACATGGTCACACTTATTTCCTCTCGCACACAAATAGAAACGTCCCCTTGTTAGACTGTGTGAATGCATAGCCCGATCTGTCGTGTCGCTGTTTGCATATGTTTGCACAACTTTGTTGTTTTGGACTTCATATGTAATTAAGTCGTTAATACGGTTAAAAATACTGTGCGGACCCAGATCAGAAGCAGCAGAACGTGGCATCTTATCAAGGTCTACATTGTTTACTACTCATACAGCAGTTTTTAGACACATCGACAAGTTTGTGAATGTATGATAAGAATATAAGTAGTGACTCAATATTAAGGTAAATACTGCATTTTTCCTAAATATTGGAATACCTTGACATTTTACCATAATTGTCTAAAAATTAAACAAGTTCGTTTTATAGTAAATATTATATTTTCCTCAACAGTGTTGACTGGGCCGTAAAACTCCAAATCAAATCAAATACTGTATTTGAGCTGCAAGTGTGAAAACGTGCCTAACAAAGATTCAAATCAGCCTGCGCGTCTGCATGAAGAAACGTTCTATCCTTGGCTATCCAAAATGCGCCCAGCGAACATTCTGATCTGACTGCACGAATGCGCAGGCTGATCTGCATCTTCGCTGGTCGCAGATATCCGAAGATACTTTTCGGACGTTACGGCTCATTTTATTAAATGTATTTCAGCATTGATTTGTATCACCTGTCCAGAAAATACTGACGTCGCCTTTGCTAACTACAGAATGCTGCAGAGTTTTGGCTTGACAATGGGCTTCTTGAGCGGCACCTATATGTGTGTTTCTTTCAAACTATATATTTTAATGATCTTACTGGTTGTGGCAATCATGTTCTATGTACTTGCGGAGTATAAAGTAAGACAAGTGGATGTGGACAATTCTGAAGAGAATGCTGAAGTGGATTAGATGTCCCTGCCAGGTTAGTTGAAGGGACAAAACTCTGAATGAATTAGGTCGTATGCCCAATGTATGTGAAGTAAGAGTATGGTGGAGGAATACTTCATGACGGAATTCGGTAACGAGACTGGATAACGAGAGTTTACGAGAGGTTGATAAAGCGCAATACCAGTTAGGAGTGAAGGTGCTAGGATCAGCTATTGTTACTTTGTTTTGTGTTTTAGGCTTACCGTTATGCCGTATGTAACCTAAATATTTGGACACCTTAACTTCTTATTCATTCACTTGTACTAAAATTCGAATTCCATTTCGCTACTCTTTGATGTGTCTAAAAGCTCTTTGTTTGTGACAAATACTGAAGACACTCATCGGACGCCACGTCCTGATCTTACAAATGGTCCGTGTCAAGGGAAACGTCTTCGAACATGCGCAAAATGCGCAGATTCACATCATTCTGCGCATGCGCAATGTCTCATCCGGGCCTTTGCTCTCCATTGATACATTCGATAGTATCCAATGACTCTGACAATGGACAGCGAAGGACCTGATCAGACTGCGCGGATGCCCCGCATATGTCCGAAGACACGTTTTCGCATGGCATGGCTCGTGTGATCTTAAATTTTAAAAACGTCCAGTTAGCTATCTGATGTTGTGTCTAAAATTTGGTGTATAAGTGGCAAACAGTATGGACACTGATCAGTCGCCGCAGATCTGAACCTACACTGTTTCCTCAGTCCTGTACAACGTATCTCCAAATCAACGTAGACGTAGATTGCAGTACGTCTTATTTAATATGTTAACTAAGTATTTCGTAGCCCAGATTGCTGAAAATACCTTCATTTTGCACTGGAAAAAAAAGTCAAAACAAGAATATCGGACTACCCTTCTCCGGGTGAAATTTAGTTAAAAATTAGCAGCTTGTTTGTTTTTTGTTGTTTTTTTTTTTTTTTTTTTTTTTGTTGTTTTTTTATTATTATTATTTTATTTTCAAGCCCACACCTATCTTTTCCGACGAAGAAATGAAAGTTGTTGGGAATAGCATTGTCCGATTTTTTTTAAAAATATGTCTATGAAATTGACTAAAAACCAATAAATCAGGAGAACTTACCCGTTTGTTGACATTTGGATGTCTCATAAGTCAAGGCCGGAAGCTCGCGTAAAGATTTTGAGTGCATAACCACCGGCTACCCCATTACGAGATTACCAGGTGTGCAAATTCTTAGGATACATACGGTGTTCCGCGCAGCTTAACTGAAGGGAGAAAACTCAAAATAAATAATGTGGTAGATGTACAGGTATGAATAGGAGTCTTCAAAAAATATGACGTCGGTCAAAATTGGAAGAGTGCTGTATTTCGCATATAGACTAGGCGCTTTAAAATCTGATCGTACTAATCCTACATTTTCAACAAGAACTATTTGTTGATGTGTCTTGACAATGCTGTGGAATTTTGGCAATCAGTGCGGATACTGTTTAGACGCCACGTCTGCTGCGCCTGAATTGGAAAACGGTATATAGGCCACGCCATGCGATACCGACTTTGGGCATATGCGGACAGCGAAGGCCCGGATCAGCCTGCGCATCCGCGCAGTCTGATCAGGGCCTTCTCTGTCAGCAGTCAGGATTATTGGACACTATAGAATGTATTAATGGAGAGCAAATGCCCGGATGAGACTTTGCGCATGCGTGGGATGAATCTGAATCTGTGCATTTTGCGCATGCTTGAGGATACATTTTTGCTTGGCGCGGCACAATTGGTGTTAGTTATTTTAAGGGAGAAAACTCTTAATGCATTAGATCTCATGTCATATGAAGTCGAAGTAAAGCGGAAGAATGATGGAAGTGTACCTTCTATGACGTCGGAGTAAAGTAGAGTTTAGCTTCTATGACGTCGGAGTAAAGTGGAAGTGTACCTCTTATGACGTCGGAGTAAAAAGAGAGTGTACCTTTTACGACGTCGAAGTAAAGTGCAAGTGTGTTTTTTATTACGTCGGAGCAAAGCGGAAGTGTACTTTTTATGACGTCGGAGTAAAGTAGAAGTGTACCTTCAATGACGTCAGAGTAAAGTGGAAGAGTAACTTATGACGAGAACAGACAACAGATTGAGAAAACAACCATACCAAATAGAGGCGAAGGTGCTGGGATCAGCTATCATTCGGTTTAGATTTTTTTTTTCTGAAATTACCGTATTAACCCTAAGTATTCGAACTCCTTACAATACCTGCCATAAAATTTGAACAAGCCAATTGTTCAACATTTTTGCATTTATCTTAAAGTTGCAACAAGAGTGGCAAACAGTGTACGCCTTGATCATTCTGCTGCGTCTGATCTGGTTGTACACTGCTTGCTTAAGTCTGAGTGTCCGAATACCAGGGTTAAGTATGCCAATTCGGTAATAGATGGATGTAAGTTAATTTACTTATAAAAAGCCTTTTTCACGTGTATATGTAGTGTGTACTAATTTTAGTACAAACTCCACATCATCAAAACACATACTTATTGTTGCATAGTTTTGGACTTTATATTCCACACTTTTGCTTAAATCCACCCTGTACAGTTTTTTGTAACCGCCGCACGGGTACACGAGCATAATAACATCCCAGCAGGCACACAACATCAAAATGACGTCGTATCAACGTCGATGCGACGTGATCACGTCGCATCAACGTTCATATGACGTCATTTTAACGTTGTGTGCCCACTGGGATGAACTACACGAATACACAGTTCCGATAACCACGCCTACTACTTATACGTTTTCTTTGCTTCATTAAAATTCCTTTTCGTAAAAGTAAAATACCAAAAGTAATGTTGACAAAAGAAACGCGTTTTTACGGCCTAATTGTGAGACATAGCTCTTCATGTTGAGAGGTTTAATTTACCGTCACCTTTCTTTAAATATAGACAATCATTGACCTTTATTGCCAAATATTGACACTTTGGGTGGAGTTCGGAATTGTCTATTATCACCAGCCTGGTGCAAAAGCACTGCCTTCGCTACTTGCAGACAGGATAATGGACTACCTGTCATCAGGGAACACTCTGACCTCTGCCCAGAAAGTATGTATCCGTTTTGTGATAAGGGGATACTTTTAATGGATATGCATGTATGATGTCCCTTAAAGATTGTTCCCTTTGGGTCATCTATAAAGTAATTCAGTTTCAGTTGATGATGAGGCCTAGTTGGCCGAAACTAATTAGTCTTGCACAGAAACATTCAAATTTGTTTAATTTTGTGAGCAAATTCATTGATTTCAACGGTCATGCCTTTTAACAGCTCTTATATCTTTGCAAAGGAGGGGGCAAATACTCAGAATGGTCTGTCTTTTAGGCGTAATCAGTCTACTCCCAAGGGTAGCAAATTCTTTGCTGTTACCATAGACCCCATTAAAGAAGATGATAAATTCAATTTAGTCAGTTCTCCCATAGAAAGTGTATACAGGTTGCTTCAAAGACTCTGACATTAACCCATTTATGCCTGAATCTTTTCGGTGAACTCTCCCAACATAAACTTTGGATGGGTCCATTATATAGTCAAAGGGTGTTATACAGAAATTGTCGTAGTTGCTTTCATTATTGAAACTTTCCAATGTAATGCAAACAGTGTAGACCCTGATCAGACGCCGCGTTCAGCGGCGTCTGATCTGGGTCTACACTGTTTGCAAATATGCCCGTTATAGGACGCTAGGCACAAATGGGTTAAACACCTGCATTGCTTAAAATGTTCACCCACCCAGGGATAATAAATTTGACCAGAATCCATTTGCTTTCCTTTTTAAAGAGGCTTACTCATAACGGAAAATTGCTTGAAGACTCGCTGAACAGGTCACACGCAACGCAAGAAAAGCACCATTTAATGTTATATGCTAGCAGCGAAGGTACAGATCATCCTGTCTATCACACTGTTTGATTAGACTTTCTCTGTTCAACCATATATTCTACAGTACACATTGACAAAACCAAGGCACTAGTTAGAGTGCGAAAATTCTCAGACTGCTCTTTGTTGTTTCGAATGGCATAGTCACCATTTTATTGGATCACATTCATGTTTTATTTAAAATCATACGTTGATACAGTCGACTCTCGTTATCTCGACTTCGCTTATCTCGAATAACCGCTTATCTCGAAGTGAAAATCTCGCCTCTGTTTAAACATGAAAAAAACAAACAAACATGAAAATCTAACAACAAGCAGCAAAACATTTTGGAAAAAAGGAGAAACTGAGCAATTTATTCTCTTTTCCACAATATTTTTAATATATCTAACTTTAGGAGTCAAATTACATATCCATTTGTGGAATGTGGTTGATCGAATTCTTTTTTTTTTTTTTTCTTTTTTTTTTTTTTTTTTCCCCAGTTCTGCAAATCTGATATGTCGAGCTACGCATTTCTCGAGGTATTTCAGATAGTCCCTTGGACTTCGAGATAACGAGAGTCGAATGTATATACTTTTACGTGCTTTTCATGACAAATAATAGATTCCATAAATGTTTAAGTAAATCCTTGTTGTTCATAAGAAAACTCCTATTCGATCGCATTTTCTCTATTTATCGTATTAGCCCTAGGGACAGAGAGTCCTCAGCAATCAGTGTAGACCCTGATCAGACGCCGCATAATGCGGCGTCTGATCAGGTCTACACTGTTTGCCGCTCATCTAGCAGTTTTTAGGTACACCAACAATCTTCAAAATAATGTTGAAATTTTCGGTAGCACAACTTTTGGTGAGGAGATAAGATATCCCAATATTTAGGGTACTCTAAATTATCGCAGTTTTTTTTTATAAAGTTCGCACAATGGGCTGGTTATATGGCAATTAAAGAGACTCTCACCAAACTGATCTAAGAGCAGGTCGATCTGGGGCTAAGGTGTCCGGTTTTGATCTGGCTCTTCACTGTTTGGTCAGGTAAGTTTGTCCGAATAGCCATAATAGGCACGATAGTTCTGCAGGTAGGGTGATATTTTGCATCTTAGTGCAAAGAATCAATAGCTCGATTAAAAAGGAGTTATTGTTTGTTTGTTTTTTAGATTTTTTTTTTTTTTTTTTTTTTTCGCAAAGGTCACGATTTGCTGCCTGCCTTGTGAGAGAACCATTACAACGTCAACGTTTTCTTTGGATTAACACAAATCTTCCACTTGTTTATTTGTTTCCTTCGTAAACAATTATGACATCTTTCAGAAAGCCATTTTTGCTAATGTTTTCGTCAAAAGACGTAAATATTCACAAAGTTTTATTATGCGTTAACCCACTTATGCCTAGCGTTCCTAGCAAGCAGAAAGCGGCGTCTAGTCCGGATCTGGACTGTTTGCATTAAATACAGGAATTTCAATAAAACATTGCATTAATAAAACAAACTTCCCAGTGCCTTTTCCGTTGATAATGGACCTGTCCAAAACGTTGAGGTAGAGTAGCCCACTCGACATAAATGGTTTTATGTACATGAGCATGCATTACCTTTTAATCATAACTACTTAACCCTGATCCTGCTGGTCCCGAATATACCCTACCTTTGCAGACAGTAAAGGTACAGATCAATTTGCTTCGCTTCTTAAGAAGCCAACTGATCTGGATCTGCACTGTTTGTCATCCAGTATGTGAATTTGTATCAACAAACTGAATAAAAAGTTGTCTGATTGGCTGAAAATTAGAAATGGGCGTGGCATCTTAATTTAATCAGCATGGCAAGGGTTAACATGCAATATTGGTTTAATTTATTCAAGCTTTATCATTTTCACAATATATATTTATAAAACATGAATAATTACAACATTTTAGCGAAAAGACGGGTTTCAATTCTTTAAACACCGGTTTCAACTGTTTAAGCACGTACACACCGGTTTCGGTTTCAATTGTTTAAACACTGGTTTCTACTGTTTAAATAGCTGTTGAAATTAATTGCAAGTTCCAAAAGTGTAGAATGTAAGTCACGGAACAATTTCGCTGTCCGTAACTTCAATTGGTCCGTTGTTCTTTGTGGAACACACAGTCGACATCAAGGCCATCAAACTTCCAAGTAGAATAACACAACCTAAAAAGACAAAATATCTAAACAATTATGGTCACACATTTTGAACCGATGCAGAGAATGCAGAGAATAAGGTGCATGGTATTCAGTTTTATGGTATGCTATCAGAATTGTTTCTACCTCTTCTTTGAAGAGGCGCCAATTCTAGAAGGAGTAGTTCCCTTTTCAGAAGGGTTTTGGTATGCAGACAGCAAACATGAAGTCACGAAACGTTTCTCCTTTGTCTAATTCTACCGTCTGAATCCAGTTAGTTTAAAAGCACTTATTTACAGTTAAACCTCAATGGCTCAAACATCTTTTGGACATTGTAAATTTATTCGAGACATAGGTTATTCGAGCCACTGAGGGTTTGTTCAATTTGCGCTTGTTTGGTTTTGTCTGTTTCCTCTTTGTCTTCTTGCTTTCTGGGAAGGACTGCGGCTTGTGATTGTGGCACTCCCTGGACTTTTCTCTTACTTTTTTTCATCAATGCGCAAGGTCAGGAAGCAAATCGTGATAATTTAGAGAAGTATTTCTATTATGGGCTTCTATAGAAAAATGGCATGTTGAGTGTACTCATTAGAATCGCCTCGATGATGCGATTCTAATGAATACACACAACAATCAATTTTATGATAAAATAAGAAAATATTACTAAATACTTGTTTTCTTCGGCTATCGGCATAATTTCGTAGGCATTTAAAAACGAGTTCAAATCATCCATCGGTGTTCGAGTCATTAATGTTTTACTTTATATACTGCCAGGTAACAGATGGTTAGCTCTGTATGAGTATCTAACAGAGATAGGAAGCTAAGAGTAATTACGAAAAAGTTAATTTTATTAAAGTATCATCATATCTCCACATTTAACATATTTAAAACCATAACATTTTTCTTTACAAAAATATATATTGTGAGTACATACAAGAAACGCCTCCCTAAGGCACATTTAATGAGTACCACAACATACGATTTCGTTGAGAAAGGATAATAATAGGTTTTGGTAAAGATGCTGGAAATCGACATCTTTTTTGAATGTTTTTGAACGGATATCCTTTCTTCCTATACGTCTTAACCTCCGAGGAGGACTTAAGACGGGGTTCGGCAAGCAAGCGCAAAAAAGAGTTAGTTGCATAAAAGAAGAGTACAGTTAAGAAAAAAAAACTATATACAGCTGTGAAGAGGGGGATAATATAGTTAAGAGATAAAAGTATGTCTGATATTTACACCGAGGTATGAACTACTTGGTACACTGCATGGCTGACTCGTGCCACAGTAGATAGGAAATGAATATATTGTACAAGGGCGTTCCAGTGGACTACGGTGTGGGGAAAGAATGTGTACTTGTTTTAATCACGTAGTTTGAATTTACCTGTAGGCTAGTGGGTGATTTTGTTTGGACGGCCTAATATTGCGAACTAGGTAGTCTGCTGAAGGTATGGCTACAAGATCAGAAGTGATCTTATATATTTCAACAAACAATCAGCATTCCTATGGGAACTAATTGCTTGCTGACTTGATGCATTATCTCTGAATAATTCAGAGTTTTCAGAGTACCTTGAATTCATCTACTCATGGGAACTTGAAATTAACCATACTTGGATTTATACATGCATATCGACAATTGAAAGCTCACGACTAGGCTTTACGATAAACGGGATAACTTCAACTTTCCTATTTCTAAGCAGCAAAATTCCTTTTGCACTAGCATACCGTGTTAACATTTCACAGTTAATCCTGTATGCTAGTGTCCTTAGTATCAGGACTTCATCGAACGAGGAAGACTGCTCACTACAAAACTGTTGACTCAGAGATACCAAAGAACTAAACTGGTGTCAAAACTTAAGAAAAAAAGGTAAGAGAAAAGTCCAGGGAGTGCCACAATCACAAACTGCAGCCCTTCCCAGACCCAAAGAGGAAGAGGAAACCGACAAACCCAAACAAGCACAAACCGAACAAACGTACGAAAAGCAGCACTAAGATTAGCTCTCTCTTCACCAAGCGAGGTAATCGTAATACTAAAAGGACTGAAAAACACAAGAACAAAATGACACACGGAAAGACATACAACAAATCGCCTCGTAGAACAAACCACAAAGCAACAAAGAGTAAGACTAACACCGGGACCACCGCCTTAGAACGGTCAGTAGAGCAAACCACCGGGGGGTTTAAAGCACTTTTACAGCTAGCTAACTTAACCCTGGGTCCCGATGCTACTCTTTATACAGAAATACATAAAAATTCGGTTCGCATAAAGGCTCCCAACTCAGTCAATGCATCAAAGCGATAAAAATCAAATTAATTACTATAATAAACAAAGACGAGTACTCGTGGCTACTTCTACTGTATGCCAGAGTAAATAAAAACCAATAGTTGAACCACGGCGGGCCAAGCCAAAGACATATCGTCAAGCCCCAACCCACTGGTTAAAGTTTTACGAAGAGGCCGTCATTGAGTCTGAGGCCCGAACCGCCGTCGTGCAATTAAAGAGTGAAGCATAGCCATCAACAATGATTGGGTTGACAACTAGGCATGCAGTCTGCCGCATAATAGTTCATTGGGAGGTATAATGATCTTATCAATCCCTACAAGGTTTATAGTAATTATGTTAGATCACAACATTATGAAAATCTCAGAAATTTCAAACAAGTGGAACTTGAAAAACCAAACTATCTAACAGAATGAGTTTTGTATACTTTGCAAGATTTGATTTGTTTGTATGCATTTAATAGAATACACTTTATGGTTCAAGTTCAAATTGTTTTGCCATCCTTTGAAAAAGGGGTCCACTCAAATAGGAGGGATTTTGCTCCTTCCGAGGAGCAAATCCTTGTTTTAAGTGTAGACTCTGTTTCAGAAAGACTTGTGCAGGAATGCAAAGAGGAAGTATCGAATATCGTCTCCCTTGGCGAAAATGGTGTAACCATGTGTACGTATTGAACCACATAAATAATACTGTACTACTCTTTCAGTATATATGATAATATACACTTACCACCTGTGTAAAAGCTAGATACATATGTCTCTGTGGCACTATATAAGCTTCCTGCAAAATAGCAAATAAATGTTTAGTTTGTATATCCCAGTTTATCAAAGAGTATCAAAGAGGGACACTTATACGATACTTCTCACATAACTGAAACGCAACAGGCGTCCCCAGTAATACTTTTACTGACCGTCCAAGGCGGTGCTTCTGCTATGGTTTACTAGATCTGTCATTGCATGTCGCTTTGCATGTTTGTTTTGGAGAAAATTTTATTTTTTCCCTTTGGTGTCTTGGAACGGAAGGTGTTAGGTAATTGTATCGATTCCTGATGATTGCCTTCCTTTCTGTTTACAATTATTTAGTGTCATTTGTTGGCCGAGAGCAATTTGAAATGGGGATACGTACTTCGATAAATCCATTGAGCATTAATCTCGAAACATGTTTCTTCGCGCAAGCGGCTGAAAAGAACTATTTTACTTAGTATATTTCAACGAATAATGACCTAGTAGGAATGAATTTCATTTCTGTGGCGTTAATCGGTGTGTAAAAGCTGGTGAGTTACTCACAAACTCAACATAACACTCTTCATTTAGTCATTCCTATATTGGTTACATGAACTATGTAGAACAAAACCCGAACTTAAAAGGCCACCTTTAGAGAGAACAACTCTCCCACTGTTATAGGATTATTGTATAGTCGCCTCTCGTTATCTCGAAGGCTAAGGGAATCTCTGAAATACGTCCGAGATAGCCATACCTTGACATATCAGAATCGCAAAAATGAGGAAAAATAAATCAAACAATCACATTTCACAAATGAATATGTAATTTGACTCCTGAAGATAGAACTATGAACTATGATAGAAAAATTTGACTCCTGAAGATAGAGCTATGTTCAAAATTGCTCCCTTTTCCACAATATTTTGTTACCTGTTGTTAGATTGCCATGTTAGAAAAGGGACGAGATTTTCACTTCAAGATAAGCGAGTATTCGAGATAAGCGAAGTCGAGATAACGCGGGTAGACTGTAGTATTATTGTAGTCCAAAATCGCAGTAGCTGTCGTTAAATGATTTAGCAAGATTGGTTTTAGGAAATTCAGACATGATAGCTCGATTCACCAGTGTTAGGATATTAAACAGTGATAGGACGTTATGATGTAATCAAAGAAATAGATATTTATTTACAATAGCTATTATCAGTCAGAATCATGATGTTTTTAAATAGTTTCCAGAATCTTATGATATGTAGTCAGTAAAAGAAACTGTAACTCATTAGGGAAAGAGGAAATTAAAGTATCAATTTAAGACTTTATGACTCAAGATGAGATTCTGTAAAATCGTGCTAAAAATTGAAAACAAAATATTTAGCACAAATTGAATGGCCTTGAGCACGAAAATTGACACGTACCTGCTACATATGGACCAGACAAATATCCCAGTCCACAGAAGAAGTATTCTAGTCCATGAGCGGTTGATAATCTCTCCACTTCCACCATATTAAGAGTGATTGGTGTCATAAGCGAGTTTGGTCCTCCAGTATATAGGCCTATCATAGCTGCAAATATGTAGTCCCCTACCTTAAAATAAAGAAGAAATGAGCCGCGCCATTGGTCCGCCCGTGCAAAGATATATCAGAGCTGCAAATATGTAATCTCCTGAACTAAAATATACAACATTGTATAGGCCTTTCGTAGCTGCAATTATGTAACCTTATAATCAACAACAATAAGCCGCCTCATTGGCCCTCTAAAGTTGCCTATCATAGCTGCAAATATGCAATCTACTGCCTTAAAATAAGCAAACAATCAACCGCATCATTGGTATTCTAGTGAATTGGTCTATCATAGCTGTATGTTCATAATACCCTACCTTAATAGTAATATAGGGCGTCGCTATGGACCCCATATGGGGTCCATAGCGACGACCTATACTACTATTAATATAAACTAAGAATATGCCGCTAGTGTCTAGGCCTATCTTAGCTGCAAATATGTAATCGCATGCATTAAAATGAATAAGAAATGAGTTACGTCATGTACTAATGTGCCCTCGGGACACATGCGAAGGGCGAAGGCCCATATCAACCTGCGCGCCCGCGCAGTCTGATGAGGGTATTCGCTATACGCGTATGGGTTAATTGAATACTGTAGAATACATCAATATTAAACCAACTTTTAAGATGCTATCTAACTATGCGGCTTCGCTAGCTGATCTAGCCCCAAGGTTATTAAACTTTTTTCTTGCTCAACCCAGCTGAGGATGAAATTTTCTCTGCTAATAAATATGAAAATGCCAGCAAAAGCTGGCATTTTCATATTCATTGGCAGAGAAATTTTAATGCTCAGCTATGTTTAGCAAGAAACAAATTTGCTATTGTTAGTAATTTGAGATTTTTTAGTAGGTCAAATTTCATACTAACCTCGGGGACTGAATATTTTTGTTAATTTCGCAAATGCCCAGTAGACACGTTTTCTTATGGCGTGGCTCAAAATAAAGCTTCATGTATATTGGACAGGTAAAAACTTTTACAGAGATAATACATCACTATATATCATTGGCGTATTTATGAAGCTATTTCACTGATGAGAGGACCGAACTCGGACCGTTAACATATTTGTAATTGTTTGTCAATTGCTTCTGTTGGCAGTTTCAAGGCGATTGCATTGTTACAATTCGGGTTTTTTTTTTTTTTTTTTCTTGCTTAAATGTCGGTTATTCCGGCCTGTTATTTTTAGTTCTTTATATCTTATTTTGGTGCAAATAGAGCCTTTCCGAGGTTAGATGATTTTTTTTCGGGCTCAACTCTGCTGAGCATAAAATAATCTCTGCTAATAAACATGAAAATGCCAACAATAGCTAGCATTTTCATATCGATAAGCAGAGAAATTTTCATGCTCAGCTATATTTAGCAAGACAGAACTTGCAATTGTTAATTGAGATTTATTAACAGGACAAAATTTCATATTTAGCTGAATTGAGCACAAAACAAGTTTTATAGCTTCGGGGCCTGAGTAACTTTATTTATAGCTTTATCCTAAGTAGTCGATCACCGTAACCGCACTTGTCCCAAAATTTGAACACGTCCATTTTAATTTCTTTTCATGTTGCTAAAACTTGGTTGATGCTTAGCAAACACTGCAGATCTGGATCAGACATCGCTATTAAAACAGTGGCATAGTGAGTCCCTGCGTCATTAGTCCACAAGGTACATGTATGGGAATACGAGGAAAAGAACAGCCACCATTATCGGAAGGTGACGTCAGATGTCCACGGAAAGTAGTCAAAGAAACCAAAATATTGGTATTTTTCTCATTTTCCCTCAAATTTTGTGATTATCAATCAAGTTAAACTAGTAATGCCTAGCATTCGCCAAAACCGACCTTGCAAACGATGTAGAAACAGACAATCCAACAGACGCTATTAATTCTGCGGTGTTCGAGTCTACACTGTCTGAGCCTGCGAGTAGTAATTTGCAATTTCTACATAATACCTCTTTATATAGATAATGGCCCATTCCTAGATTTACAGGTATTTAGGGGTATGGGTACGATTGGTAGATTGTCCGTTAAAGAGAGACAACTTTGTTACTTCTGTTTGCTTTTGTTTGTACCAAGTCCCTTCTGAAAAATGGGTCACTCTTAAAAGAAAGAATTTGCTCCCGCGACAGCAAATTCTTTCCTTTTAAAGTAGACCCCTTTTCAAAACGGGGTAAACTCAGTTCTGACAGATTTGTCTCCCAGGAAAGTGTATCCGTTACCCCTAATAGGCTAATTAAACAAAAAAGTATCAATAGGCATGCTTTATTAAATACCCCCTCTCCCTACTCCCACCCCCCCACCTCCCACTGCCCTCGCCACAAAAATAAATCACGGGGGACAGGCGAACAGACAATGTGATAAAAATAACCACTTAAACGTACTTTCACTAATTTACCTACCGGTCCAGAATAGAAGGGAAATAGAAGCATCACAATTCCTGCAATGCCAAGCATTCCTACGTGTAACGTCATGGTGTCCACGCCCCCTTTCTCAACAGTTGCTGAGGCTGAAATCCATCAAGTTTAAAGAGTCGCACAATGTATGACAAAGACCTATGTGTTGAACAAAACGTCGAAAACCGCGTCAAGTAACAATAATCTAGTCAAAAGCAATTGTTGTTGCAATAATTTTGTCAAATGTGAATTTTTCAGTTTTTATTCCTGCTTTGTAATTTGATTGGTAAGTCTAGCACCTTTTTGCTGCATAAAGCTGTTGTACTACGCTTCATAACCGAACTTTTCCTCATTTCTCATATTACAGTTCGATAGCTCGAACACCGATGGCTCGTTTACCATGGCTAATTCGAACTCGTTTTTGAGTCCCTAGGAACGTTTTCCAAGAGAAAAAAAATATTTGGGGAAATTTTGTCATTTTATCATGAAATTGTATGTTGAGTGTACTCATTAGAATCGCCTCATCGAGGCGATTCTAATGAGTACACTCAACATACAATTATTATATAGAAGATCAAAACGATTTCCCTTAATTATTCACCATTTGCTTCCTGACCTAGCACCAGGATTAACCCTCAATGGCTCAAACTACCCATATCTCGAACAAATTTTCATGGTCTCAAAGAGGTTCGAGCCATCGAAGTTCGACTGTATATGGAATGAATTGCTCTTGACAGGACTATCAAGATAATCATTTTGCGTTTGGCCTCCACAAAAAAACACAACATATGTTGTGTGTACACATTAGAAGCGCCTCAGCTATGCACTTCTAATCAGCATCCGTAACGTATGTTTTTTGTTGAGAAATAAGAAAATTCCAAACTTGGGTTAAAAACTAGCTTCTCTACATCTATGACTAAACTGAGTACATTTTTACAAGTTTTACGTTTTTGTAACTTAACGAAATGCATCACGAAAACACGCCTATATAATTTTTACCCTCTTAAACCCCACTTTTATATAGTAAAACTGGGGTTTACAGGGCTATACATTATTTTACTTATTTCTGCTCACAAACATAGATTGTGGGTACTTGTTAGAACCGCCTCGCCGAGGCGGTTCTAACGGGTACCCACAATCTATGTTTTGAGCAGAAATATGAAAAATATCCGAATTTTTATCTGAAAATTTTTCATTTTTTGGTGATAAAGTTTTCAGTATATTTCAATAGGCATGTTTTCGTAATGGGACAGCATCAGCGGATTTTCTCATTTAACCAGTGCTATTATGCAAACAGAACATAATTTAGTTGCATCATTTTGCAAAATAATGACTACTTCCCTTGCCCATATTGATAAAGGGAGATAACGGATTGCCACTTAGTGAAATGAAAAAGAAACAGTTGCCCTTTTGTAATAAAGTTAAAAAAAGAGAAAAAAAAAAAAAAAAAACACGAAAAGTCGGAGACCGGGTTATATAAATAAAAGTCTAAACAATTGCCTATGGAAACAAAGAACACATAATAGAAAGAAAATGGGAGTGTCGGTTTTATTGAGACTGTTTTATAAGAAGTAATGAAGTTTACAACACTGCTTATGCTCTCTAGCGTATACATGAGCCATCACGAAAACATACCTATATTATTTTGACCCCCTTAAACCCCACATTTATATAGTAAAACTGGGGTTTACAGGGGTAAACCTTATTTTCTTATTTCTGCTCAAAAACATAGATTGAGGCCGCTGAGGCGGTTCTGACGAGTACCAAAATCTATGTTTTGAGCAGAAATATGAAAAAGTGTCAGAGTTTTTTTATCAGAAAATTTTCAGTTTTTGGAGGTGAAATTTTCTATATATTTGAATAGGAGTGTTTTCGTAATGAGAACTCCATTATCAAAGATACTATACCGGGCCTTATGATCCCAACGGAAATAAAAAAGTAATGTGCACTATAGTAAAGTCTCTTCATGTACGGTTCTAACGAGTACCCACAATCTATGTTTTTGAGCAAAAATAAGAAAAATAATGTATGCCCCTGTAAACATCAGTTTTACTATATAAAAGTGGGGTTTAAAGGGGTCAAAATTATATAGGCGTTTTTTCGTGATGGGTATTCGATTTTCAAGGTAACCAGAACGGGCTCTGTGATCCTATAAAAACAAAAACATAATCTGCATGATGAAGTACAGGAAGACGTTTTACGGCTGCGACACGGCCCTTAACACCAGTAACAGTGAAGTAACATTACGAAAACACGCCTGTTCAAATATATAGAAAATTTCACCTCCAAAGACTGAAAATTTTTAGATAAAAAAATTCTGATATTTTTTATATATATATATATATTTCTGCTCAAAAACTAGATTGTGGGTATTTGATTGAACCACCTCATCGAGGCGTTTCTAACTCTCGTTTCTAAATCTATGTTTCTGGGCAAAATAAGGAAAATAGTGTTTACCCCTGTAAACCCCAGTTTTACTACATAAAAGTGGGGTTTAAGATGGTCAAAATTATATAGGCATGTTTTCGTGATCAATAAAAATCTAAACGTTCATACTTACCACACAATCTCCCTGTCAGGTTACAGACACTCAAACACGTCATTATCGCGGACACTTCAATTTCTGTGGCCCCGTGTACCATCATGTAATTAGGTAAGTGCATAGCACATACAGAAATAGTAAAATTCCATGTTACTGTACTGAGCAGAAACAACAAATATGAACTGTTCCTCAGTAACTCAAAAATATAAGACAGGTCCGTAAGACGTAAACATCCGCTGTTACGTGTGTGTTTCTTTCTCGTATATATGGCAGCTTTCGAAAATTATCACGCCTGGTAAACTATCACAGGTACCTCCGGCGGAGGTACTGATTATCGGTTGTGACAGGCGCCCGGAGCTGCCTGTGATGGTTAAAATATAGCCAAAAAAGGTACGTGTTCATCATTTTTGACAAAATACAAAATAACCATGGAGTTGATTAAAACTTGAAAGTGCTATTCGACTCTTATAGGCATAAAGTTTTGTCACATGTCATATCCTCCAGAACGTCCCATATTTACCGAACATTTGAACATTTGAACACGACATTTGAAGTGGCTTCGAAGTCAGCCCGAAGTACTCGAAACAGTAAAAGATCGATCGTTTTGGGTTCTAAATGTAGGTATCTTGCATACGAATCTGTTTATCTCGGTACATCGATGTAAAGTAAACCTGCCTGCCTGAATACAGATATCGATAAACTCTAAATAAGGCTGGATTCTTCAAAAAAACAGCTGGAGGTGCCTGTGACGTCGTGGAGGGGCCTGTGATGTAAAGAAATATAGTGAAAATCTGAAGAGTTATTGCCGCTGCAAATATTGATATAATGCTTCTCTAGATCACTGCCTGGAATGAATCGTTCATTCAGCGTCGCAATAAGCTATCATCATGCGTATGTCATGCATTTTCATTTTAAAGTTCTAAAACATAATCTCAAAGAATTATTGGCGCTTTTGAATTAGATTGTCATAGAATGCTCACTGAAGTAAGACTTTTTTTTCTTGAATGGTGATGACTGTAATCGGGAGGTGCTGCCTGTTAGTCATTCCAACTCGTAGAAAGTTGTCTTTGCTCAATATATCACACACCATGCCAGCTACACATATGGTATACCAAAAGTATAAAAAAAAATGCCGATGCCTGTCACCGTAAATTATGACGCATTTGAGCATCGCCGGTACACCTAAAATAACTTACGTTGTTAACCCTTTTGGTAACTCGTATGCGTATCACTCGCATATGCCGTAGGACGCTCGCTGTATGTGTTGCTGTAGTTTTGTTGTTTTGTTTCTTTACGTCCACTGTAAACAACTAAAATCATGGCGGAACTGTCAGTTAACCTAACCACACTATTCCGGGCAGGCCTAGACTTCCTAAGGGGTTAACCAGTAATAAATGAACATACTTTCGTCAATAACTGACAACTGCCCTTCTTGTATCAGCGGAAGGAGAAAGACGCTCTACCGACTACGCTACGCGGCCTGGCTCTCCAGTTATGTTAACTTTGTGGTGAGTGGACTCGAAGGTGTTGCAAGTGGTTCACTCTTGATATTGCTCTCTGGGCAAAATCTTACTATAAATCATGTGAAATTAAGTCTCCAAATAGCCTCTCTGTGCATCTAATATGTTGACAAAAGAGCAATTGTCCTACATATTGTTGTTATTTGGAGACTGAATTTCCACATGATTTACAGTAAGATTCTGATCACTTCACCATATTAAAAGATGTAATGTCGAGATTGTGTCATGTGTTGATGATGTAACACCTAAGCCTTATGGGTGTGCTTGAATTCTAGCGCTGGCAATATAAAATAGCAAGAGTGAATCACTTGCAACACCTTCGAGTCCACTCACCACAAACTTAACATAAACGGCGAGCCAGGCCGCGTAGCGTAGTCGGAAGAGCGTCTAACTCAAGAGCCAGAGGTCCCCACTTACTTTTCTTTCTCCTTCCGCTGATACAAGAAGGGCAGTTGTCAGTTATTGATGAAAGTATGTTCACTTATTACTGGTTAACCCCTTAGGAAGTCTAGGCCTGTCCAGGAATAGTGTGGTTAGGTTAACTGACAGTTCCGCCATGATTTTAGTTGTTTACAGTGGACGTAAAGAAACAAAACAACAAAACTACAACAACACATACAGCGAGGGACATACGACATATGCGAGTGATACGCATACGAGTTACCAAAAGGGTCAACAATGTAGGTTATTTTAGGTGTTCCGGCGATGCTCAAATTGCGTCATAATTTACGGTGACAGGCATCGGCATTTTTTTATACTTTTGGTACACCATATGTGTAGCTGGCATAGCGTGTAATATATTGAGCAAAGACAACTATCTATGAGTTGGAATGACTAACAGGCAGCACCTCCCAATTACAGTTATCACCATTCAAAAAAAATGAGTCTTACTACTGTGAGCATTCTATGACAAACTAACTCAAAGGCGCCAATAATTCTTGGAGATTATGTTTTATAACTTTAACATAAAAATTCATGACATACGCATGATGATAGCTTATTGCGACGCTGAGTGAATGATTCTTTCCTGGCAGTAATCTACAGAAGAATTATATCAATATTTGCAGCTGCAATCTCTTCAGATTTTCACTATATATTTTTACAGCACAGGCATCTCCACGACGTCACAGGTACCTCCAGCTAATTTTTTGAAGAATCCAGCCTTATTTGAAGTTTATTGATATTTGTATTTCGGCAAGCAGATTTACTTTACATCAGTGTAACGAGATAAACAGATTCGTATGCAAGATACCTACATTTAGAACCAAAAACGATCGATCTTTTACTGTTTTGAGTACTTCGGGCTGACTACTTCGGGCTTACTTCGAAGCCACTTCAAAGGTCGTATCTTTGGTAAATATGGAAAGTTCGTGGGGGGAGGGGGGGGGATATGACGTGTGACAAAACTTTATGCTTATAAGGGTCGATTAGCACTCTTTGATTTTCAGTAAACTCTCTGGTTATTGTGTATTTTATCAAAACAAGACGAACGCCTACCTTTTTATGTTTAGTTTTTGACCATCACAGGCATCTCCGGATATCTATCACAACCATTTAATCAGTACCTCCGCGGAGGTACCTGTGATAGTTTACCAGGCGTGATTATGGGATGGTGTCATAAAGGTACATTTATATGGTAATTTTCTTTGATAACTTATATGTAGCAAGATGGGTAAAGATTTCAGCTGATGATATTTTGAAATTAATTTCTCATTTTTTTTTTCACAGAAAACAGGTTTTGACGTTTCATGCAAATGAACCGTCCAAATATTTTTTTCTGGCAACAAATATAAAAAAAAAACTGAAAATGTGAACTAGCATGCTTAGCGGTTAACAAACTGTGTCAGGATAAAATGGCTTTTGTTACAAATACTGGCAACGAAGGTCCGGAGCAGCATGTGCATCGACACAGTCCATCACGAAAACATGCCTTTATAATTTTGACCCCTTAAACCCCACTTTTGTATAGAAAAACTTGGGTTTACAGGGGTATACATTATTTTTCATATTTCTTCTCAAATAGATTGTGGGTACTCGTTAGAACCGCCTCGCCGAGGCGGTTCTAACGATTACCCACAATCTATGTTTTGAGCAGAAACATGAAAAATATCAGAATTTTTTTATCTGAAAGTTTTCATTTTCATGGTGTAAAAATTTTCAATATATTTGAATAGGCATGTTTTCGTAATGCTGACCAGGGCTTCCCTATCAGTTTATAGAATCATTTGATATTGTAGAAAATAATTTATGAAATCTATAGGGCCCTAACCAGACAGCACAAATACACAGGCTGATCTGGGCTTTCACTGTTCACATGTCACATAGCGACCATATCTCACTGCTCAGATACTTTTACAGAGTAAAATACTGCATGTATAAATGAGTCACAGCTCATTTTGTCCGTTACCTGTAACTCATTGTAATTGCAGTTTTTACAGTTAGCAGAAAGGAAGGCAAAAACAATTCCCGAGGATTGGAATAATAAGAGCTTAAGTATACAAATGTACCTTTAGTGATGTCATAACCATCTTTTCCTAAAGGCCGTATTGTTACTTCGGACGAGTTTAAACATTTGTCCTTTTCTGTCACTAGATCTTCGTCAAAAGGTTTACTGTCTAGAGTGTCACGCGCTATTGATATGTGCTCAGGTAAACTGCCTTTCACTTCCGTATCAATTAGCGGATCTTTCTTATTGCTGATGACATCATAATCACTAGATTCATGTTCTTCAAAAGCGCTGACGTTTACAATTTCTTCACGGTTTATTGTAACTTCTTCACAATTGCAAATGGGATCGTCCAGTGGATACCCTTGTAAAGAAACAAAAGCAAATTTCTAGATGGCATGTATTTGTATTTAAATAAAGGTATTTTATCATTTGACGTTATACTCATAAATACATGATCTAAAATTATTATTCTGGCACTTTCTATACAGTCGAAATGACTTCATAATAAATAAAATATATAATAGGGACACAAGAAAGAACATAATGTTATAAATCAACCATTTCGTGGGTATGAATTTCAAGATCTTAGAGTATTATAATGACAAATGACACAATAATACTGCATCCCGCCCACATTACCCACCTTCTTTGATATTCAAACTATGCGTTCCGGCTACTGAAGGCTGAGATTAACCTAAGGATCGTATTTATCTAATTATTAATATGACGTTTCAGTTCAAGTTACATAGAAACAGACGAAGCTATATGTTAACTTTCGACTAATCCGGGAGCCATAGAAACTTAGTGCGAACAGCGATGGCCCTGATTAGACGATGTGCTATATATATCGACTTTACTACAATGAGTGCCAAACATCACGAAAACATGCCTATATAATGTTGACCCCCTTAAACCCCACTTTTATATAGTAAAACTGGGGTTTACAGGGGTATACATTATTTTACTTATATCTGCTCAAAAACATAGATTGTGGGTACTCGTTAGAACCGCCTCGGCGAGGCGGTTCTAACGAGTACCCACAATCTATGTTTTGAGCAGAAATATGAAAAATATCAGAATTTTTATCTAAAAATTTTCAGTTTTTTGGAGGTGAAATTTTCTACATATTTGAATAGGCGTGTTTTCGTAATGGAAACCTAATGCAAATAGAGAAGACTTTGATCAGAATGCGTATGTGCAGATTGAACAGACCTATCACTGGTAGTTACACATGCCACAACTTCAATTTGCGTTCCTTACCTGGCCGTCTGATTGGGTGCTGATACATGCTGTATTCTCACGGGATAAAAGCTGAAGTGTCCTATCGAAATCTGTCTACACAAAATAAATTCGAGAATAGACTAGATACATGTAATAACCCAGTCTCGACATTTGGATCATGCATTAGACGAAAACCTCATATTCATCGTCTTGCTTCTCGACGGTTTCCTGAAATTCTCTATTTTCTCCTGGAAACTTTTTCACGTCATAGAAACGTCATACCATATTGACTAATCAAAAGCTCGGAAGTCATACATCAGACTTTACCGACTAATAGAAAACTCGATACATAAATGCCTTTGTTACGGCGTAGCTCCTATGTGACTGTTGCCCGGCTTCGTTAAAATGCTGATTGACTGACCGTGCCTTTGTTAGGCATCAATATGTCTACAGTATCCAGCTATCTGGCACACGGATACTATGTAACAAAGGCCCTTATCAGCCTTCGCGGATGCACAAGCATATGTAGGCCTTTGCTGTCCGCATATATATGTCCGAAGGCCCATTTTCCTATGGAGCAAATCAAAATGTTTCCGTACTATTTCGTCCAGTTTTGTGCTAGTTCGTATCATTCCTCGAAAATATTTCGTAACATATCGGTCGCTTTCGTACTGGGATATTTTTAGACTTTTAACAATCACATGCTTACCGGTGTACTTTTCTAAATCATTGCGCTTCTGTTGACGCCGTAACATTCTTTCGAAAGAAGAAGGCTTGGATATCAACGCTATTGCACAATATTTTTTTAATAGGTATATTTTTGTAATGTATTCTAAACGGAACAAATGTTCCCCTTTCGAGCATTTATTTGTTTTAGAGAGGACCTCTTTACAGAAGGGGTTGATACTCAGTTAATCAAATGTGAAGCTAAAAATGCCATTTTCCTTTGTTGAAAAGGCGAGAAACCTGCAATGTGTATCCAGTCTTCTAAGAGATGAGTGTACTTTTATCCGACTGTCTCAACGAGACATCTTGTCCCAAACGCATTACAGTTTCAATCTAGTCACATTTCACTTACATCAGCCTGACCAAACCCGGTTCGATATCCATAAACGGAAAGGCAACTTTGTCAGAAATGCGTATGCGATAATAGGTATCTGGTCGAAATCGAATAATTATTTAGAAAGTTATTGAGTTGTACAGATTTATGACTGTCTAGTTGTGCGAAACAGTTACATGGCTCCGTGAAGTTCTGCGACACAGTTACACGGCATAAACAGGCGCTGTGGCATAGTAAACTGGCCTAATCAGGCTTCGAAACAGAATGGCTCAGTCATGTGCTACAAGATAGATATGTGACTGTGTCAGCTGCTGAAATACAAGTGCATGGTTGAGTAAAATGCTGCACCACGTTTACGTGACTATGTCAACTGTTGTGATACTAATACATGGCTCAGTCAAATGTTACATCGCATTACGTGACTGCGTCAGCTGCTGCGATGCAATTCCGCCTCTGAGTTAAATGCTGCACGATAGTTACATGACTGCGTCAACTACAGCGATACAATAACTTGGCTGATTCAAACGCCGCATCACAGTTACGTGACTGTGTCAACCAACTGCTGCTAAATTATTACATGGCTGAGTAAAGTGCTGAGATACAGTAACTTGACTGCTATACAATTACATTGCTGAGTCAAATGCTGCAACACAGTTACGTGACTACGTCAACTGCTGCAATACTGTTACATGCCTCAGACAAATGTTGCACAATAGTTGCGTGACTGCGTCAACTGTTGCTATACAATAACACGAATGAACTAAGTGCTGAGACACAGCCACTTGACTGCGTCAATTACTGCATCGTAATCACGTGACTGCGTCAGCTGCTGCTATACAATTCATGGCTGAGTCAAATACTGAACCACAGTAACGTGACTTCGTCAGCTGCTGCGATACAATTCCATTGCTGAGTCAAATAATGCACCGTAATAAAGTGACTGCGTCAACTGCTGCTAAACATTTCTATTACTGAGTACTGCACCATAGTTCCGTGATAGATTCAGCTGCTGCTGTACAGTTCTCTATTGCTGAGTCTGCACCGTAGTTACGTGACTGCGTCAACTGCTGCTATATAATTCTATTGTTGAGTCAAATACGGCACCATAGCTACATGACAGCGTCAACTGCTGCTATAAAATTCTATTGCTGAGTCAAATACCGCACCATAGTTACGTGACTGCGTCAACTGCTGCTATAAACTTTATTGCTGAGTCAAACATCGCACCATAGTTACGTGACTGCGTCAACTGCTGCTATACATTTCTATTGCTGAGTCACATACTACACCATAGTTACGTGACAGCTTCAGCTGCCTCTATGCAACTCTATATTGCTGAGTCAAATACTGCACCATAGTTACGTGACTGCGTCAACTGCTGCTATAAATTGAATTGCTAAGTTAAATACCGCACCATAGTAACGTGACTACGTCAACTGCTGCAATAAATTGTATTGCTGAGTCAAATACCGCACCATAGTTACGTGACTGCATCAACTGCGGCTATAAACTTTATTGCTGAGTCAAATATTGCACCATAGTTACGTGACTGCGTCAACTGCTGCTATACATTTCTATTGCTGAGTCACATACTACACCATAGTTACGTGATAGCTTCAGCTGCCGCTATACAACTCTATATTGTTGAGTCAAATACTGCACCCTAGTTACGTGACTGCGTCAACTGCTGCTATACATTTCTGTTGCTGAGTCACATACTGCACCATAGTTACGTGATAGCTTCAGCTGCCGCTATACAACTCTCTATTATTGCTAAGTCAAATACTACACCATAGTTACGTGACTGCGTCAACTGCTGCTATACATTTCTATTGCTGAGTCATATACTACACCACAATTACGTGCTCGCTTCAGCTGCTGCTATACAACTCTCTATTGCTGAGTCAAATACTTCACCATAGTTACGTGGCTGCATCAATTGCTGCTAAAAAATTCTATTACCGAGTCAAATACTGCGTCATAGTTATGTGACAGCGTCAACTGCTGCTATACAATTCCATTGCTGAGTCAAATACTTCACCATAGTTACGTGACTTTGTCAAATGCTGCTATAAATTGTATTGCTGAGTCAAATACCGCACCATAGTTACGTGACTGTGTCAACTGCTGCGATACAATTCCATTGCTGAGTCAAATGCTGAAACAGAGTTACGTGACTGCGTCAGCTCCTGCGATACAATTACATGACAGATGAAAATACAGAGCTTCTATTAACTTACCAAGCAAACACATCAGCCCACCATTTAAAGCGCCTACTAATGCGGCTTTTGCTTCATCGGCATCAAAACGCGCCAGTATCGCCACGTATAGCACTCCGCCCATAAATACCGTCGTCGCATGTATCAGTATCCCAAAATAGACAGTCACTAAAACAAGCCAAGCCCAACCTCTGTCAATGTCTAACCTCTGCTTTTTCATATCTGTCATACCTACGAGACGCAAAAATTCAATATTGTATAGGCACACAAAACTCTCTTGGCTCAAGGATTTTATTAAGTTGTACTGGTTATTTCTCATAAGTAAACTTATATTCTGCTCATGTATACGCTAGAGAGCGTAAGCAGTGTTGCAAACTTCGTTACTGCTTATGAAGAGTCACAATAAAACCGAAACTCCCATTTTCTATTCCGTAGTGTGTTTTTCATTTCCAAAAGCAATCTTTTTGACATTTATTACATGTATAATATCAGGTCTTTAAACTTAGTACGCAGATAACGAAATTGGCGTACAACAACTGATTGATGTTTTTTTTTTGTTTTTTTTTTTGTTTTTTTTTTGTTTGTTTATTTTTTGTTTTTTTTTTTTTTTTTGTTTTTTTTTTTTTTTTTTTTTGTTTTTTTTTTTTTTGTTTGTTTGTTGTTGTTTTTTTTTGTTGTTGTTTTTTTTTTTTTTTTTTGTTTTTTTTGTTGTTTTTTTTTTTTTGTTTTTTTTTTTTTTTTTTTTTGTTTCATCGTAGAAAATAGGACTTAATATTTCATGCGAATCCTAAGCTCTAAGGAGACTTTGCGCATAAAATATCACGTCTTATTTTCATTTTTTAAATGGTATCTGCTACAATTAACTCTCGTTATTTCAAACATCGATATCTCATACTGCTGCTTTGGTCACACTATATTTCCATCATTGTTTGCACTCGTTCGTTCCAGTTTGAACGATGGGTCTCCAAGGAGAAATACCTATGCACTAACGCTCCTCTTTAATATGAGCTGGGCCTATGCGGACAGCGAAGGCCCAGATTAGCCTGCACATCTTCGCAAAGTACCGAACGGGCCTTTGCTCTCTATCAATACATTTTATTTTGTAAAATGATACTGTTAGCGGACAGCGACGGCTCTGATCAGATTGCGCGGATTTCCAACAATCTTTTTTATTTCTCTAAAAAAGACGTATATTACGTGTTTGGGGTACTCATTAGGAGTACCTCAACTACACATATACAGAATAACCTCAATTGCTCGAACACGGATAGCTCGTTTACTGTGGATGATTCTAACTCTTTTTTCAGTCCCTACTAAATTCTTCTTATAGCTCAAGAAAACAAATATTTAGGTATTTTTTTCTTATTTTATCATGGAATTGTATGTTGTGTGTACTCATTAGAATCGCCTCATCGAGGCGATTCTAATGAGTGCACTCAACATACAATCATTGTGTAGAAAATCGAAACGATTTCCCTAAATTATCGCTATTTGCTTCCTGATCTGGTGCCATGATTAACCCTCAGTGGCTCGAACTATCCATGTTTCGAACGAATTGCCATGGTCTTAATGATGTTCGAGCCACTGAGGTTCGAATGTAGTTTCACTTCTAATTAATACCTACAGCAAATGCTATTGTGAACAAGTAAGAAGATATATCTTTTTGATGCCCTTCTTACCGCGACGTATGTAAGCTATGGTATCTTCACTATATAATTCGGAAAATGAGGAAGATTTGGTGTTCAAATACTACAGGACAGATATGTGCAATACAGACTAGAAGTAACAAACAATTGAAATGAACAACTGTAAACTTCTGACCTCTGCCTAACAAGTAAAATTTACTTGTTATTCACATGTACCCGTATAAGATAAACGTTCCATAAAAGAGACATTGGCAAACAGCGTTGACCCAGAACAGACTCCGTGTTTGTATAAAGTTCAGAAATTTCTACGAAACATACACATGTAATAATAATAAAAACTAACCAGACACCCCTTATATCAGAATAGACCTGTCCAAAGAGTTAAAAAGGAAGAGTCCATTCGGCGATACTATTTACACAATTCATTTTATAGGGTGACTTGTGGTTACACATTACAAGTTCCTGATCACACAATGCGAAGTACAAAATAAGCATCAGTGGTAGGAAACGTACTTTCTGACATGTTCGCCAATCGAAGATTCAAATCAGCCTACGCATCCGCGCAGTCTGATCCGAGTCTTCGTTGTTCACCGGAAGAAACTTTGCATCCTTGGCTATCCAAATTCCAAAATGTGCCCAGTAAAGATTCTCATCAGACTGCCTGCGCTAATCTGGATCTTCACTGGGCGCTCATATGCGAAGGTACGCTGCCTCGTGTTAATGCTCAAATCATTCAGCAACAATAAAACATTGATGCAAAGCATCAATACGCCGGGAAACTAATCTGTCATGCATTACTTAGCTCCCTATAGATCGTAGTATAGTGGGAAAATGTTATAATTTATGAAAGGTTGTATTTCTATAAACATTATAGACGTTATCAGAGCTATGTAAAACAAATCAACTATGAGCCCGCATGCATAATTACATATCGCCATCCATAGCCTAGGCCGACCATATTCGTTCTTTTCTCCACTCATAACGTTTTCTTTCGGCTCAAATCTTTCCATGCTTGAATATCAAATTAAACTGTATTATTAAACCAGCTTATAATCCGTTCGATATGAGAATTCATATTTTCCAATCATAAACAAAGAAAAATATCTTTTGTTTCTTCTTCGTAGTACGGCGAAAAAAAAAACGAAAGGAAAAAATTCAAACGTGTACGAATATTGACAGCAACAAGCTCATTTCAGGTCGAATGGTCAGATTGGGGCTCCTACGGGAAAACTGCTCATTTCTCTTTTAAATGAGCAAAACCAACATTGCTACATTCATTCTACACAGTTCTTCCCTTTTTTTTTATTTCACTATGTTACCAATATCACAGTTCTCTGCTGCAAAAGTGTGACTTTGAATAATAATAAAAAAAAAGTGGGGGGTGAATAGTTATATATAACCACACTAAGAACCCCATAAAACTTAAAGAAAACCGATGTTCTCCGAATGCATACACATTTTACAAAAACAACCTCAAATAGATACGCCGGGCTCCAACCCGGCGTAAATAAAATGTACGAAAAGTCGTGTACTCTTGAAGTTTGCGGAAGAGTCTTTAATCCTATCACCCCCTGAGTTTCCGAAATGGAATCTTCCATCTCTGAATTTGGACATATCCATTTTTGCAAATAGCGATTTAGTGGCAAACAGTGTGGATCCTGATGAGACGGCATTTGGATCTGCACTGTTTGCAAAGTTATTTGTATTGGTCTTCAGGTATGAAAGAGTTACTACCTAAAATTCTCGCTTATGGCATCGAAGGCAGAGCTCAGGAGAGATTCTCATCTAAGAAAAGTGTATTGTTTTAAAATACACGAGTTACTTCTGCAATATTTGCCCTGATAAGTAGAAAAATCAAGAAAAAGTAAGTGTTACCTTTTGAATGATGTTCACAATAAAGAACGTGTCCCTGATTAAAATTATATGCATTTGGTTATTCGAGGGCTGTTCAGGAAGTAACTGCCACCTGCGCTGTCTACAGATGTCTGGATACGGCATTTTGATAGACACAGTGTACAAGGCTTTTGACTCTTTCAGGACTTTAAGGAGGAATTTATACGCCACATATGCATTATTTTTTTTCTTTTCTCAAACTATATCAGTGACCCAGGTCTTTTTTCAGAAAATAGTGGAGAAATAATTCTAAAAACATCGTCAGTGCTCTTGCCGAAAATCGACCCCATACTGTGCGTTCTGACTAATGCGACAGCACCACCTACATGTAGCTCTGCAACGTCCATCATCTTTGACAGTAAAAAGCAGGACATCTATGGCTTAAATATTATGACAAATCCGCGGACTGCTGTGGTCGCTATATTCCGGTCTAAAGGGGAATGCATGCGCTCTCACTCAAACCAAATGGTTTGTCTTCCTTCTGAAAAGGGTCTACTCTAAAAAGGAAAGACTTTGCTCCTAAGGAGCAAAGTCTTTCCTTTTAAGAGTAGATCCATTTTAAGAAGCGGGTTGGTGTACGTGAAAGAAAAGGGGAAGTCAAAACCGTATCTCCTTTTAAATGGTGGACTCCAAATGGTGAATCCAGTCACCGTAATGTTTTCATATAAATTGCAAGCATCTTGGCATTTTCTTAATCTCCGCTCTGGTTTAGAAAATAGTAGAGGATCATCCCGACCGTCCGTCCGTCTGTACTTCCGGGTTTACGAATGCAATGATATATGTCTATGATTCCGGGGAGAAGATCGTCTAAATTTGTTAATGGGTTTACTATACCAAATTCAATAAAATGATGTGTAAGACAATGTCAAAGTTCCACATTTTGGTGGACATGGTAGGTCAAGGGTGCGAATGAATGGGTGTGATGATAAAAAGTATACATTTTTAGAACATGACTGAGGGAGTGGGGTGTAGTCAACATGATCAGATAGCTTATACTAAATGGTATGCGGAG
The DNA here is from genome assembly GCA_964016985.1 of Anodontia alba. NCBI lineage: Eukaryota > Metazoa > Mollusca > Bivalvia > Lucinida > Lucinidae > Anodontia > Anodontia alba. The sequence goes on along the minus strand of OZ024832.1, from coordinate 1,719,358 downwards.
AAAAAGGTTTGACCATTTCGCCGTTTCGTGTCGATTTTAAAGATTTTTTTTTCTGTTATCATTTGCAGTTTCCTCTGGACGTTAGACTATGTAGCGTCGATTTTTTTAATCAGGTATATTACAAATAGACGTACATGCAGTATTACAGTCATGGAAGTTGGCGGGGTTTCGGCGGCGGCTTGAATCTGAAGAAGTCAACGGCACTTTTATCAAATATTTAGTGTGTTAGAAGCGAAGTAGGATAGCACTGCTGAATTCTTGAGTAATAAATTACAGTTTGTCGGTCAGTTATAAGTAGATAAATCACTCGCGCTACGCGCTCATGAGGTTATCTGCATTACCACTGACCTCCAATCTCCTTTTTGTTCCAAAAAAATCACAGCTAGAGCTGTTCTATTTATCAACATTAAAAATTACCAGTCTACCATTCTTTATAAATCTATAGCGGGCCGTTATCGGCCCGTCAGCTACCCTGACGGCCGATAACGGCCCGCTATAGATTTATGTAGAATGTTTACTGGGTAGAGAAAAGGCACTTATCAGATTGAGGGTCTTCGTTGGCTGATGTGCATCATCACTTTTGGTAAAAAAAAAAAAAAAAAAAAAGAATCGCATAAAAAGTGTCGGCCAAAGACCGACACTTTCTATGCGATTCTTTTTTTTTTTTTTTTTTTTTTTTTTTTTTTATTACTAAGCTGCAAAAATTTTGGAAACAAGACGGACATACAGAGAGACGATTTACTTTATTCTCATACAAGTATGATCGAAAAACGAAAAACAAAAGGACAGTTTGCCCTAGAAAGTGCGAGTTTCATTTTGGGACAACCCTCATATGTGTTATATAATTTCCCTACTTTATCTACAGGTAAGTAATCGCCAAAGAAAAAGACATAAAATATTTTGAACGTTCCAGATTCACAAGGACTTTATTACATGTACTTCCAGGAAGCTGGTTAAAGTCCAAATCTCCTCACATGTACACTGCATCTGAAACCTTCACAGCCTTAATAAATAAATAACCTAGTAGTGTAGACCCTGGATTGTTTGTGGATGCATAGATTGCCTGGTGATCATGTCTCTCATATGGTCATAATGTCGTTTTGTATTAGAACATTTTAGATAAAATATAACCTCCATACACAACTGTCATTTGTGTAAACAAGAGATCCATTTAAACCCAGAATCGCTCGCTTGAATATAAGAGTGTGTATTTACAATAATTTAAGGGGAATGGATATGCTATAATCAGGTGACCAAACTTTATCAAAAGCGACTGCCTTCAGAAACGGCATCTGCTCAAAAAGGAATTAATTTGCTTTAGAAATATTTGTTGTTGTTTTTTTTTGTTTTTTTGTTTTTTTTTTTTTGTTTTTTTTTTTTTCTCCTTTTAGAATAGAACCGTTTCCAGCAGGAATACAAATGATGTCACCATATCATCTCTCTTGCATCAATATGGCACAGAATCTACCATCTAGCTAAAATGTTCGTGATAAATGTTCAGTATACACTCTTGACACGAAAGTTGATAAATTCTATGAAAATGGCCACTCATTTTTGGGTCGATTGTTTACAATCGAGCCATAGTATCAAACACCAAAATTCCCTTCAGGTTGTTGTCCATGTGATTATAATTGGCCATTAACCCTTTTCATGTTGAATAAATTAAGATGCCACACACACCCACTTCTAATTTCCAGCCAATCAGATTACTTGATCTGGGTTTTTTGATAGAAATTCACATATTTAATGACACACAGTGCAGATTCAGATCAGTTGATAGAAATTCACATATTTAATGACACACAGTGCAGATCCAGATCAGTTGGCAGAAGCCAACTGATCTGTATCTACACTGTTTCCGAAGACAGGGCATGACGTGTTTAGCAAGAGAAGGGTTAAAATCAACACCGTACGTTTGTACGAAATACAGGTAATTGTTATTTACAGCCGAGCTGTTGTACGAAATCCAGGTAACTGTTATTTACAGCTTCGCTATTCTTGTACCTGTGACGTCAGAGTGCCGTGTAAAGCGTTATCTGTAAAACCTGGACTTGGACATTGGCAAACAGAGAAGACCAAGATCAGAAGCCTCAGTGCGCGGCGTCTGATCAGAGTTTGCGCTGTTTGCTTTAATTACAGGAAGTTAAGGTAAGGGCTAAAATGAAGCAGTCTTAAGTCCCCGTTCAGGACGATTTTTCCAACATACACTCAGATACAGTCGACCCAAAAGTGCTGTCAGTGCTTTGATTACATGAGGCAGTTCTCATTCGAGGCTTTACTCAGCATGCTGTACCGTCGTCATACATTGACTCGGAAATTAACTCCATAGGACATTTCATTAAATATATCAACAGGAGACCATTATTGATTTACCTATATGTAGTATATTTAGAGATAAATTTGTTGTTTCTTTTATTTCTGCTTACTTCTTGAATGCTCAAAACCTCGATATGACGATAAGTACTTCATATTGCACAGATTCTTCTGTTGAAATGTTTTAATCTTAAAACATGAATACAGTCGAACTCTAATGGCTCGAACACCTTTGAGACCATGAAAATTTGTTCGAGATTAGGGGTAGTTCTAGCCACTGAGGGTTAATCACAGCGTCTGGTCAAGAGGCATAATGGAGACGATTCAAGATTATCTTTCGATCTTCTACAAATTAAAGGTATGTTGAACTCATTAGAATCGCCTCATCGAGGCGATTCTAATGAGTGCACACACATACATTTTCAAGATAAAGTAAGAAAATATCCCTTTAGTTTCCTGAATATACCGATACCATTATGGAGGTATGAGAAAATTTTCCAAAGGATTCGTAAACGAGTTCGACACAGCCATGGTAAACGAGCCATAGGTGTTCGAATTATTGAAGTTTCACTGTAAATTGTCCACCCGTACGTTTGTGGTGTTATCCCGGTTGCCCAGTGATTGTAACAGGTGTCTCTGAATTGCTACTCGCAATGGCCGAAAAAGGCGGGTGTTCTTAGGTTCTAATGGTAGCTCTGACATGTGGTACTTTTAAAGTTTCTTCCAGCGGACACGGAAGGCATTGATCAAACTGTGCGGATAGGCAGGCTGGTTTGATTCTCCGCTGGGCACACATGTTAGAAGGTACGTTTTCTCACGCGCGCTCGTTGTCAACCAAACATTTCCTAACTACAAACAACAACTATAAAATACTGCGACAACGTAAACGTAAATATGACTGCTATTATAGTCATGGAAAATGATTTGTTACTCTCTACTTACAAACTCCATGTCATGTAAATGTTATTTCTTTTTTTTTTCTTTTTTTTTTTTTTTTTTTTTTTTTTTTTTTGTCTTCCGGTAACTGTAAGTTAAACAGGTGAGCAAATATATCGTATACGACCTTATTACCGCACATACTCATATATGCACACAGTCAAGCAACTTCGTGGTCTTCAAATTACAACTCTTGTACTTATAACTGCTTCTTTATAAACGCATATGTTGTTGGTACTCATTTGAATTGCCTCGAAAAGGCGAGGTAAGTCAAATGAGTACCAACAGCATATGCTTGAAAAACGGAAAACAGAAAAAATGTCGCATAAGTGTACTAGGTGAAATAAGAAGACGCAAGGTTTCTTTTGGAGTAAAAAAAAATAGCAATACTTCAATGATTTCCATCAAACGTTTTAACGTATGCGTCCTTTGAACAATTTTGACGACTTTTAACGAAAACTTTAAACCTATACCAGTTAGTATATCAAAGTGACGTTTATTGGTTCCTCAATAACAAAGTTATGACAGCAAAACCAAACTTGTGTATTTTTTATTTCCGTTTGTGTTTTTTTTTTTTTTTTTTTTTTTTTTGTTTTTTTTTTTTTTTTTTTTTTGTTGTTTTTTTTTTTTTTTTTTTTTTTTTTTTCCAAATGATCATCACATGAAGTCTTCTTATCATTCTTTAGAGTCCATATCTCAAGTGGGTATTTTACTGCATTTTTTTTTTCTTGTTGTTGGTGTTTGTTGTTTTTTGATTGTTGTTTTGTTGTTGTTGTTGCTGCTGTTGTTGTTTTTTTGTTTTTTGTTTGTTTGTTTTTTGTTGTTGTTGTTTTTTTTTGTTGTTGTTTTTTTGTTGTTGTTTTTTTTGGGGGTTTGTTTTGTTTTGCTTTTGCACAGAGCCGTAATTAGGTTACATAAAAGATACACTTTCAGGGAGACATCACTGTCAAATTTGTTTGCCCCCGCCCTTAAAAGAGATCTATTATAAAGGGAAAGATATTGCTTCCTAAGCGAGCGTATTTCGTACGAAGGGGCAAATACCTTCGTTTAAGAGTATCTCTTTTCGGAGGGGACTTGGTAGACAGAAAAGCGAACAGGAAGTTACAAATATTGTCTCCCTTGTAAATGTTGGGGAAATCTCAAGTTTTTCCAGTCACCTTAGCTAGTCTAAAATATTTCGACATTCAGTTCATTGGTATAACAAGTAATATGTCTAAAGAAACAGATACACGTCATGGGAACGAAAATATATACTAGGGACAATATTTAAGGGAATCCCTTGACTTTTCGACTGAGTTATAGGAGTTTTTTCAGCGCCGCCCGAAAAATAATTATATATTGCTAAGCAGCTACATTTTTAACTCTAAAAATAAACAAAAATCAATAGTGTGCGTATGGAAGTACAAGAGTCTTTATCGTTCGAAATGAATTACAAGTATCCTGTTTTTATCTTTTTATTATTTTCCTTTTTAGGTCTGTTCTAGCTGGCAGTTTTACAATCATCTTGAAAACACTTTTAAAAACATAAGTTACAATAAATAAGATGGCCTGCCCTTTTACGGTAATAGCAGAAAAATCGTTGTGCAGATGCCTTTCGTTTGTATGACATGTTCGTAATTGACAGCGCTAGATGTTCCTTACACTTAGAAAATGCATACCAACACTTGATAGTTTAGTTCAGAAAAAAAGAAGTTAGAGGCGTTAAAAATCTGAAAGTGGAGGTAACATCCACTTTTGAAACAATAAAGAAAACCAAAGCCATCCAAAGCGAGCAGTGAAAATATAAATCGTATCAGTCACTAGTGAAATGATACGATATCAATACATTAGTGATTGATACCACTTTTGTTTTCACCAGATATACACTGATTTCACCGCTAACAAAAAAATAAATATATTATATTTTACTCCATTAACAGCATCATATATTGAATAAAATGTTGACAAAAAAAATCACGCCTATATTCTGCATTTTCTCACATGCATAGTTTTAAACAAAATTACAAGAAACCAACAGTATGTTTTTGTCCAAAGATTTACACAACGAAATCTGACAAATATTTAATACATTTTTTAAAAAAGTTTGTTTATTTTGTAATATATTTGCATACGAGCTCGTACGTATAAGCTTAACGTTTTTGAGTCGAAAGTAGAAAAAACAAATGCTTCGGTTTAACCCATTTCTGGAGACTTCCCAAAAGGATATTTGGCATTTGGCAGCATATAATTCGGGTCTGCATTGCTGATCAATTACCCAAATGGGATTCTCTGGACTAAATGTGTTAAAGAGAAGATATCACCACGAAAGTTAAAAAGACAAGGAGAAAAATTAAATGCATTTAATTTGTAGATGAAAGGCTGCAGAAATTATGCACAGTTTGCTGTGTAAACTTATATGACTACTGTATGGGACATTAGCCATCATACCAATAAAACTCTTGAACAAATTTTGTCTTAGAACTGAAAACGTGTTAGCTAAGATTCATGGTAATATCAAATCGTGTACAAATTGTCTCTTGTAATTAAATAGGTATAGGATTTACATTCAAACTATCTCAATGTTGTTAAATGTTATACTTCATAGTGCCTTCGATTATTGTGTTGACAAAGTATAATGGGAAATCTTTACCTCATAGTTAAATATTTTTTACAACGGGCAAGACATTAATGCAGGAATATTTGAAACAAAACAAGCTTCTGTAGTTGTTTTAAATTATGGGACCTTATTTAGAATAATGCACTACTTGAAATTAGACAATATTCTTATCAAATTCCGAAATGTTAAAAATAACCTTTGGTTGATCGGGACTACTTTTTTGTAAATCGTTTGATTTCTTAAGCCCAACGGTACCATCACTTGGATACTTGGTAGGCTTAGCCAAGGGTGGCGTCTTCCAGTCAACTTTAATGGCCTTAGGTTTATAATTTGATGATCTCATCGGCGTTTTATTTATGTCTGCAATTATTCTTTCTGGCGCATTTGTTAGATTAGGTATATCATTTTCAGTGTCTGATGTGATTTTGCTTACGCCCGAATTAACTTTGTTTTTATCTCCTACGGTTTGTGGTTGTTTGACAAGATCTATTGAGTCCTTGTTGGAAAGAGGACTAAACAGAAATTTGCCATTCGATCCGGTAACTATGGGAAATCTTAAATAGTTTTTGGACTTTGAAGCACCATAGAGATTCAATCGCCATATTAAATCTGCTTCATCTTGCGCCTTTAATTCGCTTGCGATACTGGGTAAAGGAGTAGGAAATGAGTCAATAGCTGGTTGTATTACTTCAGCAACATATGTATCCGTTGATTCTTTAGGAAGTGCAGTCTCCCTGTCAGAGAGAAACTCTGAATGACGTTTTATAAAAGTATTGTTCGTTTGTGTCTCAATCGTTGGCACGTCTGTTATATTGTCAGGTACAGGCGTTGTAGTTGAAAAGAATTCTTTGTCAAATGATTTACTATCTCCTGAAGTTCTCGTTAACTTTGCAGTAATTGTTGATGAAGGCCAGTCAAACCAATCACTGGATTCTTTTACTGCAGGAATAATCTTGAATGACATGTCTCTTGTGCGGACTGGTGACGATTTGTTAACGTCAGGCACAGTCGACTCATCAGTACTGTGATAATCTGAAGATTCATATAGTACAGTCGTGGAAAATACACGATCCGAGTGATAGCCTTCTTTCTCCAAATTAGTGCTTAATGAAATAAGTTCTGTTGGTGGAATCGCAGATTGAGCTGTACCACTGTATGAGGATTCTAGCCAGAGTGCCGTGGAAGTTGATGGTCTTATTACTTTTTTCACACTTTCAGTTGTTATGGAAATTCGACTTGTGTCCATTTGTAAGCTTTTTGTATTGGTTTGTGTTCTGTCTGTCTTAATGTCCTTATGCTGGATCTCTTGTACACTTTGTGTTGCTTCTTGTGTCTTCGATGGAGATATCGTTTTATTTGTAGTGTTAAATAAACTTATATTGACACTGTGGCTGTTGTTTTGTCTTTCGTCACACAAAATAGTCTTATGAAATCCGTTAACGTATAAGCATTTATTAGTTCCATTTATCCTGAAAGTAAGAAAGCACAATTTAAAAGGTGCCAATAGCGATGTCTACTTTAGTATAAGATAAATAAACATCATTTTCTACGCTATTTGGATTAAAAAGTAATATGTGACAGAGACTTGAAATTTACCAAAGAGTAGATGCTAATCAGAGTTTGTAATGTATTATTATAGACAGAAAACATTACCATTAGTTTAATTTCAATTTAACGTAATCTTTAAAACAAAGCGACAATCAGACCGTATATGATAAAATCTGTCAACATATTTCTTTTCATTTCCTTTGAGATCACTGGCTCATTTGGTCTGTTTGAAAATGGAGTTCTGCTCATGTATACGCTAGAGGGCGTAAGCAGAGTTTCAAAGTTCATTACTGCTTATGAAGAGTCTCAATAAAACCGAGACTCGCATTTTCTAATCTGTATTGTGCCCTTTTCTTTCTAAAGGCAATCTTTTTTACGTTTATTTTACTACGCTGCACCTGGCGTTAATACCGTGTCGCGGTCGTAGAACGTCTTCTACCTGTACTTCACGATAGTGCAGATTATATTTCATTTCCTTCGGGATTTTTGGGCCTATTGTGGTATCTTTGAAAATGGAGGTCTGCTAATATATACGCTAGAGGGTGTAAGCAATGTTACAAACTTCATTACTGCTTATGAAGAGGCTCAATAAATCCGAAACTAATATTTTCTAATCTGTAGTGTGTTTTATTTTTCGTTTCCAAAGGCAATCTTTTTGACGTTTATCAACTTATATTTGAACAATGTAACTTAACTCCTTACCATACTTGTCTGTACTATAAACAAAGTGCAACTGCTGGATGAGTGTAAAAAAGGGTATATCTTGATCTGATCTGGGTCTACACTTCTTGCTCTGATCTGTCTGTTCCAATATTTATGGTGAATACTATATACAGTACAGTTGACTCTCGTTATCTCGACCTCGCTTATCTCGAATAACCGCTTATGTCGAAGTGAAAATCTGGTCCTGCCTAAACATGAAAATCTAACAACAGGTAACAAAATATTATGGAAAAGAGGAGAAATTGCTCTCCTCTTTTTCACAATATTTTCAATATATCTCTAACTTCAAGAGTCTAATTACATAGACATTTGTTATATGCGGTTGTTCGATTTATTTTTCCTCAAGTCTGCAAATCTGATATGTCTAAGTACGGATATTTCGAAGCATTTTAGAGAGTCCCTTGGAATTCGAGATAACGAGAGTCGACTGTATATATCAATAGTTGAAAGTAAACAACGTAATCCCTATTCAGATTTCGCGTATTATTCAAACCGCTTTCTCATAGCGAGCCCTATAGAGAAACATTATAGCACTGTACGTTTTATTCAGCCTGAAAGGTGCTTCATGGTTGCAGTTTTGTCAGGATTAGGAAAATCTGCGGGCAATGACAGATCATGAAGTTGCAGAATATCTTGATAAGGCTTATTGATATCTATAGATTAAAGATTCATACTATAGCCTATTGTACTTAAACCATTTCTTTTCTGACAGAAAAGCCTCGGCAAACAATGCATTCATCTGTTCAGAATCTGCATATTTACTCTCTAATCCAACCATTTTTAGACACATTAGCATGTAGTAAAATGGAGTGCAGGCAATTTGCCTCCCTGAAAATTGTATCTGTTTCCCATAGATATTTTACCTATATGCACCTTCAGCTAAAATTTCCTCTTTAAGTGCGCGTCGAAATTTTTCTTTGATAGTAAAACCTTTCTTAGGCGTAATGTCCATCTCAATGTGAAGACTTTCTGAGCCCTCAGTCAGTCTGAAACAAAAACGTGAAACCATTTGTGTCATTCTATCCAAAAAAAATGTGCCTTAAAATTTAAGATCATTGTGTATATTCATGGGTTCGCGTTTTATTTACAGACATATTTAATATTGATGCATGTACCAAAGGAAGCAATAGGGCGAGGCCGAGCGCATGTGCACGCTGATCTTTTGTTTTATTCTTTATTAAGGGGACTTGCAACACTTGGTAGACTTTCTTCTATTTGTAAAAAGGGGGGCAGCCTTTTTGTCTTCCTGTTTACTTTTCTACTCACGTCCCTCTCAGCTTGCATTCCACATAAATCTACAGCGGGCCGTTATCGGCCCGTCAGCTACCCTGACGGGCCGAGAACGGCCCGCTATAGATTTATGTAGAATGCTTACTTTGAAGCTGCTAAAAAGAGATTTACTCTGAAAGCTAAAATGTTAGCACCCGGGGGCGGGTGGGAGCTATTCTTTTAACTGAGACTCAATCTCTTTTCAGAAGGGATGCGAAACAATTTTAAAACGGTTTGCTCCTTCGAAAGTGTATCCATTCACCTTAAAGTTTGCAACAAAAACAAATGTTTCTTTCCATCAAAGTGCAAATTATAACTGTCTAGTCCTTTGAGATCATTGAGCCCATTTTTTGCGTTATTGTGAAAGTAGTTGCGGTCATGGTACCTAAGCCGTAATCCAAACTCATAAATCCATAAACAAATGACGAATCAGAATGTTCAGACCAACAGACATGGACCCCAGAATAAAGGGTGTATTCAGGCGTCCGCGGATAGTAAGCATTACTTGGTAAGCAAGCTTCGCCCACCATGCCCATAGGCCTGAACGAAGGAAATATCGGTAGAAGCGTATGTCCGAGATTTGGGAAGTCTACTTATGGCGCGTCACTGGCAAAAACATCAGAAACAATTCTGGAAACTGTCACATTATAGGGATTGACCAGATCATGATGTCTCCCATAGAACTTCTTAAGTATTGCTACCAGTTTGGTTTTTTTGATACCCCTGGCCCAAAAGAAGACTCTTCTCCATACATGGCTAAAGGGCATAAACAATGTTGCATTGTATATTACCTTTCATGGATAGGCTCACTTAAAGCAAGTCAGCTACTTTAATTCATTTATTCAGTCCTTGCTTCCAACGGATCTCTCTTTTACTGAACATATACACTGTACCAACAGCTTTATCAGACATATGATCGAAATTTCTCCAGAGATCAACACCCTCCACCTTTTTTCTTTTTACTTCCCTTCAAATGTTGTTCTTTTGCAGTTCTCTGTTTGTATGCTACTTTTTGCACATGTACTGATTTAGTTTCTCGCTGCCTAGGGAAGTATATGCCTCATGACTGTGGCATTTACCGGCTAATTCCATTTACATTTAACTATTACACATGCCATTTTTACTCCTGTCAGAGTAGAGATGCTAGCCTTGCATTGTAGACTACAGAAACTTCACATTGAAATAACGTAAACAGTGCTAAATTTTTGACGCAGTGTTGACAAGTGAATATAATACTTTATCAAACTATTCTGAAATGGAATTTGTTGGGCACACAAAACAATCCAAGCACGGTAACTAGCAGATATATGGTTAAGTGTTGTATGGCGGCTTTACAGCGTCTCTATGTATTTTACTGTAGTATACTATATACTTTCTTGTTCTTTTGGGTCACTAGGATCTTTTGAAAATAAAAGATCGCTCTATTACGGGCAAGGGGGCATCAGTAGTGTTGCGCGCTACGCTACATTCATTTACAGACTCAACAGCACGGTATTGGAGGTTTTCACTTTTTTATTTGTTGAGTCTGTTCATTGGGAACAATGAGCGAATACAACATCACATCCCACCTTACCCAAGCTTTGCTGCGAAAACATGCCTATATATATATATATATATATATATATATATATATATATATATATATATATATATATATAGAAAATTTCACATCCAAAATTGAAATTTTTCAGATAAAACTCTGATATTTTCCCTATTTCTGCTCAAAACATAGATTGTGGAAACTTGTTAGAACCGCCTCGGTGAGGCGGTTCTAACTAGTACCCACTATTTATGTTTTGAGCAGGAAAAAGAAAAATAATGTATACTCCAGTTTTACTATATAAAAGTGGGGTTTAAGGGGGTCAAAATTATATACAGGCATGTTTTCGTGATGGCAACAGTCAATGAAGCTACAGCCGACTCTCGTTATCTCGAAGTCCTAGCGACTCACAGAAATACTTCGAGATGTCCGTACTTTGACCTGTCAGATTTGCAGAATTGAGGGGAAAAATAAATCGAACAGCACATTCAAAAATGAATATGTAATTTGACTCTTGAAATTAGAGATATATTGAAAATATTATTGAAAAGAGGAGAAATTGCTCCTGAGGAGCAATTTCTCCTCTTTTCAGCAATATTGTGTTACCTGTTGTAAGATTTCCTTGTTAAAACAGGGACCAGACTTTCACTTCGAGATAAGCGGTTATTCGAGATAAGCGAAGTCGAGATAACAAGAGTCGACTGCATTATGAAATACATATATTCGCATAAAACATATGTGCCCAATAATTACAAAGGACCAAAAAAATTAGATAATATCGACACTTTATCTAATTACGAGGCTGCGTTTAACGCATTCTACACAAGCATTGCAAGAAAGCTGCTGCAATCAAACAAATATTCTGAAATAGGGGTCCGTTGGAACTAGAAATATGGGAAAACGTTTTACAGTTCAAATTTTCAACTTCGAGAATCATGTCTTACTTAAAGCCAAAGATTATTTGTAATAGGAACTTGGTCCATAGTATATGCCAAATGAAGTTACTGACAAGATGTAGAGGAAATAGTATTTTTCAAATAAATGAAAACAAATTGGATTTAAATACGAAAATATATTCTTTACGGTGTCGGCAGTACGCACTCTGTGAAATGCCTTCCAAAAGCTATGTCTTTACGTCTAAATTAGCTGATTCAGCTTTAATAAATACATCACCTAAGCTCTGCCTGGCAAGATGCTATTCCTGTCTCTACTGGAAAATCTGTGCCTTTCAACATAGTCTTCACCTGTAAGAAATGTGATTCGACATGTTCTCAAAAAAAGGTAAGAGAAAAGTCCAGGGAGTGCCACAATCACAAACCGCAGCCCTTTCCAGACCCAAAGAAGAAGAGGAAACCGACAAATCCAAACAAGCACAAATCGAACAAACGTACGAAAAGCACTAAGATTAACTCTCTCTCTTCAGCCTAGACTCAGTTCAGCCTAACTAGGCATCGCGAGCTATCCAAAATCATTACGAAAACACGCCTATATACATGTATATAAAATTTTATCTCCGAAAACTGAAAATTTTCAGATAAATAACTGATATTTTTTTAAACTTTCTGCTCAAAACATACATTGTGGTACTCGTTAGAACCGCCTCGACGAGCCAGTTCTAACGAGTACCACAATCTATGTTTTCGAGCAAAAACAAGAATAATAATGTATACCCCTGTAAACCCCAGTTTTACTGTATAAAAGTGGGGTTTAAAGGGATCAAAATTATATGTATGTTTTCGTGATGTGCACACATAGATTTAAGTCAGACTCTGCGAATGCGCAGGCTGATCTTAATCTTCACTGGGCGCACATATCCGAATGTGCGTTTTCTGACATTGCCATTCCTGTATTGTCTACCTTCTATGACTGCAAAGTAGTTTCAGTTACTGCGATGTCTGCATTCGAGCAGTCTGATCAGAATTTTCACTAACCACATTTCAAATAGCTAAGAATGTGAAGTTTCTTCATGCGGACAACGGAGACTGATCAGACTGCGCGTATGCTTGGGCTGATTTGTGTCTTCGTAATGTGCATATGCCAGAGGTACGTTTTCCAGCGTTGCAGCTCTTTTACGTTGTTAGATACGTCAAAGTATAAGGTGTATTTAAGACGTTGCATTATATGCAGATTCAGGTCTGACCCTGCGCATCCGAACACTTATCAAGATCGTCCTTCTTCATTCAATGACTAGATCAGACTGCGCGCTTGAGGATACGCAGGCTAATCTTTGTCCTCATATACCTCAGAGAAATATATTTTCACTTGCTGCGGCTAATTTGTCCACAGACTTACGAAGTAGGATCAAGAAGTTCTCAGCCTGATATACATAGAATTGATAAATTGAAATGAAGTCCCAAGCAGTTGATCATTTTATCTTATTCAACATCCATGGTACATAGAATAAAATTTCAAAGCTACTGAATTCAGTAGTAATTCGAAGCAAACAGGGGATGGGTGTGTTTAAGTTTAAAAATGGACAAAGTTGAAGTTAGAGCAGTCATAAAGTACTTCTGTAAGACGAGTATGTCCCCCGAAGACAATTCATGACGACTGCATTTTAAACGCTTCAAATGGGCTGCTGAATTTAGGAGAGGGAGGGAGAGCAGGGTGGATTATGAACGGTCTGGGCGCTCTAAAGAGGCTACTACAGACGAAAATGTTGAGCTTGTGCACAGCCTGATCATGTATGACAGGAAAGAAGCCTGTCTGATATAGCTAAACAAACAGACATAAGTTTGGGGTAGTTCAGTCTATTTTGACCAATATCTAAGTGACGCCTAAGGTCTCAACGAAATGGGTCTCCGGAATGTTGAACAAATATCAGAAAAACAGGTTTGGTGTTGCTAAGTATCTTCTGTCTCTCTATGGTGATGACCCTAAGGAATTTATGTGTCGAGTTGTGATCCAAGATGAGACTTGGGTTCATCACTTCGATCCTGAGGCCAAAAAACAGAGTATGCAATGGAAGCACCCTGGCTCACCCCTCCTAAGACATTTAAGAGAGTTCCTTCAGCAGGGAAGGTGATTGCCTCTATCTTTTTGGGATAGTCAGGGCGTTATCATGGTGGATTATCTTGAGGAAGGTCGCACGATAAATGGCGCATGTTATGCAGAATAAACTAAGTCGGCTGTGTCAGGACATTGTGAAGATAAGAAGAGGAAAGTTGACTGGAGGTGTTCTGCTCTTGTAAGATAATGCACCAGCCCACACCTCTCAAGTAGCTATGGCTGCTGCGACTAAATGCAGCTTCGAGATTCTTCCTTTTCCCCCGTATTTGCCAGATTTAGCACACACCCCCACCCCCTTCGGACTTCTATCTGTTTCCAAATCTGAACACTGACCTTGCTGGTAGGAATTTTGAATGCAATGAAGGCGTCATAGATCCTGTTGTTGAGTACTTAGGGGACTAGGAAGAAGGCTTCTGTTATGAAAGGATAAGCAAATTGTATCAAGCGTTGGAGAAAGTGCATTGAGGCAAAGGGAGATTACAGTCGACTCTCGTTATCTCGACTTCGCTTGTCTCGAATAACTGCTTATCTCGAAATGAAAATTTTGTCCTTGTTTTAACACAGAAATCTAACAACAGACGACAAAATATTGTGAAAAATGAGAAATTGCTCCTTAGGATATATATATATATCTAACATCAGGAGTCATATTCATTTGTGAAATATGCTTGTACGATTCAATTTTTCCTCCAATCTGCAAATCTGATCTGTCGAGGTACGGATAACGGATATCTCGAAGTGTTTCGTAGAGTCCCTTGGACTTTGAGATAACGAGAGTCGACTGTATATTGACTGTATATTGAGAAATAATGGCATAATTTCTGCTCTTGGTCATTCCCAAATGACATGGGCCGAGAACTGTTTGATCGTCACTAGTATATATTGTGAAACATATTGTTGCACGATTATATATTTTCTTATTACTTCCTGTATAAGTCCGTATTTACGAGTATGTGCTTAATAATCAAAATACAGTATAACCTCAATGGCTCGAACACGGATGGCTCGTTTACCGTGGATGATTCGAATTCTTTTTTCAGTCCCTACAAAATTCTTCCAATAGCTCAAGAAAACAAATATTTAATGATTTTTTCTTATTTTATCGTGGAGTTTTAATGTTGTGTGTACTCATTAGAATCGCCTCATCGAGGCGATTCTAATGAGTACACTCAACATACAATTATTGTGTAGAAAATTGAAAATTAAAAAACACCTAAATTATCGCCATTTGGTTCCTGACTTGGCACCATAATTAACCCTCAGTGGCTCGAACCACCCATGTCTCGAACAATTTTCTATGGTCCCAAAGAGGTTCGAGCCATCGAAGTTCGACTGTATTTCCATTTCCCGTATCACATAGTGAAAATGCAATGGTTTACATAGCTATATCTAACTTGGGTTTAAAGATAAATATTTCACTTATCTGTTCTGCATCGTGAAGAAATGCGAAAAATATCAATATTTATGGTTAAAAACATTGACATATTTAAAGTTTTGACTAAGAAGTACAACGTACTGAAATTTGCCCTCGTTTTGCAAAGGAAGACAATTTTTGCAAATAGGAAAGTGTTTGCTTAGTACCTGAAGCCTTTTCAAATGGTGGCTACACTTAAATGAAAGAGTTTACCACCAACTAGACTGGCTCCAGTCATTTCTGTTTTTTTTTTTTTTTTTTTTTTTGTTGTTGTTGTTGTTGTTGTTGTCTTTTTTTGTGTGTGAGTGTGTGTGTGTGCGTTTTTTTTTTTTTTTTTTTTTTTTTTTTTTTTTGTTTTGTTTTTGTTTTTATTGTTTTTTGTTTTGTTTCTGAACATACCCCCTCTCTCTCTCTCTCTCTCTCTCTCTCTCTCTCTCTCTCTCTCTCTCTCTCTCTCTCTCTCTCTCTCTTGAATCACCGATTTCTCCTTTGAACAATAAAGAGAACATGATAGATAAAATAGTCTGGAGACTGAATAACTACGAACATGCGTTTTTTTTTACCTCCCAGGGTATCCCAAGCGGAAGGGATGCAATTATTTCCATGTCAGTTAATTCTTTTGGAGTCTGAATCTTGTAGGAAATGCTGCGTCCCGGCTAAAAGGTAAATGGCTGAACTTACCAAGTTACAAAAGGTGTTTGTGAGATATTGTTGCTCTTGCAAAGACAGATTTGGGTCAATATAAAGATCTGAAACGGATAAAAAGAACAACTAAATACCGTTTTTACCATAAATATTGCGCCACCTAACTTATATCCATACTTCTACAATTACAAAAGTCCAGCTTATGACCTATTGATGTGTCTAAACGTCGCTGGATAAGTGGCTAACAGTGTAGACCCTGATCAGACGCCCCATTCTGCGGCGTCTGATCTGAGTCTGTACTGTTTGCTGGAGCGTGTATATCGGAATATACTATTCACAGTCATATTCTTTCAAGGTGTCTCAATGCAATACTAAACTACCGTTATTATCCTAATAGTCGAACACCTTATCTCCGTACAATACTTGCTCTAAACTTTGAACCATGTCCACTTGTGTCTGACAATTTGCTTGACGCGTGCCAAAAAGTGTATACGCTGATCTGACGCCGCATTAACGGCGTCTTATTTGGTTTGCACTGTTTGCACAGGTGTGATTGAGCATACTTAGGCTGTCAAAACGTGTTTGACTATTTAGGGCACATTGTGTAAATGAGATATGTTTTCATAATGGCCATAGGATCGCTTCTCAAGGCAAACAGATACGCGTACAAAGCAGGCAACTCTTTGGAAAATTGTCTTTGTCTCCCTTCTGGAAAGTGGTCTACCCGAAAAGGATAGAAGTTGCTATCCTTGGGAAAATATATATTTTTTTTTAGAATACACTCTACTCTAAGAAAAAAAAAGAATTTTCTCCCAAGAGAGCATTTTATTTTTGTTTCTTTTAGAATATACCCTTTTTCAGAAGGGCCAGAATATGCAAAAAAGCAAACATAAAGTCACAATTGTTGTTTCCCTTGTAAAAATGGCGGAAACTCTACCAACTAAATCCAACCAACTCGCTTTAAAATTCTCTCATTGTAAATAGATAAGGTATAAGGTATGAAGTGTGTTCGATAGTCTCGACTGCTGGGTAATATTTAAAGGTATCACGATGTCATTGTAACGAATCGGGCGATAACAAACGTATGCAAACGGGGTGGCCATTTTACTCGCGATGTTTTGGTATGTAATAAACAATTTCGATCAGCGTATGAAAAGCAGTAGCTGTCTAACGATAGTATTATTAATTATGTGATTAAAAGACAGTATGTCGTTCTACATCACAGTGGTCTTACTTTTTGTCGGCCTCTGTGGCTCAGTCGAATGCTCGTCCTACTGGTGATCAGGGGGTCGCGGATTCTATCCACGACGGGTCCTGCAACATTCTTTCGTGGAGATTGGTCATGGAATATCATGGAATATTTTCTACGGTCATTCGCGTCCTTCCGCTGAATCAAAAAGGACAATTGTCAGTTTCTGGCTAAGGAATGTGCATAAGTACTGGTTACCCGCTTGGAGGACTAAGCCTGTCCAGAAAAGTGAACTTAGGTAAACTTACCGCGCTCGACATGACTCTAATAGGTTGACTGTGCCGTAACACTTAACTAAATCAATCAAAGTCTCTTACCTTGAGTGTACAGCGAGTGGCTTCCTCTATTGTGCGAAGTCACTGGAATGAAATAGGAAATAAAAGTTATTTGTGGCATAGTGCCCACTACCCCCATCCACCCCAATCCTCCTTTTTACCTTAAAAATGGTGCGTTGGGGAGTGGAGTAAAACAGAATAAATAAAGCATTTCTATCTATGGTAGTATGGTTGTGTTTAAAACGGAAGAAATAATTTATGAAACCGTTTTATTTATTTAACCGCGCACTGAAAACTGGCGGAGCCTACATTACGAAAACACGCCTATTCAAATACATGTATATTGAAAATTTAACCACCAAAAACTGACAGATTTCTGATAAAAATTCTGATATTCTTCATTTTTCTGCTCAAATATAGATTGTTTGAACTCGTTAAGAACCGCCTCATTGAGGCGGTTCTAACGAGTACTCACAATCTATGTTTTGAGCAGAAATATGAAAATGTCAGAGTTTGTTTTATCTGAAAAAAAAATCAGTTTTTGGAGGTAGAATTTCCCATATATTTGAATAGGCGTGTCTGAATAATGCATTATGTCATTATACCACTTACAAAAAACTGAAAGTCCAATTCCTGTCAGAAGGGCTCCAATAATGCTCACTCCAAGAAAAACGCACAGCAAACGTCTGCATGTCTTTTCACATCTTTTCGGTTTCTTAACCTCCGTGTCGAGCGATGAGCTAACTTCGAAGGCTTCATTGACGGTACGATTGGAACCTGTCCAGATGTCATGAATGGAGCCCTCCCATTGGCTGCTGTTGATGCTTGTAGTGGAGCGATGGAAATTATTCTCTAATTGTTTGGTCTGTTCTTGTAATTTTGTTATTGTGTCCTCTTCAGATTTGTGAAATAATGGTGTCAGGTATGGCCACTAAAATCATAACAAATCGGTTGTTATTGCACATAACAACAATAATGATAATACGGGTACTACAACTTAGAAACGTAAATTTGATCCGCATCGACTTGATCCGTATCAACTTAATCTGGATCAAGTTGGCCCATAGTGTGAACGCAGCTTAATATGGATCATCTTGATCCGCATCAAATTAGTCCTAATGTGAACGCAATTTGATGCGGATCAATTTGATCCGGATCAACTGGATTCGTATCAAGTTGATCCGGATTAAGTTTGTAGTGTGAATGTGGCCTTGGCAAGAGGATACTTCCGAGCGGGTACACAACGTTGAAACAACGTCGATTCATCGTTGATTCAATATCTTGACGTTGAATCAATGTTGGATCGACGTTGTTTAAAAATCGTGTGGCCGCTGGGAGGCTAACCCCGATAAACTCGACTGAGGTGGATTGTGGAGTCGCAGAGCAACGTTTAACCCTTACAGCGCCAGAAATAACAGGTGCAAACGAAATTCTAAAATGTGTTTCTCCCCGTGATTTTTAAACATATTTTTTTTATAATGTGGGGATAATGAAGTCGCCTTATTTCATATGTGGTTTGTTTGTTATGTCATATCCTTCTACACCAATGGACGGAATCTACGCTAATGGGCGAAATTCCACCAAACTACTTGTCTCCAATGGAACTTCATTGTGCTTAGGTGATGAAACAAAACACCAACTTTTGTTCCTGACCCATGGGGCTCGGGACATAGCTAAAACTACCATACCTTGTATGACAAAAGGCGTATAAGACCTTTTGAGAAGGGGATTAGTGTAAATGAACACAAATAGGAAATTACAAAAGTTTTCTCCCTTGTAAAATTGGCAGAATAATTACTAAGTGTACCAACTCGCCCTAAACTTGGTTTCATTAATTTAGTCACGAGCTGAAGATTGCTTGTGTTGAGGTTTTACGGCCCAGTCAACCCAATGGGGTCATGTCGAGCGCGGTCAGTTTACCTAACCACACGTTTACTGGGCAGGCTTAGTCCTCTAAGCGGTTAACCAGTATTGTGCACATTCTTTCGCCAGAAACTGACAACTGCCCTTCTTGAATCAGCGGAAGGAAGAGAATGACCGTAGAAAATATTTCATGATCAATCTCCACGAAAGAATGTTGCCGACCTCGGCGGGGGTTGAACCCGCGACCTCCTGGTCTCCAGTCGGACGGCGCATCCAACTGAGCCACCGAGGCTGGCCACGAGCTGAAGAACCAGGTTCCTTATGAACCTATCAGTAAATACAGTTGTCAGGCCTTAGGACAAATAATGGCGACCAGTTCAACACACCACGAGCTGAAAGATTGACAAGCGCCGATGGTCATCTTATGGTGACAGGTGGATATACAGGTAGTATGACATCAGAGAGAAATTTGTCACTTAAATGATAGGTTGAGGTCAGAAAACAGAGGGAATTTATGTTTAATTTCCCCCAGAAACGCAGGTATATGTAACTGCGCCTCACAAACTTGTAATTGACCACAATCTTTTTTTCTTCATTTATTTTTGTTATTCCGAGAAAATAAGGCTACCTAACAGACGATTCATATGAATACCTGGCGTTTCCTTCTCAGAAAAAAAAGGAAAGAAAACTATCCCAGCGGGCACAACGTCGGCTCAACGTCGATGCAACGTCATGACGTTGCATCGACGTTGAGGCGACGTTGTATTAGCGTCATGTGCCCGCTGGGGTAGCTTATGCAAGCAGATTGCTATTCTACATGTATACACTCTAGTGTTTCTATATCGATGTGGTAGTGCACACACCCCTAATCTATCTAACAAAATAAGCTAATTTTAGCAAAATTAATTATTGATATTTTCTTGTTTCTCCAAAATAATAATTACCTACGGCATATGTCATTGTTGAAAAATACCAAAAAAAAAAGCTATTTATCTGAATATCCCTTTTATCAAGAGCTATGTGGGCTACGAAATTTCACAATGTAATATGGGAAATGAGAAATATTTTGGATATTAACTTTAGTCCTGCTGAATTTGGATATGCCTTGTCTTTGCAAACAATGTAGATTCAGATCAGTTCGAGTCGCAGTTAGTTTCTCGTTCTTAACAAAAAAGTTTAATGAATTCATGTTTTAATGAAAAAATGTCTTTTGAGGAATATGGAGCCTTTAAGGAAGGCAATGCTGTCAAAATTCCATTGCCTCCTTTCTGAAAAGGGGTCTACTACGAAAAGGAAACGTATGTTCCCTTGGGAGAAAACTTTTCCTTTTACAGAAGGCTCCTTTTTAAGGTGTGTGTGGGGGATGGGGGCGGCTTAGTGCTGTGCAAACAGAAGTTACTAATTTCTCTCCCATGCCAAAATGTCAGGAAACAGTTATATCAAGTCCGCTTAAAATTGGGCAAAATACAGAACGCTTAACAAAGGGGGCCATCCAGCTTAGTTTGCACATCAGCTTAGTCTAAACACAACGTTAAACAGAAACAAACCATATTTTGAGAATTGGTTATAATCTTCCGACTCACCACTTTAGATGGCAAAAATGTGGAATCGGGCGTAGGTAGCTAAGAAATAAAAGAGCCTACATGATAACCTGAAAAACGTGCAAGTAAGTCTTACGCGAGCCCCACAGTAACACCTCAGACCGCGCTCCCACCCATCTCTCAGCATTCCCACACAATATAAACTCCGATCCGTGCCAATCATGACCCTCCATCCCTCACCATCACGAAAACACACATATAATTTTGACCCCCTTGAACCCAATTTTTATATAGTAAAACTGGGGTTTAGAGGGGTACACATTATGTTTCTTATTTCTGCTCAAAAAACATTGATTGTAGGTACCTGTTAGAACCGCGTCCCCGAGGTGGTTCTAACAAGTATCCACAATCTATGTTTTGATTGATTGATTGTGTTGGGGTTTAACGACACGTCAACCCTTGAGGGTCATTTTGTGTCGTCTCCCAGAGAAAGGGAGAAAAGAGATAGAAGAGAGAGTAGAGGAGATGAAAGAGAGGGACAGGGAAAAAAGAGGAACAGGAATGAAAGTGAAGAAATAGAAGAAATAAAAACATTCCCCCTCTACCCTTACCCACTACAAGGATAGCAGGCCTTGCCCAACTGTAAGCCAATATCAGTTGGACGCCCCGGTGATGAAAGATACACAGCACCTTCGCACCACCCGACCACCCCCATCTATGTTTTGAGCAGAATTTGAAAATATAAGAGTTTTTAATCTGAAAATTTTCATTTTTTGGTGGTGAACTTTCCAATATATTTGAATAGGCGTGTTTTTGTAATACCATTCACACACAATATAAACTGCGATCAGTGTCGATCATGACTGCAATAAGCTGATGTGCAAATTAGACTTGGTGGCCCCCTTTGCTAAGCGTTCTGTATTTTGCCCACTTTTCTATGTTTAGAGCAGAAATATGAAAACTATCAGTTTTTTATCTGAAAATTTTCTGTTTTTGGAGATGAAATTTTCTTTACATTTGAATAGGCGTATTTTCGTAATGCAGAGCCATTCATATTTCCTACTGTTCAGAAGCGACAAATGGGCCGCGTCAAGCGACAAAGTTCCTAAATGTGCATATTTAGATCTTCCTGCACATGCGCAAAGTATCATCCGGGCATTTGCTCTCCATTCATACATTCTGTAGCAACCAGTGATTCTATTAGTTGACAGTGAAGGTCCTGATCAGAATGCGCAGACGTGCAGGCTCATCTGAATCTTGACTGTCCGTATATGACCTAAGACACGTTTAGCATGGCGAGGCCGAAATAAACAAAAGCATGGCAAGAAAATGCGTGATTTCTTTGTGAAGACACACATCGAACAATTATACACCGCAAGAGAAGTGAAGGATCGTAATTAATTTTGTCAGAACTTGAGGTTCGACCCATTCGCTTTCTTTATTTTGGCAATAAAATATATTTAAACTAAAACTAAGAAAAGGAATATTGTGTTATAGGAGCAATAAAATGGCTCGAAGGTTCTTTACCATCACGAAAACGCGCCTATGTAGTTTTGACCCCCTTAAACCCCAATTTTATATAGTAAAACTGGGGTTTACAGGGGTAAACATTATTTTTCTTATTTCTGCTCAAAAACATAGATTGTGGTACTCGTTAGAACCGCCTCGCCGAGGCGGTTCTAACGAGTACCCGCAATCTATATTTTTGAGCAGAAATATGAAAAATATCAGAGTTTTTTTATCTGAAAATTTTCAGTTTATTGAGATGAAATTTTCTATATATTTGAATAGGCGTGTTTTCGTAATGGATAGTCGGCAATCAGAAATTCTGATCAGACAGCACAAGTTCACAGGTCAAGAAGCTTGATATGAACTTCAGTGTTGAATGGGCCATAAGAGTCCAAATCAAATTGAAATGTATGTGAATCAATTACCTTCCCGTTAAAGGCGTCCCTCCAGTTTGTCTGTGGATTATCATCACGATGTATTTTGGAATCCACATTCAATTCGGCCGAGGTCAAGCTTTTCCGATGATTTCGGGAATCTCCGTTGTAGTACGAAACAGGCCGAGGATGAACTTCGATCGAGGATTCCGGCATGCTCAGGTAATGTACGTCTAACATTTGTATGTCGAAAGTTGTAGTTATTTACAGTTAAACTTTATGAATCCTTTATTGGCATCAATTATGAAAATATCAAAATGTCCCAGCCAATCAGATAAGCACAGAAGCATACCCGATTAATGCATTTCATTGTATTCAGCTTACAACTAATAATTCCTAAAAAATGTACAACCATAACAATATTTCCCAAAGTGTTCGGACTGGCCGACCTGAGCAAACAGTCTAGACCCAGATCAGACGCCGCAGAATGATCAGAGTCTACACTGTTTGCGGATTCATCTAGTAGATATTAGACAAAATCGACAGGTAGTTAAATTGACTTGTTTAAATTTTAGGACAAATATGATAAGGTGTTAAGCTGTCCGAATACTTAGAGTAAATACGGTAATTCCGTACAGTGAGAGCTGAGATTTCTAAAATTTCGAGCGTTAACGACACCTGGTAGATTTCCCCGTCATTCTAAATAAGGAAGACAACTTTTTTGACTTCCTTTGTGTTTTACTGTACACTAACCCCCCACTGGAAAGGGGTCAGTCCTAAATGAAAAGAATTTGTCGCAAGGGGAATAAACTCTTTCCTTTGAGGGTAGAACACTCTTCAGAGGGGAACCAAAAAAGAATTTTAACAGAATTGTAAAAGTGTATGAGTTCCTAATAAAAACAATGCATGTGTCGCAAGATGAAAAGCAAATGTCTTTAACACATACGCGGGCAGCGGAGGCCAAGGCTAGCCTGTGTATCGTTCAGCACATTCTGATGCAAAATAGTCGTTTTCTCTTTACAGTATTATTGAATACTCACAGTTAGCATTCTATATAAATCTATATCGGACCGTTATAGGCCCGACAGGATTCCTGTCGGGCCGATAACGGTCCGATATAGATTTAGATAGAATGCTAGATGGGAGCTATATATATGATTTCTTGATGAAGAGAGAATGCTCAAATCAAATTGGACGGATGCGCAAACTGATACGAATCTTCACTTTTCGCAAATTGCTTTATCTTGAGATATCTATTTAACACATTGATGCTTATCTATAAATTCAACCAGCGTCTCCGAAATATTTCCTTTTTCGAAATTCAAACAACCAGCACGAGCGCTCTTTCAAGAATCCGTAAAGAGCACGACTTACTTCACTGAACACCATAAAACAATATTAACTTTATTCCGAATGAACGAGTATAACCTTTGTTTGTTATGCCGTCTCTGACAGCTTTAGGTGTGCTAATTGATAATAAAATAAGGTAATGAAGACATCTTAATGCATCTAGCTTGTCATTGATACCCATTGTTCATTACTTGACTGTTTATACAAGTATATTATCAAGTGACCAGTTCATGGTACACAAGAGAAGACACTGTTTTACTAAAAATGTACCGTAAGTATCAAAAGAATCATTCTATTGGGTTATATAACTGACAAAATAATATTGTATTTTTTTCCCATTCTGTTCAATCTTTTTAGTTAAACGTTATAACTTCTTAGCAAAATTTCATTCTTTGGGCGATATAATTTATAAACTACAAAAAATAAACAGTTTATTACATTTCTTACCCCAACCCCACCCCACACACAATGTGTTTTAGTTGGATGTTGTACGTTTGTGACGCGTGGGGATTTCATATGCTGATGAGAGATGCACGGCCTTGAACTGCTCAACAAAAAAGAAAAATAGTGCCGTCGGATTTCAGTTCTAATTGAAGTAATATACACAGATCTCAAAATATAATCATATTTTCGAACATTTTTATTTGTGTTGAACGCATTTAAAGCGTTGAAAGCAAAAGGCCCAGGATTATTCAATAGGGGTTTGGAAATTTCTGAGGAGGCGGGGATCGAATTGATCAAATTACTATTATAATACTTACTCTGTGTATTCGGACAGACCGATTTGCGCAAACAGTGAAGATCCATATCAGACGCCGCAAAACGCGGCGTCTAATCAGGGTTTACACTGTTTGCCACTGATCCTGTAATTTAGACACGTTCATAGATAGTTAAATGGACTTTATGATTTTCTTTAGAAGTTATAGTATGATGAAGTTAAGAATAAGGTGAGCGAATATTTTTTAGGGGAAGTGCGGTATCAGAAAGTTATTAAACTGACAATTCCTGAAAATTTCAGAACTTTTGAGTCAAACGGGGCTCGTGAGCCTCACATTACGAAAACACGCCTATTCAAATATATTGAAAATTTCACCGCCAAAAACTGAAAGTGTTCGGATAAAAATTCTGATATTTTTCATATTTCTGCTCGAAACATAGATTGTGGGTACTCGTTAGAACCGCCTCGGCGAGGCGGTTCTAACGAGTACTCACAACCTATGTTTTAGCATAATTCAGAAAAATACAAATATACCTGTAAATCCCAGTTTTACTATACAAAAGTTGGGTTAAAGGAGGTCAAAGTTATATAGGTATGTTTTCATGATGGGATCCGCTCCTGAAAATTATCTTTTTTTTTTTTTTTTTTTTTTTTTTTTTTTTGTTTATTTATTTATTTATTTATTTATTTTCTTTTTGTTTATTTTCTTTTTCTTTCTTTTTTTTCACATTTTTTTTATTGAAATGTTGAAATGTTATCATTATGTTAAAACACCTAGATTATGGGAAATGCGTATTTCTAAGCCAACGCATGTGTTAACAAAAATATCAATATTTTTCTCATTTCTTTACAGCGGCATATTCACTCTTTTTCGAGTCCCTATAGTGCTATCTTCCGATAGCACAAGAAAACACATATTTAGGTGTGTTTTAGGAATCATTCCTACCTTATCAAGAAAAAATGTTATGTTGTGTGTACTCATTAGAATCGCCTCATCGAGGCGATTCTAATGAGTACACTCAACATACCATTATTGTATAGAAAATTGAAAAGACAAAAAAGTCGAAAAAACATCCATACATTATTCCCATTTGTCTCCTAACAGCGCTGTGGTTACCCTCAGTGGCTCAATCTACCCATGTCTAGAACAAATTTACATCACGAAAACATGCCTATATAATTTTGACCCCCTTAAACCTCACCTTTATACTGTAAAACTGGGATTTACAGAGGTATACTTCGTTTTTCTTATTTTTGCTCAAAAACATAGATTGCCTTGCCGAGGCGGTTCTAACGAGTACCCACGATCTATGTTTTGAGCAGAACTATGAAAAATAGCAGAGTTTTTTATCTGAAAATTTTCAGTTTTTGGAGGTGAAATTTTCTATGAATTTGAACAGGCGTGTTTTCGAAATGCATCATGGTCTAAAAGATGTTCGTGCCATTGAGAATCGACTGTTTCTAGAATCTACTGGATGAGGGGGAAATAACTCATTCTGCTTACTCAGGTCTTCAGTCTGTCTGAATAGTTGGGGTAAAACCAGAAGATATGTTTAAATACACCAAGCCCCTAATTACACTATATAGTATGGGAGAACATAGGGATCTGCATAACACAGACTTGTTAACCCGCGCCATGTTGAATTTATTAAGATGCCACGCCTAACTGTCAGCCAGTCAGATTGCTTGGCTGTTGATACAAATTTACGTCATGAATGACAAACACTGCAGATCCAGATCAGTTGGCTTCTGAAGAAGCCAACTGATCTGGATTTACACTGTTTGGCATTTAGTACTGACGAACAGTGCAGATGAAGATCTTTTGGCTTCTGGATCTACACTGTTTCGCATTAAGTATATGAATTTGTATCGAAAACCTGGATCAAATAAATTTATTGGCTGAAAATTAGAAGTGGGCGTGGTATCTTTATTTATTCAGTATAGCAAGAGTAGTATAGGGTGGCCACCCTATACTACTAGCAAGGCCCAGGGTTAACTTCTAAAACGTAAATAAACAACATAGTGTGTTTCGCAGCCACCTTTATTGGTAACAATAATAGTTTCAATAAAATTAATGACACATAAGAATTCGTCGTATCTGTTGTTAGCCCTGAAAAGAAAATAAAAATAAAATTTATTTTTAACGTTTACCACTCTCCGGGCATATTCAGCAGACGACAAATTGAGTATATTTTTTCTTATTTTTCACGGGAAACAGGATTTGACATTAAATTCAAATTATCTCCATTAGGGACAAACTGCGTGAAATGTCAAATCTTGTTTTCTAGGACAGATAAGAAAAATATTTCAAACTATCATCCGCTGAGAAATTTCCCCAGAAAATCCACCTGAACATGATCAATTTCTTTAAAACATAAAGCGCCTTGCAAAATGTCTAGCAGACGACAGAAATGTTGCCTCATTTTCTTTGAAACGATAAAAAGCAAAACTTCAGAATATCGCCTGCTTTCGTTATGATTGGTGCTTTAGGATTGACCCTAACATATTTTATTTGTACAAATACAGTTGACTCTCGTTATCTCGATCTCGCTTATCTCAAATAACCGCTTATCTCGAAGTGAAAATCTGGTCCCTGCCTAAACACGAAAATCTAACAACAGGTAAAAATATTGTGGAAAGGAGGAGAAATTGCTCCTAATATATTTTCAATATATCTCTAACTTCAAGACTCTTATAACATATATATTTGTTAATTGTGGTAAATCGAATCATTTTTTCCTCAATTCTACAAACCTGATATGTCGAGGTACGGATATATCGAAGTATTTCAGAGATTTCCTTGGCATTCGAGACAATGAGAGTCGACTGTACAGACATAATAGTAGTGCAATAACGAAAGCAACAAACAAAAAATATAGATTCTTAGGAAAGTGTCAACTTTATTTAGTAAGTCTGCATCCCGTTTTGTAATTATCATCTTATTCATTTCTAACTGTAAATTCGAATCCATATTTTAACCCCTGTCCTGCTGAATAGAGTAAGACGCCCCTCCAATTTCTAGTTTTCAGCCAATCAGATTACTTGATCCAGATTGTTGATATAAAATCACATACTTAATGGCAAACAGTGCAGATCCAGATCAGCTGGCTTCTAAGCCAACTGATCTGGATCTACACTGTTTACAAAGGTAGGACATATCCGGGTTCAGCAGGACTATGGTTAAGAGAAGAGAATACTTATGGACTTTTATGAATGACAGATTGTAACATTATTTGTCTGTCGTATTTTGATATGAGTAAAATTAATTTAATACGCTTTTTGAATGCAGCAAGTATTAAACGTAGAAATAAGGCACTGATTAAAACAGCCCGACTGTGGTATGTAGTATATGAAGGCTGGCTCCACATGGAATGGAACGACCAGTACTATGGAGAAAATTAAGAATTAATCCAAACCTATCATAAAATACTCCTCTTTAACCAGTCTTCCTGGTAAAATAAAGCAAACTAAAAGGAAGCAAAAAGAAAATAAATAAATGAAAGATGAAAAAGCACAAGGAAGGATAGAATGAAAGGCGGCAATAAGAGATATACAGAGCGAGAGAGAGAGACAGAGAGAGAGAGAGAATGGCTACTCACAAGAACAATTGGTGTTCCAGACGATGCATTGATGATGGTGGTTCCTGTGTCGATTACAGAATTTCTTGAAATGATCAGGAGTAGGAATATGAGAAAGACTGAAATGAACATAGAAATAGTGGGAAGATTATTTCAAATACAGTGGGCAAACTGGCCCTTGAGCATACACACATTGCAATACACGGAGTGTTTACAGAATCTTTAGATACTGTAAATTGTATTTCTCTTAAACATAAGTACACCTCATTTCCTGACAATGCTCATCTATTTTACTACCTTTCGATGTAGATGAAATATTGCTGATTGAGTGACAGAAAGTGTAGATCCTGATCAGACGACGCTTTCAGAGAAGCCATTTTTTAATCCAGACATTGATATGCTTTCTGATTTCTCCGTTAAACCATATGTTGCGGATGCTGATAAGAAGCTTCTAATGGGTAGCCACGAGATAAGGTTTTTGTGAATAAATCAGAAAAGTATTCATTTTTATACCGTCTTGTTGGAGCTATGCCAACGATGACGTCTTTCCCATATACAATGTACTATGGAAATGATGTCAAGTGATTGCTGCTGTGTGATAAAACTGTAGCGGGGAGGGCCGTAATTAATGTTGAGAGAACTTGTGGCCAAACCCCATTGAATACATGTAATTTTGTTTCATGTAAAGTAGCAATAAAATACGTTTATACTATTCTACTGGAAATGATGAATAGAGAGATTTAGGCAGTATATAATGACAAAAGATGCAAAAACTAAAAGTTTAAAAAGATACATTACGAAAATATACCTATATAATTTCGACCCCCTTAAACCCCACTTTTATATAGTGAAACTGGGGTTTATAGGGGTACATATTATTTTTTTTTTCAAATTATGCTAAAAACATAGATTGTGGATACTCGTTAGAACCTTCTCGGCGAGGCGGTTCTAACGAGTACCCACAATCTATGTTTTGAGCAGGAATGTGATAAATATCAGAATTTCCCAACTGAAAATTTTACTTTTTTGGTTATAAAATTTTCAATATATTTGAATAGGCGTGTTTTCATAATATGTCATGAAAATATATGCTAAGTATATACTCATTAGAATCGCATCATCGAGACGATTTTAATCAATACACTCAACATATCATTATTTTATAAAAGATCGAAAAGATAACAGAATCCTTAAATTAATTATTATCATATTGTAGCCAAAGTTCTCAACATTCAGCATGACATAATTCGCGACCTGGTTGTTGTGCATACATGAAAATGTGACAAATCAGTTAAACCTTGGTTCTGCGCATGTACGTGCAATAATGCACTTGGTCATGATTGTGCATTATTGCATCGCACGTGCGCACGAACCATGGTATAACTAAAACTTATCCCCATTTACTCTCTGACCTGGCGAAATGATTAATCCTCAGTGGCTCGAACTACAGCCAAACCTCAATAGCTCGAACACCGATGGCTCGTTTACTTTGGCTAATTCGAACTCGTTTTTAGTCCCTACGAAATTCTTCCGATAATTGAAGAAACATATTTAAGGAAATTTTCTTATTTTATCATGGAATTGTATGTTGTGTTTACTCATTAGAATCGCCTCATCGAGGCGATTCTAATGAGTACACTCAACATACAATTATTGGGTGGAACATCGAAAAAAAAAAGATTCCCTAAATTATCGCAATTTACTTCCTGATCTTGCATCAGGAGTAACCCTCAGTGACTCGAACTATCCATGTCTCGAACAATTTTCTATAGTCCCAAAGATGTTCGAGCCATTGGAGTTCGACCGTATCTATATCTAGAACAAATTTCAATGGTCCAATACATGCTCGAGCCATTGAAGTTCGAGTTTACATAATTTAACATTTTATAGACATTTTAAAGTAATGAATATACGTACATATGCCCAAGTAACTGGTGCTAATCCCTCCAGATTTGGCGGCTCCAGCGTAGTAGGGATAATAGCCGTAGTTGGCACAGCACAGACCCACAAGGGCAGCCAGGGCAATTAGGATAACACTTAGAGAACGCATCCTGATGGTTTATTTGTCTCTGGAAAAAACGAAAAACAAAATTTGTTGACTTTTCAAGTGTAATCCTTTTATGCCTAGCACCACAAAAAAGAGCATCAGCAAACAGTGTAAACACAGATCAGACGCCGCAGAACGCGGCGTTTGATCAGGGTCTGAACTGCTTGCATTAAGTACAGGCATTTCTATGACATATGTCATTAATATAAACTAACCAGATGTCCCTTCTACTTAAAATGGACTCATCCAAAGCGTTGAGTTAGAAAAGTTCACTCGGCATAAATCATTACGAAAACATGCCTATCCAAATTTACTGAAAATTTTACCACCAAAAATTGTAAAATTTTCAGATAAGAAATTCTGATATCTTTCATATTTCTGCTCAAAATATAGATTGTGGGCACTCGTTAGAACCGCCTCAGTGAGGTGGTTCTAACGAGTACCCACAATCTATGTTTTTGAGCAGAAATAAGAAAACGGTATACCCCTGTGAACTCCGGTTTTACTATATAAAAGTTGGGTTTAAGGGGTCAAAATTATATATATATATATATATATATATATATATATATATATATATATATATATATATATTATATATATATATATATATATATATATATATTTTTTTTTTTTTTTTTTTTTTTTTTTTTTTCGTGATGTCATGTAAAACATTTTACGTAACTGCTTATGCAATAACTGTTCAATTGCACTGATTGATTTCAATAAGATTAAATTTATATTGATTTTCAGCTAGTAAAATGGCTTCAGTTTAGTCAAAACTGGACAGTATAGTTTGGTTGCAGATTTCAACTAGTTCCACATGTTTACGATATTTTCATAAAGATGTTATGGAATATCAATAATTAAAAATCAGTGGAGAAAAGCAAAAAGAAAAAATCTCTTTTAACTAGTTCCCAAAATAATCACTTAACTATAGAATTTGCGTAGGTTAGATAATCACTTAACTATAGAATTTGCGTATGTTAGACCCATATTTGGCCGTAAAATTAATTGTACGGTAAATGTGAAAACAAATCGCAGAATCAGAAAAGACAAATGGTTTTCAATCAGAAATAAGTTTTACAACAATTAAAAGAAGAAGCTCAAAACCAAGCAAAAACATCTTTTCTGAAGAATGTCAAATTCACAGTAAGAGTTCGGACAGACAGGTCTGAGCAAACAGACCCAGATTACGCGGCGTTTGATCAGGATCTGCACTGTTTAGTTGCCATTCGTCCATCAATTTTATAGACACAACAATGTGTTGTAAAATCACCTTTTTAAAAAAATTTAGGGACATGGTAAGGAGTTAAGATATCCGAATACGAGTATGTTTTTTAAGCATATTAAGATACAGTCAACACTCTTTATACCGACACTCGATACAACGACAAAATTCGTTATACTGACAATTTGGCTAGCACGGAAACCCTCTCTCAAGAGGTGACAGTTAATCAGAAATTATACAGGAACATTATTATTTAATACTTCAAGCAACGTATTTTTTTGGATATTTGTTAGAATCGCCTCACCGAGGCGATTCTAACAAATATCAAAAACATACGTTCTATGAAGAAATAAGAATCAAACATGGCATTTGCTGTATATCATTCTGCTTATTAAGAATTCTTTACAACAGCAAATTCATTTTAACGGCAATATCTTTTGGAACAAATGATGTCGTTGTAACGTGAGTTCACTGTAAATTTATGCAGTGAAAAGGTTGCTAGAAAAAGGAAAATACATTGGAAAAAATGATTTAAACACTACAAAATTAGAACATTTTCATAAAATTAAACACCACTACATATAAATAGTTTCACTAATCATTACAGGGGTACGTATTGCATAGGTTTATGAACGTAATGTTCTGATGAGACAGTGCGAGAACATACGATATAAGTGTCATTTTTCTATATTTCGCATTAAACAAAATTAATAAATGTAATCTTACCTCGAAATCTAATCCGCTAACAGGGGTCCTCTTCCTAAGAACTTCGGCTGCCCGATGTGAAAACCAGAAAAATATTTTCGATTTAATACCTGACGTTGGATAACCCTTATGTAAGAATCGACAGTCAGCTAAAATATTACATGTAAATTTGAATTTAGTTCCGGTAATTAGAAAGTCTGCGTCGCTCGCGTCAGGTAAAAACGATCAATTACAAATGAAAGGAGCTACTCTGGTCAGCCTAGGTATGCGTACAATCCTGTCTAGTCAGGATCTACCGGTTCCTCCTTATCAAAGTGATATTTGGGCATGTTGATACAGCGTATACCCTGACGAGACCATACGATTTGCGCTGGTAACATACATCATGGTCATAAGGCCCTTTTCCCAAGAACAACAAACTCTTGTCCATAATGTAAATATTCCCTAAGTATTTGCGCAGACAAGCTTGTGCAAACAGTGTAGAACAAGATCAGACGCGACGTCTGATCTGGGTCTATACTATTTGATAACCATCCATCACTACTTTAGACATGAGAACAGGTACGTTCAGTAAAATGTACGTTCAATTTTTAAGAAAATCTGATAAGAAGTTAAAGTGTGTAAACATATAGGGTAAATAAGGTACTAATGTATATTTTGGGGGCCGGTTAACATGTACCGCCAACAGATTTAACATACCGCATTTCGACAATCCTTTCAGTTTGTGCGACCTACCTAATAATTACCTAAATCGCCCCCAAAATATATAGTTCTGCATTTTATCCACTCTGATGCTTACATGTACAAATAGTGAATAATAAACAAAACCAAAGAAAATATCAAACTTTTGAAGAAATAAGATTTTAATCATATTCATCACAAAACTGACGGAAGAATATGAATTCTCAAGCTAAACACGCAAACTCTACAGCGTTAGGTAACAAGCAGAGATGATTTTAGGAATTTGCAATAGAGATGGAGCTGCCCCTATGAAACACAAAGTGGGGGTGTGGAGGGTCAAATCAAACAAGGTATGAGGCTATTGCTCACCTGACAATTACAAATTCTGTGTGCCTTCTACTCTCTCCACTTATCTACTGCCCTAGTAAAATCTGAGCGAGAGGTATTGCTCGAATTGACCATTTTTTTAAGGCTGGCCAATCAGAGCTGAAAAGATAATCGATTATCAGTCCTGCCATTGTGATTAATAATCGATTAGTAATCGCTGAAGATTTGATCATAATTTTACCTATTTGAGCATGACTCTCTCCTATGTTATACTTTATTGTACATGTATGCATTTTGTCAGACAGGCCTGAGCAAACAGTGTAGACCCAGATGAGACGCCACAAACGCGGCGTCTCAACAGGGTCTACACTGTTTGCCACTCGCACGGCTATTTAAGACACAACAGTGGGTAGTAAATTGGACTTGTTCAAATTTTAGAAAAGTATAATAAGGAGTTGAGATGTCTGAATACAAAGGGTAAATGTGGTAAAGTAACTAACACAGAAATGAAATGATCGATTATTAGCAAATCTATAATGATAGTCATTTTTGTGGAATTTATCGATCAATTAATCGATTGGCCGATTAATCATGCTAGCTTTACCAATTTTACTTCTATTTCTTGGTAATGTGGGCAGGGCGTTTCACAGCAGCACATTTCGGATCGTCACAATAGTTCGCCTGCTTCAAGAAATGCAAACGATAATAAAATAGTCGTTAAAATACTTCCTTTCTACAATTATCATCGGCATGATATAATTTAAGAACATGAATGGCATTTTCTACCAACATAATGATAAAATACAGTATGCTGAAGTACAAACTTGTTGTGGCGCAAATGCTGCTGACTGGTGGTTGTGTTTGAGATGTTGAATTTATATCAGTAGATTTGATGCAATGCTTTCATGACGGAGAAAAATAAATGAAAAAAAACGAAAAAAAATTATCTGTTACTTTTAGGTCCGAAAAAAATGACAAAAAAAAAAACAAAAAAAAAAAAAAGAAAAAAAAAAGAAAAAAAAAAAAGAAAAAGATCGCAATATAAAATGCGTGCAGCACGCATTTTATATTGCGATCTTTTTTTTTTTTTTTTTTTGTTTTTTTTTTTTTTTTTGTTTTTTTTTTGTTTTTTGTTTTTTGGTTTAAACACTATTTTATTTCAATATATCAAACATTTAAATTAAAGAACATCGGCAGAATGCAATAACAAAATCATACAGGATTTGAAAACAAGCATATTATGCTTCTTTGAATCATCTCCTGCAATAAAGTTACACTTTGAATGGAGTGTGTCATTTATACTAAATATGTAACCGTTTTTCATGAATAATTCAATGTTCGATTAAATAATAATGAGAAGAAGACAGAAAAAAAGAGAAAGAACAGAAGACAAAATGCAAAAAAAAAAAGAGAGGGGAATAAAGAAAGAAAAAGAAAGAAAAAGAAATCTGCGCATCAGTAACTAATGGTAACAATCGGGATCAGTGTCGTGGAACATCGGTAGATGCAGTTGTTGATAACTGTCCGTTTTCCGGTTAAAATCCAAAAATCCTATTCATTTCATGAAAATCGTTTGGTTTGTTGTATACATTTATAACTGTCCTGAAAATGACTTCATTACTTTCACCCGATAATGAAACAATGCCGAACAAAAGAACAGCTTCCGATGTTTCAACATTATTGCTAACTGTGTGTAACAATTCTCTACCGATGGCATTAAACATTTGGCATATAAACAGGAAGTGAGAAGTATTTTCCACAGCTCCGCAGGTACAATGTAGTTCAGGGATCAAGTTTTTCTGATACAAGTGCAGTTTTAATGTACTGCTTCAGTTCTTAGTCTTGTATGAAGAATCTGATTAAGTCTGTCACCAAAAAAGTATTATTTAGGAATTAATTTTCGGAATATTTCTCTCAAATTTGTGCTGATTTTACATCAGCGGGAAGATTCTTCCACTCTCGAATCGCAGAAGGAAGAAATGAGTCAAAGTACAGTCCAGAGCTTGCATAAACCTGTTGATAAATATCGGCATTACGAAGGTTGTAAAGGGTATCATTCCCAACAAGAGGCGGAACAAGATCTACAAAATAATCCCGAGCCAAATCATTCTGCATTTTGTAAAATACAGTCGAACCTCGATAGCTCGAACACCGATGGCTCGTTTACCATGGCTAATTCGAACTCGTTTTTGAGTCCCTACGAAGTTCTTCCGATAGCTCAAGAAAACAAATATTAAGGGAAATTTTCTTATTTTATCGTAAAATCGTATGTTGTGTGTACTCGTTAGAATCGCCTCATGAGGCGATTCTAATGAGTACACTCTACAATTATTGTGTAGAAAATCGAAAAAAATAATCCCTAAATTATCGCCATTTGCTTCCTGGCTTGGCACCATAATTAACCCTCAGTGGCTCGAACCACCCATGTCTTGAACAATTTTCTATGGTCCCAAAGATGTTCGAGCCATCGAAGTTCAACTGTAAGAATAATTTGTGAAGTTTCCTTCTTTCAGAGTGTTTAAACCACCCTAATTCTGTATAAAGTTTATCAATTGCAACCACTTTTGTGGTTCCTGAAACAATCCATCCTGCTTCGATCTGTATTTGTTTCTAATTCATTAATATATTGTTGGGTACATTTGTCCCATACACCGTCTGCATATTCTAAAAGTGGCCTTCTTAACAAAAAGTACATAGTTTGTAAAGATTTCCTGTCCATTATAAATTCCATCCACCTTAGCAGGTATAAGCGAGACCAAGACTTTTGTTGAATATAGCTCAAATGTGCCTGCGTTTCACATTTATCTGAAAAATAAAGTCTCAAGTGCTCGTGAGACTGGACTTCTGGAATTGAACATGATTGAAAAATAAAGTACGACGATTAAATCTAACTAGTCGTCGTGATATCAGCAATGCTTCGGATTTCGTAGCATTAAAACCTACAAGCCATTTGGCAGCCCGGTTTGCAATACGTTCAAGATCTATGTCTAAAATTTGCGCAGCTGAAGCAAGAAAGTCATCAATGATATGAATCGTAGTGTCATCTGCAAATAATCTTAAGTTAGAATGAATTTCATGGACAATGTCATTGATATACAACAAGAACAGAAACGGTCCTAGAATGGAACCTTGGGAAACAAGCTTTGATCTCTACTCACTCAGAACAACAACTAGGAGTGGTCACCCTCTGGAATCTTTTTGAGAGATAACTATTGAACTACTTGTGTGAATTCACAATAATTCCATAGATATACATTTTGCTAAAAGATCCCGATGCCATACCTTTTAGAAGGCTTTACAAATGTCGTAAAATACCACACGGACTTCCTTGCCTTCGTCCAGGGCATGACAAAATGTATAGTACAAGTAAATTAGTTGGTTTACTGTTAAATCTCCGGGTGTAAAACCTGACTGAAATGGTGTGTTTTTGTTTTAATTTTTTCTCTAGGACAAAATCATGAACGTGCGTGTGTACTATTTTTTCTAGTGCTTTACCGACAGAGCTCATTAACGAAATATGTCTATAATTTACAACATCTATTTTATCGTCTTTCTTATGAATATGAATTACATTTGCTCTTTTCCATATATCAGGTACTTGAGCAAGTAATAGCACTCTCCTATGCAATCCACAAAACTGTGAGAGGCCACCTGGAATCGGCGCAAATCCTGCACTCTAAAGTCATCTCTGAAAAAGAGTAACCCTAGCCGCGGTCCTACTAACCACAGAATAATGGCAGAAAAGGTGGCTATCGAGTATTGTTTATGCATTGTTTGTTTCTTTGTTTCTTTTTATTATTATTATTGTTATTTTATCTTATTTCAACGTAAATCCCAGTCAGTTCAAGAAAATTCAGACAATCGCCCCAATCAGCACTCTCAGCGCTTTGATTAAAACCGTTTACACGTTTTAGGTGAAATAAACGGACGTTAAATTAGTGATTTGTAGTTTTCTTAAGTTCTGGCTGCTAGTGTCTGAGATGATTGCCAGTAGCCTAATAACTGCGCATTTCTGTGTGAGAGTGTGTGTGTGTGTGTGTGTGTGTGTGTGTGTGATTTTTACTGACTTAAGGACCCTCTAGTATGCGAGCCCAGTTATCATTTTGTTCTTTGTATGGCCTGGTGGCTACTTGCTGCGAGGCGTATGTTGTGTCCTGTTCGCCGTCTTGCGTTTAATGGATCCTGGCTAACATTGTGATCATCTCGTCGAAGGAAGCGGGAGCTGGTTGCTTTGGTTTTTGTTGTTGTTGTTATTGTCGTTGTTGTTGTTATTGTTGTTGTTGTTGTTGTTATCTGAGGCTTGTGTAGAGTCTGTCACGATTTGTTTGATCTTACTCTTGATTTCGTTAATAGTAGGCTATGATCTGTAATTGTGGTTATTCCTTTTATTCCTGGGCCCAGTTGTTCAAAACTAACGATGTCGTTAGTTAACGATTCGTTAAAATTTACATCGAGTGATACACAAATATGCTGAAATGTTTTGTTGAAAAAATGTGAGTAGCTTAAAAGCTACTCACAATTTTTCAGCAAAAAATATTGGAATATTGTATATTGAATCCGCTCAAACAGTTAACGAAATGACTCTTAACGAGCTCGTTAAGCTAACGACGCTTTGAACAACTGGGCCCTGGACATCGTCTATATTATCTTACAAAGAACTATTATGTATAATGTATTTATTTTATAATATTTGTGAATGTTTGCTTTCTTTTATACTATGGTGTGATTAGTAGTATTACTGATGGAAGAGAATTAATTAACCAATTAAACTATTTTAGTCTGGAGATCCCCGAAGGATATTTGACAAACAGTCCAGACCCTGTTCATAAGTCGCTGAATGGTGTCAGCGTCTCCTCTCTTTGCTAATAGTTTAGCGCTTTTTCTTTTGGAATATAGACATAACATAGTCTGACATACCTAATACTGAAATTCGACTTTCAATTCGAACCGAATTTTAATGTACTAAGGGTAGCATCGGGACCCGGGGTGAAATTGGCTAGCCGTAAAAGTACTTTAAACATCCCGTTGGTGTATTCTACTGACCGTTCTAAGGCGGTGGTCCCGGTGTTAGTCTTACTCTTTGTTGCTTTGTGTTTTATTCTACGAGGCGATTTTTAAGTCTTGCCTTGTGTTACTTTGTTATTGTATTTTTCAGTCCTTTTAGCATTGCGATTACTTCCATAGGGGATGAGGGAGCTAATCTTAGTGCTTTTCGTACGTTTGT
The DNA here is from genome assembly GCA_964016985.1 of Anodontia alba. NCBI lineage: Eukaryota > Metazoa > Mollusca > Bivalvia > Lucinida > Lucinidae > Anodontia > Anodontia alba. Next base: position 1,680,693 of record OZ024832.1, on the reverse strand, counting down.
TCGATTTGCGCTTGTTTGGTTTTGTCTGTTTCCTCTTCCTCTTGGTGTCTGGGATGGGCTGGGCTTGTGATTGTGGCACTCCCTGGACTTTTCTTTCACCCTTTTTTTCAATATTTAGTGTTGGGAGAGTTTATTGAGTCTAAAACGGGTCACGTGGGTGAGGTAACAGTACAACTTTTATATCGCTTGCTAAAGAATGTACAAATCCTTGAGTCAAATTACTTAAAGAATCATAAAGGCACTATAGGATATATTTCATATTTAAAGGATTTAAAGAATTAAAAAGAATTTAATGAATGGTTTAAAGATACATGTAGACAGAAAAAAAAAACTTGCATATCAAACGCGCAGCAGGAAAGAACTATTGAATCACGTAAAGCAGTAAGTTGTTTTGGGAAACAGTTAAAATATTCTTTGAATCTTGATCAGTGGGTAGAGCATTTTAAAAATTTATTATTATATAGAAAATTTCCGTGAGGTAAGGGATTACATATATGATTATAACCATTCACTATCTAAGAGGTAATAAAAAGCATACGATAATTCAAATTAGCCAAGGCAGGGAGTGTGGGTGTCCAGAGGAAATTGTTCCAGAGATGGTAACAAATACTTTAAATGAGATTTCGGAAATTGTATTGACTTTATTCAGTAGAATGCTGGATATCGGTTGGTATCCGCAAACTTGGGCTTGCAATATATTGTGTCCAATATATAAATCTGGATCAAACACTGATCCTAACAATTTTAAGGGGATTTCTTTGATAGACATTCTGAAAAATTGCAACACGCATGCTTAATAACAGACTGTTTACATGAGCTGAAGAAAACTCAAAATTTTATGTCATAAGACGGATTTTGATAAGGCTACAGCACGATTGATAATGTATTTACAGTAATGTCAATGGGACAAAAATATATAAGCAAGCAAGGGGGTCAATTTTGTTGTCTTTCGTTGATTTCTCGAAAGCTGTCGGATGTGCATAGAAATTTTCTGAACTTGTTAATAGGAATATTAATGTATAACTCTTTATGCACTTGAAAAGAGCTTGTTTAACAGGAATACAATTGAGATGGCCAATCCAAGTGATACAGTGTGTGCGAGGGGAGTGGGGGCGGGTGGGAGGGGGCTAGCGCAAAATATTATTTTTTGTGAAAAAGATGGTATAAAATAAAGGTTAATTTACAAACAAAAAATAAAACAAAAATCATTGTGATTTGAATTGTTGGATTTTTTCGGGGAAATAACAGATGACATTTTAACGGGCAACCAATTGAAATCGTCTCTTCTTTTAAGTGTACGGGTCTACACATTACTCAAAAACTAATCTGGACATATGCAAAAGAATGTTTATCTGCTCAAGCCTATTCCACAATGTCATCAGTTAAAATATTGAATATTTGGATCATATAGAAATCTTTAAGTTATTTGATACGACGATAAAACCAATTTTATGTGACGGAGCAGAAATTTGGGGGTTTGACATTGCAGAAAAACTGAAACTGTTAACGATAATTTTTGCAAAAAATTCCTGAAACTACTATCATGTACATTGATTGCTTTTGCTAGGGGTGAATATTTCAGGTGCCTTAATTATGTAGACTACTTTTGCAGATGTATAAAATACTAGATTAAGCTTACGAGAATAAATGCAAATAGATTCCCTCATAAATGTTATAGAATGCTTTGAAACCTATACGAAACGGCTCGTATAACTTGGGCATCGAAAGTAAAATTACTGCTTTTCAGCTAGGGGTTTGGGTATGTCTGGTTGACAGAGAATGTAGGCGATTTTGACATACAGTTGACTCTCGTTATCTCGAACTCGCTTATCTCGAATAACCGCTTATCTGGAACTGAAAATCTGGTCCCTGTTTTAACACAGAGATCTACCAACATACAACAAAATATTGTGGAAAAGAGGAGCAATTGCTCCTTAGGAGCAATTTCTCCTCTTTCCACAATATTTTCAATATATCTCTAACTTGGGAGTCAAATTAAAGATTCATTCTGTTAAAGGTGGTTGTTGGATTAAATTTTTTCCTCAGTTCCGCAAATCTGATATGTCGAAGTTCGGATATTGCGAAGTATTTTATAGAATCCCTTGGATTTCGAGATAACGAGAGTTGACTGTATTTATGAAAACATCTATGCAGTGTTTGCAGTAAATAAGACTAGTGATCAAAAATTGCAGTGTAAAGCCAGACGTTACAAGTTTATATACCGATCATCGCATGTTGCCAACTACTTGGACTTTAATTTTAATATATACATTATGTTTAGAATATCACTATCAAAACTAAAATGTTCTATTTACAGCTTGAATGCTGAAATTGGTCGACATAATAACATCGTGTACTGTGAGATAGACAGGAAGTAGAAGATAAATGTCACTTTGTCATGAAATGTCCGGTATATCAGAATCTTCGAAGTGTATATTTACCATTACGAAAACATGCCTATTCAATTGTACCGAAAAGTTAACCACCAAAAAATGAAAATTTTCAGATAAAAAATTCCGATATTTTCCATATTTACTACCCATTTTATGTCTAAAATAGCTGAATGTGTGGGAAACCGTGTAGACCCTCATGAGACGCCGCATCTGGGTCTACACTGTTTGCTCAGGCCTGTCTGGCCAAATATTTCGGTAAAGTATAACATATGGTAAGAGTCATGCTCAGACAGACAGGTAAAATTATGACCAACTCATCAGTGATTACTAATCGATTATCGATCACAGTTGCAGGACTGATAATCGATTATTTTTTCAGCTCTGATTAGCAAGGTCTAGTCATAGTGCTGCTTTTATTTCTGTTGTCCTTGGAAACATTGTTTTATGTTTTCTTTGTTTCAAATGGCAAAGTTTATCCAGCAATAATCCTGTTGGGCCGATAACGGTCCGATACGAGGGTCCTGCAAAAAGTTCTGTCACTAATAGGCTTCCTTGGTTTTATCCCAGGTATATTTTAAAATGCTTCACTGCACTGGAATGGTGTGTTGAATAGCTAGCAATACCCGTTTATTTTGTCCAAATTGCTTTCCAACTGACCGAGTTATTTCAAATTGAAACAGATGCAGTTATATACACTGACCAATTCACCTTTTACATGACAACGCCTCCTCTCATAAGTGTGAGGTTGTTAAGTCTTTTTTGGCTTCTGAAAAGGTGAAAGTTTTAAATCATCCACCTTATTCAGCTGACCTGAGTCCCTGTGATTTCTTTTTATTTCCAAGGCTTAAGAAAATGCTCTCTGGAAATAAGTATACGTGTAGAAATTCTCTTGGCAGCGCTATTCATCAGTGTCTCCAACAAATACCAAAAGAAGACTATTTATCTGCTTTTCGCGACTGGGTAAAAAGGTTACAAAAATGTGTTTTAGTAAATTGGGGATTCTTTGAAGGTTTGTAATAAAAATATGTTTGATAGAACGTAGCACTGACGTAATCCGAACCTGGTGACAAAACTTTTTGCAGGACCCTCATATAGATTTAAGTACCATTCTAACTTGGTATATATTTATTTTCAATTTTGCTGGTGCTAGAGCCGTGTAGGGGCCGTAGAACGTCTTCCAGTACTTCACCATAATGTATTTCATATATTCTGGTCCTTTGTAATCAGAGGGTTAAAATTATATAGGCATGTTTTCGTGATGCTGTATGTTTTCTAACATACCGCTTGATAAGAGGAAAATACTGCATTCTGTCACTCAGGTCTGTCTGTCCGAATATACTCAACAAAATGATTTAAGTGTCACTTAGTGCAAGTTTCCATATATGCAAACTTTGACCGCGTCTAGGGGCAAAGCCACAGAAGATATTGAAATATTGTTTATTGTTTCTTAAAATGGAACCCCAAAAGGAATGTTCCAACAACAATTTTTTAAAATTCGTAAAAAATGCTACCTTTTACCCAAAAATGAAAAATTGACATTTGAATATGATAAGTAATGTCTTATCTTCAAACTTTGAATAAATCATAGAGAAAGCTTTGATTTCAATCAAGAAACTTACATTTTCCTACAGGTACCCTCTATAGATTATTCAAAGCTTATGGCGAATCATAGAGGCAATTTTAGCCTTTTAAAGAGTTGACACCTTTTTCTGGCCATATCTGTGTGTCCGTTACCCCAAAGAAAGTGGCATTTGCAAGATTGTGTTTGGGATAAATCACTGTTTTGACTGAAAATAGTAATTTTCAGATATTCTGAATAAGCACCATTTTGGGGTAAAAGTCATTTTTCAGAAATTCTCATTTTTCTCAGAATCTTCTAGGCTGACAGTGTTCGCAGCATTGACACTTTGGTAGCTGAACATATTGCTAACATGTTGAGCTTATTAAAATGTTCTTGCAAATAGCAGTATTGCCCGCAGAATAATTTTAACATTTGACGGGTCGCATTTGAATGTTAATCAAATGGAAACTAAAACTGATGACCCTTTAATTATTTTGTTGAGTATAGTTCGGGTAAATAAAGTATATGTTTAATTACACCAGTTTTCACTATATAGTATGGGAGAACGCAGGGAGCTGCATTAGAAAGACCCGAGCCATGCTGAATGAATAAAGATTCCACGCCCACTTCTAATTGTCAGCCAATCAGATTGCTTAATCCAGGTTGTTGATTCAAATTTACACCATGAATGACAAACAGTGCAGATCCAGATCATTTGGCTTCTTCAAAAGTCAACTGATCCGGATCCATATTGTTTGGCATTTAGAACTGACAAACAGTGTAGATCTAGATTAGATGGCTCTTTTTCGGTCTATACTGATTGGCATTAAGGATGTCATTACGAAAACACGCCTATTCAAATATATAGAAAATTTCACCTCCAAAAACTGAAAATTTTCAGATAAAAAAGTCAGATATTTTTCATATTTCTGCTCAAAAACATAGATTGTGGGTACTCGTTAGAACCGCCTCGCCGAGGCGGTTCTAACGAGTACCACAATCTTTGTTTTTGAGCAAAAATAAGAAAAGTAAGGTATACCCCTGTAAACCCCAATTTTTCTATATAAAAGTGGGGTTTAATGGGGTATAAATTATATAGGTATGTTTTCGTGATGTAAATTTGTATCAACAATGTGGATCGAGTAATCTTATTGGCTGAAAATTAGAAGTTGGCGTGGTATCTTAATTTATTCAGCATGGCAAGAGTTAACATGATGACGTATCCTTTAATGACGTAAAACAAATAACGTGTTTTGCAGACAGTTTTATTGGTAACAATAACAGTTTCAATAAAATTAATGACACGCGAGAATTCACCGCATCTGTGGTTAACCCTGAAATGAAAAAAAGAGAATCATATTCAGAAAAGAAGATAAGCGACGAAGAATAGTAATTATTTTTTTTTATTTTTAGTTGTTTTTTTTTTTTTTTTTTTTTTTTTTCTTTTTTACAATTTTCCAATGTTATAACAGAAGTTCTTAAAACTAACCATTCTACTCCCAGAAACTTTCACAGTTTTTTTGTCAAAGTCACGTCCCACTCTATTTAACACTGATATCTAATTTCACCTCTTCGCCCAATAGCTTCTCTTCGCCATTTAGACATACCGCTATAACAAATGTATTTAATGACTTGCGAGTCGGAAGATTTCATTACAACTAAAATAGCTTGCTCGATTTTATTTCTTTTACGACTTTTGCTTTACCATTTGTTTCATCGTCATCGTTAAATTTAACAATTTTAAATATTATATCTAATTTTCGCTTAATTTATTCACAACATACTGTCAAGAAATTTGCAGAGCTTGTGGGCCTAAAATCTAAAACATATTCATCTCCGAACATTTTTATTTTATTTATTTATTTATTTATTTTTAAATTGGTAAGACTGTGATATTAATACGACTTCGTCGAATAAGATAAAAAAATTAACTTTTGCCATTCTCTGGGCATAGTCAACGAGAGATTGTAGTATTATTTCTTACCGTCACATTTCAGTATTAGTAAAATCAATTGAATTCTTTTTTAGCATGCAGCAAGTATTAAACGTAGAATAAGACATTGTTTGAAACAGCGCGACTGTAGTATTAAGATTGAAGGCTCCACGGGGAATCGAATAGCTAGTACTATGGAGAACTTAAGGAAATTATTTAGAACATAAAACACACTCCTTAACCAGTTTTCCTGGTAGAATAAAACAAAATAAAAAGAAGCAAAAAAAAAAAAAAAAAGAAGAGAGAGAGAGAGAGAGAGAGAGAGAGAATGGCTACTCACAATAACAATTGGTGTTCCAGACGATGTATTGACGATGGTGGTTCCTGTGTTGATCAGAGAATTTCTTGAAATGATCAGGAGTAGGAATATGAGAAAGACTGAAATGCACAAAGAAAAGAAACATAGATATATTTCAAATGCAACGGGCTTACTGGCCCTTGAGCATATAAACATTGCCATTTTTATGTTAACAAAATCTTTGGATATTGTATTTGAGCCCGCTCACGATAAAACCTACAATAAGACTTATGCGAGCGACCAGCGATGACTCAGATCAGTCTGCGCATTCGCGCAGTCTGATCAGAGTCTTTGCTGATCACACGTGCCTTCTACAGTTACCTAAAGAAGGACAAGCGAGAACCCTAGCCATACTGGGTGAATGTAGAGGCTGATCTGAGTCTTGGCTGGTCTCACAGGTCTTATTGTATGTTTTTTCGTGCGCTGCCCTATATGGTATTTCTCCTACATATTAGGACACCTTGCCCCGAGTTATAAAACTTTTATCATGCTCAACTCAACTGAGCATGAAATTTCATTTGGTCATAAAATAAAAATATCAAACATTTAAAATCTTTTTCATGCTTAACTCAGCTGAGCTTGCTCAGCTGAGTTGAGCATGAAAGAAGTTTTAAAATTTTGTCAGTATTTTAAGATTTCTAAACAAAACAAATTTCATGCTCAGCTGAGTTGAGCATGAAAAAAGTTTTATAACCTTGGGGCCTTATTTCATTACCATAATTAACCAATTTACTACCTGTTGATGTATATGAAATATTGCTGAATGAGTGGCAATTATGAAAGTGTAGACCCTGATCAGACGCCGCGTTCAGATAAATCAATTTTAACCAAGATATTGACGTGTTTTCTGATTTCTCTGCTTGAATATACGCTGTCGATACTGATTAGAAGCATTTATAATGATTACCCACAATATAAGACTTTTGTGGAGAAATCAGAAAAACAATATTCATTATATACTTATACTCTTATTTGCAGCTTCGTAAAGCCTGACATTTTCTCCATATTGTATAGAAAATGAGGGGTTGTTTGTTATTAAGCTGTTTAAGAGAGATTTATGCTGTAAGATAAAGGATGCAAGAAGTACAAAAAATATTAACAAACTGGTTTTAAAGCTGCAACATTCTCAAAAGTTCGCCTAATAATTGAAACTCCTGTTTATACCTGTTTTCACCGTATATGATTGGATAACAAGGGGTAAACTTTTACAGGGAAAACGCACATCAAATAATAAATATACTAGAAAATAAAGTGATGTTAAACTGATCAGTTATTTGGAAACAATATGATAATCGATTGAGAAGTAAGGAAGTTAATGGATTTTGAAGATATAGAAAATGCTGATATGGAAATTTCCATTTTGTGAGCAAGTGACGTCATAACCACCTAATTAAATATAAAAATTCTGAAACATCTGAAACAATATTGTGTTGAAACACACTGATTATTATATGGAAAGTTTCGTATCATACCCCATATCAACCAAAGACATCTATATCAGCCCGAGGGCCGGCCGAGTGTTGATATGGGGTATGATATGAAATTGCCATAATTATAATCTATTTATCATACTTTTTTTCTTTCTGACATTTTTACCTAGTTGATATCGTATCCCATGCGATAATACCGAGCCTGAGCGTAGTAATCTTTACAGTAAATATAGAGGCTGATATCAGGATTTTATTTTCAACAATAAATGAATATGGAAGTGACAAGATGGCGGCTTACGACTAGTTGCGCGGGCAACGTGTTTTACCCCTAGGGCGTGATATGGGTTTCGCGTGTGATATGGCTTTTTCGCCCCAGGGCGAGGTATGGGTTTGGGCTAATTTTAGCTTGATAAAGCTTAAGCGCTCTGCAATAATGATATGTGCTTGAAACCCATGTCGGTATCGCATATGCAAAATGATCATATTTTCTATTAAATTTATGATAGATACTTGTACAATGTAAATGTATTCATTGTATATAAGCTATAAATTACCTCACATATGCAGCATTTGCCTATTATCAGACAAATTTTAGTTGTGTGTTTTTAAAACATTGCATACCTAATAAAATAGTCAAAGTCGAGGCGCCAATCCTCAATGTTATAATAAATGTAAAGTGCAACGTCTTTCCTATTTCTTAACCGATTTTCATCAAATTTGCTTCACGATTTTTTAAACCTGATATTTTCAGACATACATTACATTAAGTGAACCTTTCCCTTTAACCTTTGCCATGCTGAATAAACTAAGATGCCACGCCCACTTTTAATTTTCAGCCAATCAGATTATCCGATTGACGTTGTTCATACAAATTCACATACGTAATGCAAAACAGTGTAGATCCAGATCAGTTGGCTTCTGAAGAAGCCAACTGATCTGGATCTACACTGTTTGCAAAAGTAGGGCATATCCGGGTTCAGCAGGACAAGAGTTAAAGTAATGAATATACGTACATATGCCCAAGTAACTGGTGCTAATCCCTCCAGATTTGGCGGCTCCAGCGTAGTAGGGATAATAGCCGTAGTTGGCACAGCACAGACCCACAAGGGCAGCCAAGGCAATTAGGATAACACTTAGAGAACGCATCCTGATAGTTTATTTGTCTCTGGAAAAAAGCAAAAACAAAATTTGTTGACTTTTCAAGTGTAACCCATTTATACCTAACACCACCAAAAAAGAGAATCAGCAAACAGTGTAAACACAGATCAGACGCCGCAGAACGCGGCGTCTGATCAGGGTCTGAACTGCTTGCATTAAGTACAAGCATTTCTATGACGTATGTCATTAATAAAAACTAACCAGATATCCCTTCTACTTAAAATGGACCCGTCCAAAGCGTTGAGTTAGAAAAGTTCACTCGGCATAAATCATTACGAAAACAAGCCTGTTCAAATATACTGAAAATTTTACCACCAAATATTTTAAAATTTTCAGATAAAAAATTCTGATATTTTTCATATTTCTGCTTAAAATATAGATTGTGGATACTCGCTAGAACCGCCTCGGCGAGGCGGTTCTAACGAGTACCCACAATCTATGTTTTTAGCAGAAATAAGAAAATAGTGTATACCCCTGTAAACTCCGGTTTTATAAAAGTGGGGTTTAAGGGGTCAAAATTATATATATATATATATATATATATATATATATATATATATATATATATATATATATATATATATATATATATATATATATATATATATATATATATATATATATTTTTTTTTTTTTTTTTTTTTTTTTTCGTGATGTCAAGTAAAATATTTTTTCGTAACTGCTTATGCAAAAACTGTTCAGTTGCACTCATTGATTTCAGTAAGATTAAGATATATTGATTTTCACATAGTAAAATGGCTTTAGTTTAGTCAAAACTGGATAGTATAGTTTGGTTGCAGATTTCAACTAGTTCCACATGTTTACGATATTTTCATAATGGTGTTATGAAATATCAATAATTAAAAATCAGTGGAGAAAAACAAAAAAAATCTCTTTAAACTAGTTTCTAAAATAATCACTTAACTACAGAATTTGCGTAGATTAGACCCATATTTGGCCGTAAAATTAATTGTACGCTAAATGTGAAAACAAATCGCAGAATCAGAAAAGACAAATGGTTATCAATCAGAAATAAGTTTTACAACAATTAAAAGAAGAAGCCAAGCAAAAAAATCTTTTCTGAAGAATGTCAAAATCACAGTAAGAGTTCGGACAGACGGGCTTGAGCAAACAGATTCAGATTACGCGGCGTTTGATCAGGATCTACACTGCTTAATTGCCATTCGTCCACCAATTTTATAGACACAACATATTGTAAAATCACCTTTTAAAAAAAATAGGGACATGGTAAGGAGTTAGGGTATCCGAATACGAGTATGTTTTTTAAGCATATTAAGATACAGTCAACCCTCTTTATACCGACACTCGATACAACGACAAATTCGTTATACTGACAATTTGACTAGCACGGAAACCCTCTCTCAAGAGGTGACAGTTTATCAGAAATTATACAGGAATATTATTATTTAATACTTCAAGCAACGTATTTTTTGGATATTTGTTAGAATCGCCTCACCAAACATACGTTCTATGAAGAAATAAGAATAAAACATGGCATTTGTTGCATATCATTCTGCTCATTAAGAATTCTTTACAACAGCAAATTCATTTTAATGGCAATATCTTTAGGAACAAGTGATGTCGTTGTAACGTGAGTTCACTGTAAATATATGCAGTGAAAAGGTTGCTAGAAGAAGGAAAATACATGGGAAAAATAATTTAAACACTACAAAATTGGAACATTTTCATAAAATTAAACATCACTACATATCAATAGTTTCACTAAATATTACGGGGGTACGTATTGCATAGGTTTATGAACACAATGTTCTGATCAGACAGTGCGAGAATATACGATATAAGTGCCAGTTTCCTATATTGCGCATTAAACAAAATTAATAAATGAAATCTTACCTCGAAATCTAATCCGCTAACAGGGGTCCTCTTCCAAAGAACTTTGGCTGCCCGATGTAAAAACCAGTAAAGTATTTTCGATTTAATACTTGACGTTGGATAACCCTTATGTAAGAATCGACAGTCAGCTAAAATATTACATGTAAATTTGAATTTAGTTCCGGTAATTAGAAAGTCTGCGTCGCTCGCGTCAGGTAAAAACGATCAATTACAAATGAAAGGAGCTACTCTAGTCAGCCTAGGTATGCGTACAATCCTGTCCAGTCAGGATCTACCGGTTCCTCATTATCAAAGTGATATTTGGGCATGTTGATACAGCGTATACCCTGACGAGACCATACGATTTGCTGGTAATATACATCGTGGTCATAAGGCCTTTTTCCCAAGAACAACAAACCCTTGTCCATAATGTAAATGTTCCCTATGTATTTGCGCAGACAAGCTTGTGCAAACAGTGTAGAACCAGATCAGAGGCGACGTCTGATCTGGGTCTATACTATTTGCCAACCATCCATCACTACTTTAGACATGAGAACAGGTACGTTCAGTAAAATGGACGTTCAATTTTTAGGAAAATCTGGTAAAAAGTTAAAGTGTATAAACATGTATTGTTGATTACTGTCCGTTTTCTGGTTAAAATAAAAAAAAATCCTATTTATTTCATGAAAATCTTTTGGTTTGTTGTATACATTTATAACTGCCCTGAAAATGACTTCATTACTTTTGCCTGATAATGAATCAATGCCGAACAAAAGAACAGCTTCCGATGTTTTGATATTATTGCTAACTGTGTGTAACAATTCTCTACTAATGGCATTAAACTTTTGGCATATAAATAGGAAGTGAGAAGTATTTTCCACAGCTCCACAGGTACAATATGGTTCAGGTATCAAGTTTCTTCCGATACAAGTGAAGTTTTAATGTACTGCTTCAGTTCTTAGTCTTGTATGAAGAATCTGATTAAGTCTGTCACCAAAGAAGTATTATTTAGGAATTAATTTTCGGGATATTTTTCTAAAATGTGTGCTGATTTTACATCAGCGGGAAGATTGTTCCACTCTCGAATCGTAGAAGGAGAAAATGAGTCAAAGTACAGTCTAGAGTTTGCATAAACCTGTTGATAATTATCGACATTACGAAGGTTGTAGGGGTATCCTTCCCAACAAGAGGCGGAACAAGATCTACAAAATAATCCGGAGCCAAACCGTTCTGCATTTTGTAAAATACAGTCGAACCTCGATAGCTCGAACACAGATGGCTCGTTTACCATGGCTAATTCGAATTGGTTTTTTGAGTCCCTACAAAGTTTTTCCGATAGCTCAAGAAAACAAATATTAAGGGAAATTTTCTTATTTTATCGTAAAATTGTGTGTTGTGTGTACTTGTTAGAATCGCCTCATCGAGGCGATTCTACTGAGTACACTCAACATACAATTATTGTGTAGAAAATCGAAAAAAATAATCCCTAAATTATCGCCATTTGCTTCCTGACTTGGCACCATAATTAACCCTCAGTGGCTCGAACCATCCATGTCTTGAACAATTTTCTATGGCCCCAAAGATGTTCGAGCCATCGAAGTTCAACTGTAAGAATAATTTGTAAAGTTTCCTTCTTTCAGAGTGTTTAAGCCACCCTAATTCTGTATAAAGTTTATCAATTGCAACCAGATTTGTGGTTCCTGAAACAATCCTTCCTGCTTCGATCTGTATTTTGTTTCTAATTCATTAATTTATTGTTGGGTACATTTGTCCCATACACCGTCTGCATATTCTAAAAGTGGCCTTCTTAACAAAAAGTACATAGTTTGTAAAGATGTCCTGTCCATTATAAATTCCATCCACCTTAGCAGGTATAAGCGAGACCAAGACTTTTGTTGAATATAGCTCAAATGTGCCTGCGTTTCACATTTATCTGAAAAATAAAGTCTCAAGTGCTCGTGAGACTGAACTTCTGGAATTGAACATGATTGAAAAATAAAGTACGACGATTAAATCTAACTAGTCGTCGTGATATCAGCAATGCTTCGGATTTCTTAGCATTAAAACTTACAAGCCATTTGGCAGCCCGGTTTGCAATACGTTCAAGATCTATGTCTAAAATTTGCGCAGCTGAAGCAGAAAAGTCATCAATGATATAAATCGTAGTGTCATCTGCAAATAATCTTAAGTTAGAACGAATTCATGGACAATGTCATTGATATACAACAAGAACAGAAACGGTCCTAGAATGGAACCTTGGGAAACCAGCTTTGATCTCTACTCACTCAGAACAACAACCAGGAGTAGTCACCCTCTGGAATCATTTTGAGAGATAACTATTGAACCACTTGTGTGAATTAACAATCATTCCATAGTGATACATTTTGCTAAAAGACCCCGATGCCATACCTTTTAGAAGGCTTTACAAATGTCGTAAAATACCTTCGTCCAGGGCATGACAAAATGTATTGTACAAGTCAATTAGTTGGTTTACTGTTAAATCTCCGGGTGTAAAACCTGACTGAAATGGTGGGGGTTTTTTTTATTTTTCTCTAAGACAAAATCACGAACGTGCATGTGTACTAATTTTTCTAGTGCTTTACCGACAGAGCTCTTTAACGAAATAGGTCTATAATTTACAACATCTATTTTATCGTCTTTCTTATGAATATGAATTACATTTGCTCTTTTCCATATATCAGGTACTTGAGCAAGTAATAGCACTCTCCTATGCAATCCACAAAACTGTGAGAGGCCACCTGGAATCGGCGTGAATCCTGCGCTCTAAAGTCATCTCTGAAAAAGAGTAAACCTAGCCGCGGTCTTACTAACCACAGAATAATGGCAGAAAAAGTGGCTATCGAGTATTGTTTATGCATTGTTTGTTTCTTTTTATTATTATTATTGTTATTTTATCTTATTCCAACGTAAATCCCAGTCAGTTCAAGAATTCTGGCAATCGCCCCAATCAGCACTCTCAGCGCTTTGATTAAAACCGTTTACACATTTTAGGTGAAATAAGCAGACGTTAAATTAGTGACTTGTCGTTTTCTTAAGTTCTGGCTGCTAGTGTCTGAGATGATTGCCAGTAGCCTAATAATTGCGCATTTCTTTGTGTGTGTGTGTGTGTGTGTGTGTGTGTGTGTGTGTGTGTGTGTGTGTGTGTGTGATTTTTACTGACTTAAGGAGCCTCTGGTATGCGAGCCCAGTTATCATTTTGTTCTTTGTATGTCCTGGTGGCTACTTGCTGCGGGGCGTATGTTGTGTCCTGTTCGCCGTCTTGCGTTTAATGGATCCTGGCTAACATTGTGATCATCTCGTCGAAGGAAGCGGGAGCTGGTTGCTTTGGTTTTTGTTGTTGTTGTTATTGTCGTTGTTGTTGTTGTTATTGTTGTTGTTGTTGTCTGAGGCTTGTGTAGCGTCTGTCATGATTTGTTTGATCTTACTCTTGATTTCATTAATAGTAGCCTATGATCTGTAATTGTGGTTATTCCTTTTATTCCTGGGCCCAGTTGTTCAAAACTAACGATGTCGTTAGTTAACGATTCGTTAAAATTTACATCGAGTGATACACAAATATCATGAAATTTTTTGCTGAAAAAATGTGAGTAGCTTTTGCAGTGCAAAAGCTACTCACATTTTTTCAGCAAAAAATATTGGAATATTGTATATTGAATCCGCTAAAACAGTTAACGAAATGACTCTTAACGAGCTCGTTAAGCTAACGACGCTTTGAACAACTGGGCCCTGGACATCGTCTATATTATCTTACAAAGAACTATTATGTATAATGTATTTATTTTATAATATTTGTGAATGTTTGCTTTCTTTTATACTATGATGTATTTAGTAGTTTTACTGATGGAAGAGAATTAATTAACCAATTAAACCATTTTAGTCTGGAGACACCCAAAGGCTATTTGACAAACAGTCCAGACCCTGCTCATAAGTCACTGAATGGTGACTGATCAGCGTCTCCTCTCTTTGCAAATAGTTTAGCGCTTATTCTTTTGGAATATAGACATAACATAGCCTGACATATCTAATACTGAAATTCGACTTTCCATTCGAACCCAATTTTTATGTATTTCTGTACTAAGAGTAGCATCGGGACCCAGAGTGAAGTAGGCAGGTCGTAAAAGTGCTTAAAACATCCCGGTGGTTTATTCTACTGACCGTTCTAAGGCGGTGGTCCCGGTGTTAGTCTTACTCTTTGTTGCTTTGTGGTTTATTCTACGAAACGGTTTTAAAAATTTTGTTCTTGTGTTTTTCAATCCTTTCAGTATTACGATTACCTCGCTTGGGGAAGGGAGAGCTAATCTTAGTGCTTTTCGTACGTTTGTTCGGTTTGTGCTTGTTTAGATTTGTCGGTTTCCTCTTCCTCTTGAGGTCTGGGAAGGGCTGCGGTTTGTGATTGTGACACTCCCTGGACTTTTCTCTTCCCTTTTTTTTTTTTTTTTTTTTTTTTTTTAAGTCTTGCCTTGTGTTACTTTGTTATTGTATTTTTCAGACCTTTTAGCATTGCGATAACCTCCTTAGGGGAATAGGGGTATAATATTAGTGTTTATCGTACGTTTGTTTGATTTGCGCTTGTTTTGTTTTGTCTGTTTCCTCTTCCTCTTGGTGTCTGGGATTGGCTGCGGCTCGTGATTGTGGCACTCCCTGGACTTTTCTTTTACCCTTTTTTTCAATATTTAGTGTTGGGAGAGTTTCTTAAGTCTAAAACGGGTCACGTGGGTGAGGTAACAGTACCACTTTTAGATCGCTTGCTAAAGAATGTACCATTCCTTGAGTCAAATAAATTAAAGACATCATAAAGGCACTATAGGATATATTTCATATTTAAAGGATTTAAAGAAATAAAAAGAATTTAAGGAATGGTTTAAAGATACATGTAGACAGGAAAAAACTTGCATATCAAACGCGCAGCAGGAAAGAACTGTTGAATTACGTAAAGCAGTAAGTTGTTTTGGGAAACAGTTAAAAAGTTAAAATATTCTTTGAATCTTGATCAGTGGGTAGAGCATTTTAAAAATTTATTATTATATAGAAAATGTCTATGAGCTAAGGGATTACATATATGATTATAACCAGGAAGGTTATCAGTTTTCCATTCACTATCTAAGAGGTAATGAAAAGCATACGATATTTCAAATTAGCCAAGGCAGGGAGGGTATAATCAGGCGTCCGCGGATAGTAAGCATTACTTGGTAAGCAAGCTTCGCCCACCATGCCCATAAGCTTGAACGAAGGAAATATCGGTAGAAGCATATGTCCGGGATTTGGGAAGCTACTTATGGCGCGTCACTGGCAAAAACATCAGAAATAATTCTGACAACTGCCACATTATAGGGATTGACCAGATAATGATGTCTCCCATAGAACTTCTTAAGTGTTGCTACCAGTTTGGTTTTTTGATACCCCTGGCTCAACAATTTTGAAGTGAGCACTTTCCCACGCTCCACGAAGTCCTGATAATTTGAACAGGTTCTGGCATAATGAATTAACTGTGAAACGTAAACCTATACGAAACGGCTCGTATAACTTGGGCATCGGAAGTAAAAGTAGTGCTTTTCAGCTACGGGGTTGGGTATGTCTGGTTGTCAGAGAATGTTGGCGATTTTGACATACAGTTGACTCTCGTTATCTCGAACTCGCTTATCTCGAATAACTGCTTAACTCGAAGTGAAAATCTGGTCCCTGTTTTAACACAGAGATCTACCAACAGGCAGCAAAATATTGTGGAGAAGAGGAGAAATTGCTCCTTAGGAGCAATTTCTCCTCTTTTCCACAATATTTTCAATATATCTCTAACTTGGGAGTCATATTAAAGATTCATTCTGTTAAAGGTGGTTGTTTTATTAAATGTTTTCCTCAGTTCCGCAAATCTGATATGTCGAAGTTCGGATATCTCGAAGTGTTTTATAGAATACCTTGGATTTCGAGATAACGAGAGTCGACTGTATTTATGAAAACATCTATGCAGTGATTGCAGTAAATAAGACTAGTGATCGAAAATTGCAGTGCTTGGTAAAGCCAGACGTTACAAGTCTGTATCATCGCATGTTGCCAACTACTTGAACTTTAATATACACGTTATGTTTAGAATATCACTATCAAAACTAAAATGTTCTATTTACAGCTTGAATGCTGGAATTGGTCGACATACTAACATCGTGTACAGGAGATAGACAGGAAGTAGAAGACAAGTTTCACTTTGTCATGAAATGTCCGGTATATCAGAATCTTCGAAATGTATATTTACAGTCAAACCGCAATGGCTCGAACATCTTTGGGAACATGGAATTCGTTCGAGACATGGGTAGTTCGAGCCACTGAGGGTTAATCATGGCACCAGTTCAGGAAGCAAATAGCGACAATTTAGGGTAAACTTTTCGATTGTCTACACAATGATTGTATGTTGAGTGTACTCACTCGAATCGCCTCGATGAGGCGATTCTAATGAGTACACACAACATACAATTCCATGATAAAATAAGAAAAAATCCCTAAATATTTGTTTTCTTGAGCTATTGGAAGGATTTTATAGGGACTGACAAAAGATTTCGAATCATCCAGAGTAAACGAGCCATCCGGGTTCGAGCCATTGAGGTTATACTGTACCTCACATTGATATCGATCACTTTTATGTATTGTTCAACGACAATAGCGATCAAGTATTGACTCAAGCTTAACACATTAATTATTAAGGCTGGCACGATTAATCGGATAATTGATTAATTGGTCGATAAATTCCACAAAAATGATTTTCATTACAGATTTGCTAATAATCGATGATTTGATTTCTGCGTTTGTTACTTTAGCGTATTTACCCTTAGTATTGTGGCAAAGGTGTTGTGTATCTTGCATCACCAGGGCGTCCAACTGATATTGGCTTACAGTTGGGCAAGGCTTGCTGTCCTTGCAGCAGGTAGAGGGGGAATGTTTAATTTCTGCTGTGTCTTCACTTTCATTCCTTTTCCTCTTTCTCCCTGTCCCTCTCTTTTATCGCCTCAACTATCTCTTCTATCTCTCTTCTCCCTTTCTCTGGGAGACGACACAAAATGACCCACAAGGGTTGACGTGTCGTTAAACCCCAACACAATCAATCAATCAGACACCTCAACTCCTTATCACACTTTTATCTAAAATTTGAACAAGTCCAATTTACTACACACTGTTGTGTCTAAAATAGCTGTGCTAGTGGCAAACAGTGTAGACACATGAGACGCCGCGTTAGTGGCGTCTCATCTGGGTCTGAACTGCTCGTTTAGTATAACATATGAAAGGGTTATGCTCAGGTAAAATTAAGATCACGTCTTCAGCGATTACTAATCGATTATTAATCACAATGGCAGAAATGATAATCGATTATCTTTTCAGCTCTGATTAGCCAGCCCTATTAATTATGCCTTTCGACTGAGAGAAGAGAAAGTTAGGGCGCTGCAAGAATAACTAGAGTTGGGTTTTTGATCAAAGGTACATATAACTTATAAAACCCTATATTACATTAGTATTTCTATTGTTATACTTCGATTTGATATTTGAATGTGAAGTTTTTGTGGTGCCTTTGCACCACTACATGTACGTATTGTGTAAGGGTTTGCCATTTTATTTATGCCGTATATGAATAATTCGGACTCACAACAAACGTTGGATTAACATACATATTTCACTTATGATGAATTGTTAAATTTGTTATGAATGCATTCGATACCACAACTGTACCATTTGTTTGTAATTTGTATAATAGGCCGGTGGTCAGAAGAACTTAATAAACTTTGTCATTGTCAACTTTGTCAATAAACGAAACACTTATGTCTTAGAAATGGTAATACTGATAGCAGTGCTATTCTGAAAGGCAGGCTATGTGTGCAGGGTGCGCAAAGATAACTGCCGCGCAATGTTACCGTACTCGACTTTTTATCTAATATCAATTTACATGTACAAATGTAATAAAACTTTACAGCCGCCTGGTCTTAACCCTTCTCTTGTTGGACACGACATGCCCTGTCTCAGCAGAAGCCAACTGATCTGGATCTGCTCTGTTTGTCATCAAATATGTGAATTTCTATCAAAAACCTGGATCAAGTAATCTGATTGGCTGGAAATTAGAGGTGGGCGTAGCATCTTAATTAATTCAGCAAGGCAAGGATTAAGAATTCCCTAGTTTCTCCATTCGTTTTCAACACATATGTACTGAAATACTATGCTTGACTGTGAATAGATTTTTTGATATAGATGCATGTAAATTACATATTGAGACAGTATAAAAATGAAAATAACCTAAACCGAAGTCGTAAAAGCACTACCAAGAGCTAGGATCAAGTAATCTGATTGGCTGACAATTAGATGCAGGCGTGTTGTTTTAATTTATTCAGCATGACAAGGATTTAAAGGGGTTAACACTAGAACATAAGAGATTTGCGTTGCTTTCACCTTTATAATCCCTTCAACAAAATATGCATGCAGTTGTGTCATACTTTCATTGATAAAATGGTTTAAAGAATTATCTTTAAATATTTTATTTGACTTTCCTGCGGCTAGTATTAAATACATTTACCATTTGGTGCTGTAAAATTGTCCCCGTACTTCGTCATAGACTAAGTGCTGGTACAATTAATCGGATATTCGATTAATTGATCGATAAATTCCACAAAAATGACTATCGTAAAAGATTTGACAATAATCGATCATTTGATTTCTGTGCCTGTTACTTTACCTTATTTACCCTTAGTATTCAGACACCTAAACTCCTTACCATACTTTATCTTAAATTTGAACAAGTACAATTTACTACCCATTTTATGTCTAAAATAGCTGAATGTGTGGGAAACCGTGTAGACCCTGGTGAGACGCCGCATCTGGGTCTACACTGTTTGCTCAGGCCTGTCTGGCCAAATATGTCGGTAAAGTATAACATATGGTAAGAGTCATGCTCAGACAGACAGGTAAAATTATGACCAACTCATCAGTGATTACTAACCGATTATCGATCACAATGGCAGAACTGATAATCGATCATCTTTTCAGCTCTGATTAGCAAGGTCTAGTTATAGTGCTGCTTTTATTTATGTTGTCCTTGGGAACATTGTTTTATGTTTTCTTTGTTTCAAATGGCAAAGTTTACCCAGCAAGAATCCTGTTGGGCCGATAACGGTCCGATACGAGGGTCCTGCAAAAAGTTCTGTCACTAATAGGCTTCCTTGGTTTTATCCCAGGTATATTTTAAAATGCTTCACTGCACTGGAATGGTGTGTTGAATAGCTAGCGATACCCGTTTATTTCGTTCAAATTGCTTTCCAACTGACCGAGTTATTTCAAATTGAAACAGATGCAGTCATATACACTGACCAATTCACCTTTTACATGACAACGCCTCCTCTCATAAGTGTGAGGTTGGTAAGTCTTTTTTGGCCTCTGAAAAGGTGAAAGTTTTAAATCATCCACATTATTCACCTGACCTGAGTCCCTCTGATTACTTTTTATTTCCAAGGCTTAAGAAAATTCTCTCTTGAAATAAGTATACGTCTAGAAGTTCTCTTGGCAGCGCTATTTATCAGTGTCTCCAACAGATACCAAAAGAAGACTATTTATCTGCTTTTCGCGACTGGGTAAAAAGGTTACAAAAATGTGTTTTAATAAAGGGGGAATTCTTTGAAGGTTTGTAATAAAAATATGTTTGATAAAACGTAGCAATGAAGTAATCCGAACCCAGTGACAAAACCTTTTGCAGGACCCTCATATAGATTTAAGCATCATTCTAACTTGGTATATATTTATTTTCAATTTTGCTGGTGCTTGAGCCGTGTAGAGGCCGTAGAACGTCTTCCAGTACTTCACTATAATGTATTTCATATATTCTGGTCCTTTGTGATCAGAGGGTTAAAATAATATAGGCATGTTTTCGTGATGCTGTATGTTTCCTAAAATTTGAACAACTTCATTTTACTACCTGTAAATATATCTAGAATCCGCTTGATAAGAGGAAATTTCTGCATTCTGTCACCCAGGTCTGTCTGTCCGAACATACTCAACAAAATGATTTAAGTATCACTTAGTGCAAGTTTCCATATATGCAAATTTTGACCGAGTCTAGGGACAAAGCCACAGAAGATATTGAAATATTGTTTATTGTTTCTTAAAATGGAACCCGAAAAGGAATGTTTCAAACAACAAATTTTGAAATGAAAATTTTCCTTTTAAAATTCGTAAAAAATGCTACCCTTTACCCAAAAATGAAAAATTGACATTTGAATATGATAAATAATGTCTTCAAACTTTGAATAAATCATAGAGAAAGCTTTGATTTCAATCAAGAAACTTATATTTTCCTACAGGTACCCTCTATAGATTATTCAAAACCTATGAGGAATCATAGAGGCAATTTTAGCCTTTTAAAGAGTTGACACCTTTTTCTGGCCATATCTGTGTGTCCTTTACCCCCAAAAAAGTGGCGTTTGCAAGATTGTGTTTAGGCTAAATCACTGTTTTGACTGAAAATAGTAATTTTCAGATATTCTGAATAAGCATCATTTTGGGGTAAAAGTCATTTTTCAGAAATTCTCATTTTTCTCAGAATCTTCTAGGCTGACAGTGTTCGCAGCATTGACACTTTGGTAGCTGAACATATTGCTAACACGTTGAGCTTATTAAAATGTTCTTGCAAATAGCAGTATTGCCCGCAGAATAATTTTAACATTTGACGGGTCGCATTTGAATGTTAATCAAAGGGAAACTAAAACTGATGACCCTTTAATTATTTTGTTGAGTATAGTTCGGGTAAATATAGTATATGTTTAATTACACCAGTTTTCACTTTATAGTATGGGAGAACGCAGGGAGCTGTATTAGAAGACCCGAGCCATGCTGAATGAATAAAGATTCCACGCCCATTTCCAATTGTCAGCCAGTCAGATTGCTTAATCCAGGTTGTTGATACAAATTTACACCATGAATGACAAACAGTGCAGATCCAGATCATCTGGCTTCTTCAAAAGCCAACTGATCTGGATCCACATTGTTTGCCATTTAGAACTGACAAACAGTGTAGATCTCGATCAGATGGCTCTTTTTGGGTCTATACCGATTGGCATTAAGGATGTGAATTTGTATCAACAATGTGGATCGAGTAATCTTATTGGCTGAAAGTTAGAAGTTGGCGTGGTATCTTAAGTTATTCAGCATGGCAAGAGTTAACATGATGACGTATCCTTTAATGACGTAAAACAAATAACGTGTTTTGCAGGCAGTTTTATTGGTAACAATAACAATTTCAATAAAATTAATGACACGCGAGAATTCACCGCATCTGTGGTTAACCCTGAAATGAAAACAAAAAAAAAAGAATCATTTTCAGAAATGAATGTAAGCGACGAAGAATGGTAAAGATTTTTTTTTTTTTTAACAATTTTCCAATATGTAAACAAAAGTTCTTAAAACAAACCATTCTACTCTCAGAAACTTTCACAGTTTCCTTGTCAAAGTCACACCCCACTCTATTTAACGCTGATATCTAATTTCACCTCTTCGCCCAATAGCTTCTTTTCGCCATTTAGACATACCGCTTTAATAAATGTATGGAATGACTTGCGAGTCAGAAGATTTCATTACAACTAAAATAGATTGCTCGATTTTACT
Source organism: Anodontia alba (assembly GCA_964016985.1). Classification (NCBI taxonomy): domain Eukaryota; kingdom Metazoa; phylum Mollusca; class Bivalvia; order Lucinida; family Lucinidae; genus Anodontia; species Anodontia alba. Next base: position 1,658,366 of record OZ024832.1, on the reverse strand, counting down.
TCTGTTACGTCTTTTGCTTTACCATTTGTTTCATCGTCATCGTTAAATTTAACAATTTTAAATATTATACCTAATTTTCGCTTAATTTACCCATAACATGCTGTCAAGGAATTTACAGAGCTTGTGGGCCTAAAATCTAAAACATATTCATCTCCGTATATTTTTTTTTCAGTCGGTATGACTGTGATATTAATACGACTTCGTCGAATAAGATAAAAAAAAAAAAAAAAAGCTTTAACTTTTGACACTCTCTGGGCACAGAAAACGAGAGATTGTAACATTATTTCTTACCGTCACATTTCAATATTAGTAAAATCAATTGAATTCGCTTTTTATATGCAGCAAGTATTAAACGTAGAATAAGACATTGTTTGAAACAGTGCGACTGTAGTATTAAGATTGAAGGCTCCACGGGGAATCGAATAGCTAGTACTATGGAGAACTTAAGGAAATTATCCAGAACATAAAACACGCTCCTAAACCAGTTTTCCTGGTAGAATAAAACAAAATAAAAAGAAGCAAAAAAAGAAGAGAGAGAGAGAGAGAGAGAGAATGGCTACTCACAATAACAATTGGTGTTCCAGAGGATGTATTGACGATGGTGGTTCCTGTGTTGATCAGAGAATTTCTTGAAATGATCAGGAGTAGGAATATGAGAAAGACTGAAATGCACAAAGAAAAGAAACATAGATATATTTCAAATACAATGGGCTAACTGGCCCTTAAGCATATGAAACATTGCCATTTTTATGTTACAAAATCTTTGGATATTGTACATGAGCCCGCTCACGATAAACCTACAATAAGACTTATGCGAGCGACCAGCAAAGACTCAGATCAGCCTGCGCATCTGCGCAGTCTGATCAGAGTCTTTGCTGATCACACGTGCCTTTTACAGCTACCTTAAGAAGGACAAGCGAGAACCCTAGCCATACTGGGTGAATGTTGAGGCTGATCTGAGTCTTGGCTGGTCTCACAGGTCTTATTGTATGTTTTTTCGTGCGCTGCCCTATATGGTATTTCTCCTACATATTAGGACATTTTGCCCCGCGTTATAAAACTTTTATCATGCTCAACTCAACTGAGCATGAAATTTCATTTGGTCATAAAATAAAAATATAAAAAATTTAAAACTTTTTTCATGCTCAACAGCTGAGCTTGCTCAGCTGAGTTGAGCATGAAAGAAGTTTCAAAATTTTGTCAGTATTTTAAGATTTCTAAACAAAACAAATTTCATGCTCAGCTGAGTTGAGCATGAAAAAAGTTTTATAAACTCGGGGCCTTATTTTGTTACCATAATTAATCAATTTACTACCTGTTGATGTATATGAAATATTGCTGAATGAGTGGCAATTATGAAAGTGTAGACCCTGTCAGATAAATCAATTTTAACCAAGATATTGACTTGTTTTCTGATTTCTCTGCTTAAATATATGCTGTGGATACAGACTAGAAGCATTTCTAATGATTACCTTCAACATAAGATTTTTGTGGAGAAATCGGAAAAATAATATTCATTATATGCTCTCTTATTTGCAGCTTCGTAAAGCCTGACATTTTCTCTATATAGTATAGAAAATGAGGGGTTGTTTGTTATTAAGCTGTTTAAGAGAGATTTATGCTGTAAGATAAAGGATGCAAGAAGTATAAAAAAAAAATATTAACAATCTGGTTTTAAAGCTGCAACATTCTCAAAGTTTCGCCTGATAATTGAAACTCCTGTTTATTCCTGTTTTCACCGTATATGATTGGATAACAGTTGATATGGGGTATGATATGAAAATTGCCATAATCATAATCTATATATCATACATGATTTCTTTCTTTCTGACATGTTTACCTAGTTGATATCGTATCCCGTGCGATAATACCGAGACTGAGCGTAGTAATCTTTACAGTAAATATAGATGCTCATGTCAGGATTTTATTTTCAACAATAAATAAATACGGAAGTGACAAGATGGCGGCTTACAACCAGTTGCGCGGGCACCGTGTTTTTCTCCCTAGGGCGTGATATGGGTTACGCGTGTGATATGGCTTTTTCGCCCTAGGGAAGGATATGGGTTTTGGACTTATTTTAGCTTGATACAGCTTATGCGCTCTGCAATAATGATATGTGCTTGAAATCACATTTGCGAAAAAAATATCATATTTTCTGGTAAATTTATGATAGATACTTGTTTATGTATTCCCTTGTATATAAGCTATGAAAATAACCTCACATATGCAGCATTTTCCTATTTATGGACAGCTTTTAGTTGTGTTTTTGAAACATTAAATACCTAATTAAATAGTCAAAGTCGAGGCGTCAATCCTCAATATTATAATAAATGTAAACTGCAACGCCTTTCCTATTTTTGACCGACTTTTATCAAACTTGCTTCACGATTTTTAAGCTGGATTTTTCAGACGTACATGACATTTAGTGACCTTTTCCCTTTAACCCTTGCCATGCTGAATAAATTAAGATGCCACGCCCACTTTTAATTTTCAGCCAATCAGATTATTCGATTGACGTTGTTCATACAAATTCACATACGTAATGTAAAACAGTGTAGATCCAGATCAGTTGGCTTCTGAAGAACCCAACTGATCTGGATCTACACTGTTTGCAAAAGTAGGGCATATCCGGGTTCAGCAGGACAAGATGTAAAGTAATGAATATACGTACATATGCCCAAGTAACTGGTGCTAATCCCTCCAGATTTGGCGGCTCCTGCGTAGTAGGGATAATAGCCGTAGTTGGCACAGCATAGACCCACAAGGGCAGCCAAGGCAATTAGGATAACACTTAGAGAACGCATCCTGATAGTTTATTTGTCTCTGGAAAAAAAGAAAAAACAAAATTTGTTGACTTTTCAAGTGTAATCCTTTTATGCCTAGCGTCCCCAAACAGGGACATCAGCAAATGGTGTGGACCCAGATCCATCAGCAAACAGTATGGACCCAGATCTGGCGCCACAGAATGCGGCGTCTTATCAGGGTCTACACTATTCGCATAAATACGGGAATTTCTATATAACATGATATAGATGAAAACTAACCTGACGCCCCTTCTACTTGAAATAGACCCGTCCAAACAGTTGAGGTTGAAGATTTTATTCGGCATAAATGGGTTAACGTAACTTATAAAACGAAGTTTATAACAACAAATATTTTTTTCAACAGAATAAGACGCCGAACAAAAACATCATTCTGCAGCGTGCCAATATCACAAGAAGAATTCGGACAGACAGGCCTGGACAAACACTGTTAGACCAGATAAGACGGGTTTATTTGTAAAGATGAAATGGTTGCAGAGACGCTTCCAATGCGTACCCACAACATGTTTCTCATCACGAAAACATACATATAATTTTGACCCCCTTAAACCCCACTTTGATCCAGTAAAACTGGGGTTTACAGGGTATACATTATTTTTCTTATTTCTGCTCAAAAGCATAGATTGTGGGTACACGTTAGAACCGCCTCGGCGAGGCGGTTCTAACGAGTACCCACAAACTATGTTTTGAGCAGAAATTTGAAAAATATCAGAATTTTTATCTGAAAACTTTCAGATTTTGGTGGTGAAAATTTCAATATGTTTGAATAGGCGTGTTTTTGTAATGTACCGAGAAATTAAAACATTTTTTTTATATCCATCTTATCTAGTGCTATGTCATTTCACCATACAGTGAACTCTCGTTACAACGAAGCATTTGTTCCCAAAGACGTTGTCATTAAAATGAATTTGCTGTTGTACAGAATACTTAATGATCAGATTTATATGTAAGAAATGTCTTGTTTTATTCTTAGTCCTCATAGAACGTTTTGGATATTTGTTAGAATCGCCCCATTGAGGCGATTCTAACAAGTATCCAAAACTTATGTTTCTTTAAAGTATTAAATACAATATTATTGTATAATGTGTGACTTATTGTTACCTTTTAAGCGATGGCTTCGTGACAGTCAAATTATCATTATAACGAATTTTGTCGTTGTATCGAATATCGGTATAAAGAGGGTTATCTTTATATAAGCAGTGAAATGTGCGATCGTCTAGTTATTTAGCAAACTAATATAAAAATATGTAGTGAAACGGTTGCTAAAAGACAGAAAAAACAAGCATTGAAACACTTATTTAAACACTACATATTCTGAACATTCTCATAAAATTGTACACCACTATATACTTCTATTTTCACTATATATTACGGAGAAATATACGGTACATATTGCTTAGGTTATGAACGTAATGGTCTGATCAGACAGCGCGAGAATATATGGTATAAGCACCATTCTCTTGTCATGTACATCAAACAAAATTAATACAGTAAGTGTAATCCTACCTGGAAATATAATCCGCTAACAGGGAACTTCTTCCAAAGAACTTCGGCTGCCCGATGTGAAAATCAGAAAGTAATTTTTCGATTTTATACTTGACGTTGGATAACGATTATGTAATAAAATTCGACGGTCAGTCAAAATGGATTTAATATTATGTTTAAATTTCAATTTAGTTCCGTTAATAAGACAGTCCGAGTCGCTCGTGCCAGGTAAAAACGGACCAGTTATAAATTAAACCAGATGCCTTTATCATCATCCCAGGTAGGCGTACAGTCCAGTTAAGCTATGTTCTTCACCACCATAATAATATGTAAGCAGGTTGATACAGCGTATACCCGGATCAGACCGTGTGGTTTGCGCTGGTACTACATGTATACATGAAGGTCATAAGGCCCTTTTCCCAAGAGCAAAATATATTCCGTCAAGTGCATGTAACATGGGGTATGAAGATGTCATATTTTGGACAGACAGGCCTGTGCAAACAGTGTAGACCCAAATCAGACGCCGCATAAAGCGGCGTCTGATCTGGGTCTACACTGTTTTCCACTCATTCAACAAACTCGGTATTTCGGATGTACAGTCGAACCTCAATGGCTCGAACATCTTTGGGACCATGGAAATTCGTTCGAGACAAGGGTTGTTCGAGCCACTGAGGGTTAATTATGGCACCAGTTCAGGAAGCAAATAGCCATAATTTAGGGAAATCTTTTCGATTTTCTACACAATGATTGTAAGTTGAGTGTACTCATTAGAATCGCCTCGATGAGGCGATTCTAATGAGTGCACACAACATACAATTCTATAATAAAATAAAAAAAAAATCCCTAAACATTTGTTTACTGGAGTTATTGGAAGGATTTTGTTGGGACTGAAAAAATAGTTCGAATCATCCAGAGTAAACGAGCCATCCGGGTTCGAGCCATTGAGGTTATGCTGAATGTACAGGTAAGAAAATCGACTTATGAGGACTTAATGTGTATAAACATTTAGGGCAAATAAAAGTGTATTTTTAAAAACCTTTAGCACACTCGTAAATATTTGTGTGACAAACATCAGATTTTTTTTTTTCGAATGTCTACAAATTCAAAATTCATTTGAACTTTTTACTCATTCTGACACGAAGCTCAGAAGGGCAAAATTCTTTTGGAGAGTGGAGAATATTTTGATCAGTTAAAGAAGATTTCTGGTCAGTAAAAAGAAAACTGTTTTTGTAACTGAATTTGGCTACCCTACATATGAATCAAGTGATGCTATTTTGGACGCACAGATAAAGGAAGCACCTTTTAACCCATTTTAGTGTGGAGACACCAAAATGGTAATTGGCAAATAGTGAAGACCCAGATCAGACATTCTGCGGCGTCTATTCAGGGTCTCCACTGTTTGCAATAGCTAAGCCATTTTTTGTAGGAATATCTAAATCACATAGCCTGACAGTCCTAAAATTGAAAGTGGACTCTTCTAATATATAGTGTGGGGAGAGTTTTATTCAGTCGAAAATAGGTTAAATTTATATTAGCGGAGTGGTCAATTTTGAGTGCTGCCAACAGCAGAATAATACTCTGACTTGAGACGCTTTCCTTTTACTAACTACAGTCGACTCTCGTTATCTCGAATTCCAAGGGACTCACTGAAACACTTCGAGATATCCGTACCTCGACATATCAGAGTTGAGAGATGGAGGAAAACAATAAATTGAACAACCACATTTAACAAATGAATATGTAATTTGACTCCTGAAGTTAGAAATATATATATAAAATAATGTAGAAAAGAGGAGAAATTGCTCCTTAGGAGCAATTTCTCCTCTTCTCCACATTATTTTGTTACCTGTTGTCATAGTTTCATGTTAAAACAGGGACCAGATTTTCACTTCGAGATAAGCGGTAATTCGAAATAAGCGAGTTCGAGATAACGAGGTTCGACTGTATCTAACGAAAAATACTCGGCTAACGGCTGATCACGCTAAATTCTGCATTCAGACTTATTAGTCTTTTACACACTGATACATATAAATAGCGAGTAGACTAATAAAACTAAAGAAAACTTCACGCTTTTGTAGAAATAAGATTTTAATCATATTGAGTGCAGTATCGCGAGATGAAGATGAATACTCCAGTAAAACGCACCAAATCGCAGCTTTTGGTAAAAAGTATAACCCGAGCGAGCTGCAGTCCTACTAAACACCGAAAATGGCCTTTTCCACCGAAAAACACCGGAAAGGGGCCATTGGACTTGCCCAGTGTCTTGATTTTTTTTTTTTTTTTTTTTTTTTTTTTTGATTTGGGTTTTACGGCCCTTTCAAGAATATTTCACTTATATCGAGCCGATCGTTCATCGAAGGTGGGCGAAAACCGGAGAACCCGGAGAAAAACCACCTGACCATCCGTAAGCAGAACTTGGCTTTCCCACATATGACCTGAGCGAGGCTCGAACCACAGCGGTGAGAAACCTAATGCATTAAGAGTCAACTCTCTTATGCACTAGGCTACGGGGGCCCGCCGCCCAGTGTCTTGAAAATGTTACATGTACCAAGCCATCAAATCTGTATGTTTAAAAAATGTTAGTGCTTATGCATGGCTTTCTCATCTCGGCTTACATTTCACAAATAAATTCGTATACAATTTTATTTTATTTATTTTTTTTTTTTTCTTCTTCTTTTGGTTTTTGTTATGTTTTGTGTGTGTGCGTGTGTGTGTGTGCTGTTTTTTTTGTGTTTTTTTTTTTTTTTTTTTTTGTTTTTTTTTTTTTTTGTTTTTTGTTGTTGTTGTTGTTTTGGGTTTTTTTTATCATTGTTTTGGTTGATTTTTTTTTTTTTTTTTTTTTTTTTTTTTGTTTTATTTTGTTTTATCTCAGTGTAAATCGCAATCTATTCAAGAGACCTGTAGTATTTCAGGCAACCATCCCATCAGCACTCTCAGTGCTTTGATTGTTCGATGCATAACACTTGAAAAGGGCTCAGACCTATCGAACCTACAGTGTGATAAGCTATCCCAGCGAGGTAATAGTGCAGCCATAGATAAAAGAGAAGAGATAACTGCAGTAGAAGAAGCTGTATCTACGCACGAAGATGCATGATTGAGCAAATATTCATTCGCAGAATGCCAAGGGAGAAACGCATTGAACACCAGGGTCCAGTTGTTCAAAACTAACGATGTCGTTAGTTAACATATCGTTAAAATTTTTCTCATCAAATATGGCATATACGCTAAGAGTTTTGCTAAAAAAACCTGTGAGTAGCTTTTGCATTTGCAAAAGCTATTCACATTCTTTCATCAAAAATACCTGTCAATTAGATATTCTACTTATTAGAACAGTTAGCATTTTGACCACTAACGAGCTCGTTAAGCTAACGATGCTTTGAACAACTGGGCTCAGAAGGACATCTGACATGACCCTTAAAAAGACATTTTGCATGAAATGGCAAACTCCATATTGCATGAAATGGAAGGCAAATCCTAGTTTCGAGGGACAAAAATACAAGAAGACAAAAACGTCCGCTGAAAGTTTTACGCACCATCGTTATTGTTCAAATTGTAGTGATCCACGCCTTCAGGGAAAACTGGACCCTGACATAATATGGAAACAACGAGGACCTAGATTAGCCTGCTTTAATTCTGGTTAGGGTCCAAAGGTAAGCACTAGTTCTGCAAACGGGAAACAATGGCATCATATGTAGCGTAATGGCCGCTTTGTTGCTTTACATATCAAATAAAGAGCTCTGTTTCAGGCAATATTAATCCTTTAACCCTTATCATGCGGAATAAATTAAGATGCAACGCCCACTTCTACATTCCAGCCAATCAGATTACTTGATCAGGGTTTTCGATAGAAATTCACATATTTAATGACAAACAGTGCAGATCTTCAAAAGCCAACTGATCTGGATCTACACTGTTTGCTAAGACAGGGCATGTCGTGTTCAGCAAGAGAAGTGCTATTCATAACTGCTGCTGACATTTTATTTTATAATTTTCTTTTTTACTTATCAAAGAAATAAGGCTTGACATTTCAGGTGAATAGTTTATTAAGCAAATGAATTACGTGAAATGTCAGTCTTAAAGTGTTAATCATAGCTGCAGCAGACAATATTTTTATTTTTTTTTTTTTTTTTTTTTTTTTTTTTTTGCAGAGAAAATAAGGCTTAACAAGTCTTTCTGACATGCTCTATAATTATGTCGAGTGACATTTGGCCTTAGGCCTTTTTAGTTTCAGTTGATCTAATTATTTGCATAATTGTCTCGCGCTATAAATCCCAACTGCCATAGAAAAATAGATACAATGTCCGGGCATAAAATGCTAATAATACAATTGATAAAAAGAATGCCATTTACACCGACTGACATCAATTAAGTTCTTGCACCAAAAAGATGACTACAATTATGACAGACATGACAGGTAATTTTCACCAATACTGCAGTTTTGCGGCTAATCATAAAATGCCGAAAACACCCGAAATGTGTGAACAAGTCTTGGAAATTTCAATAGAGATACAGTACAACCTCAATGGCTCGAACACGGATGGCTCGTTTACCGTGGATGATTCGAACTCTTTATTCAGTCCCAACAAAATTCTTCCAATAGCTCAAGAAAACAAATATTTAGGGATTTTTTTTCTTATTTTATCATGTTTTTGCATGTTGTGTGTACTCATTAGAATAGCCTCATCGAGGCGAATCTAATGAGTACACACAACATACAATCATTGTGTAGAAAATCGAGAAGATTTCACTAAATTATCGTTATTTGCTTCCTGAACCATGCCATGATTAACCCTCAGTGGTTCGAACTACCCATGTTTCGAACGAATTTCCATGGTCCCAAAGAAGTTCGAGCCATTGAGGTTCGATTGTATATGGGTCGTAGCTTGAGAAGACGTACGTTCTGACATGTGTGCACAATGAAGGCTCATTGCAAGCTGCACATCCGCGCAGTCTGATCAGAGTCTTCGTTGTCTGCATGAAGAAATTTTGCATCCCTGACTATCCAAAATGCGCTCAGGGAAGATTCTGATCAGATTGTGCGAATTCGCAGGCTGATCTGAATCTTCACTGGGGCACAGATTCCTGAAGGTGCGCTTTCTGACGTTTTGACTCATACATTATGAGACTGGATACTTTATATTTGTCATATCCGTCATGGGAGACAACTTTTGTGACTTCCTGATTGCTGATTGCTTATTACCTACAGTCCCCTCCTAAAAATTGATCTACTCTATAAGGAAAGAATTTGCTCCCTCTGAGTTTTCTCCCCTTATAGTGTATTATAGTGTATCTAATTACTTTGTAATGTAACCTGATAAAAATAGGTTTAGTCTATCCGTATCTGTTCGTTTTAAGATTTTTTTTTAAATGCTTTTTCTCAATGATAAATCCTGTAAGTTTACTGACTGCAAAATCACTATTTTTTTTTTTTTGTTTTGTTTTTAAATTTTTATTTTTTTTTTTTTTTTTTTTTTTTTTTTTTTTTTTTTTTGCGTTTAGCGACAAAATAAAAGTATTTCTGTGGCTAACTTATCTTAAGTATTTTACAAAAAAAAATGTCGATGTGTAACTAATTTAACAACATTATGTTATTTATTCTTATGGTAGTATCATTCAACTCCAAATTGCAAAACGCCCTGCGAAAAATGCAAAAAGCACAAGAAATAATAAAAAAAAACAAAAAAAAAAACAAAAAAAAAAAACGCAAATACGACATTTACCTGAAGCATTCAGATACCTTATCTTCTTATCATAGTTTCCCTAACTAAACAAGTTCATTTTTCTAGCTGTTGATGTCCTAAAATACAGATGGATATTTGGCAAAGTGTGTAGACCCTGATCAGATGCCAGAACGCGGCGTCTGTTCTGTGTCTACACTGTTTGCTTAGGCGTGTCTGTTCGAATACTTAGGGTAAGTCCGGTAATCATAAGAAAGAAGTGAACACGATTTATCATTACGAAAACATGCCTATTCAAATATACTGAAAATTTTACTACCAAAAAATGAAAATTTTCAGCTAAAAATTTCTGATATTTTTCATATTTCTGTTCAAAACATAGATTGTGGGTACTCGTTAGAACCGCCTCGATGAGGCGGTTCTAACGAGTACCCACAATCTATGTTTTAAGAAGAAATAAGAAAAATAATGTATACCCCTGTAAACCCCAGTTTTACTATATAAAAGTGGGGTTTAAGGGGGTCAAAATTATATAGGTATGTTTTCGTGACGTAATAGTTGAGTACATGTTCATTTTTCTAAGGATGTTTAAAACTGCTTATTTTTTTCATACTATCCAGTTATTCAGAATATTACGGGAATATTGTGGCTTGAATATTATGGTTGCTCACTGTTCTTACTGTCAGGACATGTCTAGACTGTTATGGTTGGCATTTGTTCTTACAGTCAGGATTATTCTAAAGTGCTGTGATTGGTCTCTGCTCTTAATGACAAGATATTTTTAGAATTTTCTGGTTGTTCTTTGTTCTTGCTGTCAGGATATTTCTATAATGCTATGGTTGGTCTCTGTTCTTACTATCAAGATATTTCCAGACTGTGTGGTTGGTCTTTGTTCTTACTGCCAGAATATTTCTAGAATATTGTGGTTGCTCTCTGTTCTTACTCTCAAGATATTTCTAGAATGTTGTGGTTGGTCTTTGTTCTTGCTGTCAGGATATTTCTATAATGCTATGGTTAGTCTCTGCTCTTACTGACAAGATATTTCCAGACTGTGTGGTTGGTCTTTGTTCTTGCTGTCAGGATATTTCTATAATGCTATGGTTGGTTTCTGTTCTTACTATAAAGATATTTCCAGACTGTGTGGTTGGTCTTTGTTCTTACTGTCAGAATATTTCTAGAATATTGTGGTTGCTTTCTGTTCTTACTCTAAAGATATTTCTAGAATGCTGTGGTTGTTCTCTGTTCTTACTCTCAAGATATTTCTAGAATGTTGTGGCTGGTCTTCGTTCTTTCTATCAGATTATTACTAATATGTTGTGAATTGTCTTTGCTCGTACTGCCAAGATATTTCAAGAATGTTGTGGTTGCTCTTTGTTCTAACTGCCAGGATATTTCTAAATAATGTGGTTGGTCTTTGTTCTTACTGTCAGAATATTCCTATATTGATGTTGCTGGTCTTTGTTCTTACTGTCACGGTGTTTCAAGAATATTGTAGTTGCTGTTTGTTCTTACTGTCAGGATTTTTTTTTCTAAAAACCTGTGGTTGGTCTTTGTTCTTACTGTCAGGATAGTCCTAAAATGCTGGGGTTGGTCTCTGTACTTAATGACAAGTATATCTAGAATGTTGCGGTTGGTCTTTGTTCTTTCTGTCAAGATATTTGTAGAATACTGTTGCAGTAGTTACTCTTTGTTCTTACTGTCAGGCTATTTCTAGAATGTTGTGGTTGTTCTTTGTTCTTACTGTCAAGATATATATTTGTAGAATGTTGTGGTTGCTCTCTATTCGTACTGTCAAAATATTTTTCTAGAAAGTTTTGGTTGCTCTCTTTTGTTACTGTCAAGATATATTTCTAGAATGTTATAGTTGCATTTTGTTCTTACTGTCAAGATACATTTCTAGAATGTTATGGTTGCTCTCTTTTCTTACTCTCAAGATATTTCTAGAATATATTTGGTTGGTAGTTGTTGTTACTGTCTAGAAATTTCTAGAATATTGTGGTTGGTCTTTGTTCCTATTGTCAGGATACTTCTTGAATGCTGTGGTTAGTCTATGTTCTTACTGTCAAGATATTTCTAAAATATTGTGGCTTGTCTTTGTTCTTGCTGTCAGGATATTTCTTGAATCATGTGGTTGCTTTTTGTTCTTACTATCAAGATATGTCTAGATGTTTTGGCTGGTATTTGTTCTTACTGCCACGATTTTTCTAGATGTTTTGGCGGGTCTTTGTTCTTACTGTCAGGATATTTCTGGAATACTGTGGTTGGTCTTTGTTCTTACCCTCCAGATATTTCTAGAATATTCTGTTTGCTTTTTTTGCTTTCTATTTGTTTGGTGTTTTTTTTGTTGTTGTTGTTGTTGTTTTGTTTGTTTGTTTTTTTTTTTTTTGTTTTTTTTTTTTTTTTTTTTTTGTTTTTTTTTGTTTTTGTTTCTTTTTTTTTCCCTCAAGATATTTCTAAAATGTTTTGGTTGGTCTTTGTTCTTACTCTCAAGATATTTCTAGAGAGTTGTGGTTGCTCTTTGTTCTTACTGTCAGGATATTTAACTAGATGTATTTGCTGGTCTTTATTCTTACTCTCAAGATGTTTCTAGAATTATGTTATTGCTCTTAGCTGTTACTGTCGGGATATATCTAGATGTTTTGGTTGATCTTTCTTCTTTCTGTCAAGATATTTCTCGAAAGTTGTTGTTGGTCTTTGTTCTTAAACTCGATATATTTCTAGAATATTGTGGTTGCTCTTTGTTCTTACTGTCAAGATATTTCTAGAATGTTTTGGTATGTCTTTGTTCTAACTGTCAGGATATTTCTAGAATATTCTGCTTGGTCTTTGTTCTTTTAAGATATTTCTAGAATATTTTAGTCGCTCTCTGCTCTTACTCTCAAGATATTTCTAGAATATTTCTGTTGGTCACTGTTCTTACTCTCAAGATATCTTTAGAATGCTGTGATTGTTCTCTGTTTTTATTCTCAAGATATTTCAAAAACGTTTTGGTTGCTCTCTGCTCTTATGTTTGGTTTTAGATTTTTGTCAGGATAATGTCCCTGTTTGGTTGACTATTTGTTAGCAATGCGTCTTTTAGCGTCCAACTGGTGCTTTCAAAAATATCAGAACAAAGTTTCCTTCTACTAGTTTACCCATTGCACTAACAAGTCTCAGTCTCTGTAATTTGTATCCTTATGTTCCTGTTACTGTGTAATACATAGTGAGAGCGGAGATATGCAGGGCTCTACATATAGACAACCCTCTTTATACCGACACTCTATACAACGACAAAATTCGTTATAACGACAATTTGACTGTCACGAAACCTTCGCTTAAGAGGTAACAATTACTTAGAAATTATGCAAGAATACTTATATAATAATCTAAAGAAACATATGTTTTGGATATTTGTTAGAATTGCCTCAGTGAGGCGATTCTAACAAATATCCAAACCGTTTGTTTTATTAGGAAATAGGAACAAAACAAGACCTTTCTTACATGTCTATTTGCTCTTAAAGTTTTCTGTACAACTACAAATTCATTTTAATTTAACCCAGCGGGCACATAACGTTAATACAACGTCGCCTCAACGTCGATGCAACGTCAAGTTTTCAGATAAAAATTCTGATATTTTTTCATATTTCTGCTCAAAACATAGATTGTGAGTACTCGTTAGAACCGCCTTGCTAAGGCGGTTCTAACGAGTACCCACAATCCATGTTTTTGAGCAGAAACAAGAAAAATAATGTACACCCCTGTAAACCCCAGTTTTACTATATAAAAGTGGGGTTTAAGGGGGTCAAAATTATATAGGCATGTTTTCGTGATGCCACCTACATGTACCTAGAGCTCTGTGAGCCATTTGCACCATATTCTATGGCGAATTATGAATAGGGTGGTTATTTAAAGCATTAAGCCAGACGTATGCAGTATAAAGCTTGGTAGGAAGTAAAAAACAAACGGAAAAATTGGTTTAAAAACTGCAAATTCTGTCAAACTCATCCTATTAATGTATACCCCTGCATCTCTGTTTCCGCTTTATATCATTGGGGAATATGTTATGGGGTTTCATAGACTTGTTAATGTAATGGGTGAAATAGGGACAATAATACATTACAGGTTCGGATTTGATACAACTAAAAAGAACAAAGGAAACTGTCAAAAACAATTTATTATTTAATGACTACTATAATTTCAGAGATGGGTCCAGAGGTGGTTCGCGATTCAGTCGACCACTCTTTGACTTAACATTTCATTTACATGGGAAATTTTGGCAATAAGTTTGATAAATTTTGGATACTGTATACTCTTTATATTCGAACTGTTTAACTCTTTCATTACGAAAACACGCCTATTCAAATATATTGAAAATTTTACCACCAAAAACTGAAAATTTTCAGATAAAAAAATCTGATCTTTTTCATATTTCTTCTCAAAACATATATTGTGGGTACTCGTTAGATCTGCCTCAAAGAGGCGATTTTAATGAGTACCCACAATCTATGTCTTTAAGCAGAAATAAGAAAAATAAGGTATACCCCTGTAAACTCCAGTTTTACTACATAAACAGGGGTTTAAGAGGATCAAAATTATATAGGCATGTTTTCGTGATGACCATTTACTTCTAAAAGTTCAACAATTCGATTTTATTGCCTGTTGGTGTGTCTAAAATTGCTGGATGAGTGGCAGACAGTGCAGACCTAGATCAGACGCCGCTTTATGCGGCGTCTGATCTGGGTCCACACTGCTTGCTCAGGCCTGTTTGTAGGAATACTTTGGGTAAATACGAATATTTGATCAACTCAAACCCAACCCCCCACCCCTGAGAAATTTCGAACCCGAGGATAAATAATCATGGATCCGCCTTTGAAGTTTTCCCTGAGACAGCAGAAAACAGAAACCCTTCCTCCAGAGAACATCTGAAATAAAGAAAAGCAACAAATTAACTACAGCGTGAGAAACTGTGCCATCGGACTTGTGCACCAGTTGTTAAGGAATATATATATATCAATGGTTTGAACTTCTTTGGGACCATGAAAATTCGTTCGAAACATGGGTAGTTCGAGCCACTGAGGGTTAATCAAGGCACCAGTTCAGGAAGCAAATAGCGATAATTTAGGGAAATCTTTTCGATTTTCTACACAACGATTATATGTTGTGTGATGAGGCGATTCTAAAGAGTACACACAACATACAATTGCATGATAAAATAAGAAAAAAACCTAAATAGTTGCTTTCTTGAGCTATTGGAAAAATTTTGTAGGGACTGAAAAAAGAGTTCGAATCATCCACGGTAAACGAGCCGTCCGTGTTCGAGCCATTGAGGTTATACTGTATATATATTGGCTTTGGTTTAAACAATATTTTATTCAGAGCTAGTATACATTTACCACATATAAATAAGATCTGGCATAAGGATCTGATAGTAAGCCATTTGGCTTATAAACGTCATCTCCTGAAACAATGTAATGTACGACATTATTGAGTAGCATGACTCAAAATATTGAGATGAATTGAATACGAGAAAACGAACAAGAGAGAGAGAGAGAGACAGAGAGAAAGAGAGAGAGAGAGAGAGAGAGTAGCAAGACTAGAGTATTTACTGAAAGTGGATACGAGAAAGCAAACAGAGAGAGAGAGAGAGAGAGAGAGAGAGAGAGGAAGAAAGATTTGACTGACCTCTACACAAGATTTGTACAGATAAATAAGCGAGTAGGCATGTATCAAGGCAATTTACATTATATGCTAGATGCTAGGTACCTTAACAAATCTTTCCGATTTGATAATGAAGTCTTGAACTTGTAAGGTGAGTATTTCATTCTCATGCAATGAAAGGTTGTTTTTCCCATGGAAAAAATATTGGCTTTTTACTACAGCCTGTGAATCCACACAGGCTGTTCAAAGTCTTCGCAGTCTGACCAATAAAACCATATGGAAGAAATCTCATCATCAAACTTTGACCTTGTCAGCTGACAGGTTTAGTGGCGGTCTGGGCCGCACAGGTTAGTCAACACCGGATATTTCCGTTATTTAACAATATAGCCCGAAGCACGTGTCAGCCGACTATATACAATCTTTGTGCAGTTCCGTGACAATCGATGGAAAAAACCGAACTATCACGAACTGATAAATGATGTAGTGCCTTATACAAAAAGTATCAAATAAAAAATATGTCTTTAAAAAAGCACACATTTTTGTTCATGGACCCGTTCGCACAGGTCATGCCTCGCATTTGTATTTAAAAGCAAATGAGGATGAAAGCGACCAAGACCGTCTGATTGTTTCTCGAATTACTATATATTCTTTACATTTTGATAGCGGTTCCACTTCTTCTCAAAACGATTTACCAACTAGCCTGCAAAAAGATTCACCTAACTTTAGACCAGCATGCCATTCCATTATTATCTTATTACATTTTTTTTTTTTTTTTTTTTTTTTTTTTGGTTAATTATTTGCTTTATTTTTCTCGTCACCTCATATTAGCCATCATCTTTCAAAATTATGTATTGTATACTTGTTTCCGACACCATATTTTGTTAAACAATCATTCATATCATTACGAAAATACGCCTATTCAAATATATACAGAAAATTTCACTTCCAAAAACTGAAAATTTTCAGATAAAAAACTCTATATTTTTCATATTTCTGCTCAAAATATAGATTGTGGGTACTCGTTAGAACCGCCTCGGCGAGGCGGTTCTAACGTGTACCCACAATCTATGTTTTTTGAGTAGAAATAAGAAAAATAAAGTATACCCCTGTAAACCCCAGTTTTACTATATAAAAGTGGGGTTTAAGGGGGTCAAAATGATATAGGCATGTTTTCGTGATGTGAAGTATTTGAATAATGTATCACAATTTGTCAGTATCATGTGTCTGTATATTGTTGTAATAAAACTATTTAGGGGAGGGCCGTAACTTATGTTGGTAGAACTTGTGGCCCGACCCCATTGCCATATGAAATGATGCAATAAAATATGTTTATACAGCAAAGAATTTCTGATCTTTTCAGAAAGGAATTGATGTGAAGGAAAACAAACAGGAAGTAGCAAAAGTTGTCTCCCTTATGAATAATGGCGGAAAAGTCTGCGAGTGTATTAGTTCACCTTAGAACATTTGACAGTTGAGCCGGGGCACAGCATTTCCTACAAGATGGCATGTGCGCCCAGCGAGGACTCTGATCAGCTTGCTCATCCGAGCAAGCTGATCAGTCTTCGCTGCCCGCCTGAAGACACTTTGGTTCCTTGTCTACCAACATGCCTTGCGAAGACTCTGATCAGCTTGCGCGGATGCGTCTTCGCTGAACGTAGTCCAGTTCCTTGCGCAGCTCGATAGCAGCGTCGCCTGGCGAACGAGACTACGCTGAGCGCACACGCAATCGTGTCGGAAGTGCTGTTGCCCGGCTTATTTGTCTTAAACCTAAATTAGGGGGAGTGGGTACACTTGATAGATTTGCCACTATTTCCATAAAAATAGACAACTTTTGTGAATTCTTGTTTGCTTTCGTTTTGAAAACTTATATAGAACATTTCACCTCCAAACACTGAAAATTTTCAGATATAAAACTCTTATATTTTTCATATTTCTGTTCAAAACATAGATTGTGGGTACTCTACTCGTTAGACCCGCCTCGGGTGAGCAAGCTGATCAGAATACCCACAATTTATCTTTTCGAGCAAAAATTAGAAAAATAATGTACACCCCTGTAAAGCCAATTTACTACATAAACGTGGGGTTTAAGGGGGTTAAAATTATACAGGCGTGTTTTCATGATGTCTACATCCCAAGCCTCTTCTAAAAAAGGGTCTGTAAAACAAGCACTTGTCTGAAGCATATTGGCTTTTACTGTGAAGCCAAACCCAACCATTTTATCCATGGGCACATCTGCTTGTACGTACGTGTATTAATAATTGTGTGTCGCATTCAAACTGTAGGTATTTGTTACCTTCACCGGGTATTGCTGTCACCAATATGTGGCAGATATGCCATATATTGCTGTTAGCAATATGTGGCGGAAAATTCATTTCCCCCATCTTTGATTTTATGCTTTTGGATAATTTTTGTGACATTGTCAAAATTTTACTGTGTCATAATTGATGATGCTATTATCAATATTTGTTTCTACTATGAAACATTTGCATAATCTAAATTGTCATTTAAATATTAAATGGCCTTTTTAATGTCAATCATCTTTGTTGTATTTTGCTTAAAATCAAACGAGCAACCCTAAGCTATGTATAGAAGCTCAAACTAGGATGATGAGCATATATATAATTTGTATTCTTTAGAATGTCCTCTGCTATATTTTGCTTGGCGCTTTAAAGGTTTAATACGTTATGTAAGCAAAATCGCTGCGTATGTCATTTAGTCATTTATTACGAGCGTATATGTCTTAAGCTAACCAACTAGATGTATATGTGCATCTATTAACTCTTTTATACCGAGTGGACTCTTCTACCATAATTCTTCGGACTGGCCCATTTCCAACAGCAGGGTGATTGGTTAATGTGTATGATTGTGCTAACCATGTTTTCTAGAAACTCCTGTACTTATATCAACAGTGCAAAACCTGATCAGACGCCACGTTTTGTGGCGTCTGATCTGGGTCTAGACTGTTTTCCAATGTCCCTTTTATGGGACGCTAGGCACAAATGGGTTAAAACCCTTGTGTTGTGTACGAAAATTGGTCGCTTTGACCTGTATGTTGCGCTCAGACCTACTTTATTCAAATCTGTCTTTGACCTACAGATCCGTTGGCAGATTTGATACATGCCTCACCTGGTTGCTCCACATTATTTTTGCCTTATTCAAATAGAGTAACCCTATTAAAAGCGACGTTTAATTACACACACACGCTCATTCCCCATCTACTACCCCATCCCCCTCCCCTCCCTTCCACCTCCATCATCCACACACACTCACAAACACCGTGAAGGACATTTTTGTTTAAAATGCAAACAGCGACGATTCGGAATAACCTGGTCATTTGCAAGTCAAAACTCTTAAATTTATGTCGAGTTATTCACTTTAGCAAAGACCCGGATCAGTCTGCTTATATGGGCACATTACGTTAACACACCATGTAAAATGTATGCCTCTTAGCCACAGATGTAGATAGGCTTTTTTTTTCAACAAATACTTTTTGTATATTTTCTTCTTTCTCTGCATGTAGACCGCTTTTTATGGGTACTCATGTATGGTTACTTATGTTATGGGTACTCGCTAGAGTAGAGCGCTACTAATGAGTACATTTAACACATGTTTTAGCTTATTTGTTTGTTTGTTGTTGTTGTAGTGTGTGTGTGTGTGTGTGTGTGTGTGTGTGTGTGTGTGTGTGTGTGTGTGTGTGTGTGTTTGCGTGTGTGTGTTTGTTTTTTGTTTGTGTGTGTGTTTGTTTTTTCGTTGTTTTTTTTTTTTTTTTTTTTGTCTTTTTTTTTTTTTTTTTTTTTGTTTTTTTTTTTTTTTTTTTTTTTTTTTGTTTTTTTTTTTCTATATGGTAACATATTGGAGAACCAGTTTAAACAAACTCAAAATACTGAATATCTGCCTACTAATGCGTACCCCTGTGTGCCCTTCTTTCCTCTACAACTAAGCCGGGGCACAGCATTTCCTACAGGACTGCATGTGCGCCCTGCGATGTCTCAGATCAACCTGCGCATGCGCGCAGTCCGATCAGAGTCATCGCAAGGCTTTCTGTTGGTAGGCAATAATCAAAAGAGTCTTCAGGCGGACAGGGAAGACTCTGATCACACTGTACGGATATGCAGTCTCGTCTGAGTTTTCGCTGGGCGCACATGCAATCTTGTAGGAACTACTGTGCCCCGGCTCATATGCATGTATCATGGGGGAACATTGGGATACGCATTATATAAACTCCTTAGAGGGCGCTTTGAACAGTCATACTTACGGATTTATCCGATTTTATCCGAGGACAATCGGACCACTGTTATTCGAGCTTACAACGCTCATGCCACTGGAGGTCGTAAAGGAGGACGATGAGTTGAAAAGCAGCAGCAAGACAAATATTACAACGAAAACTGAAATGCAAATATTAGAAATCATTTGTACAATACACCCAGCTAGCATTGTTTATAAATCTACAGCGAGCCGTTATCGGCCCGTCAGCTACCCTGACGAGCCGATAAAGGTCCGCTATCGATTTATGTAGAATGCCTACTGGGCATATACTAGAATTGATAGGCCCCGAATCAGTTTCAGCATTACGAACGCAATGTCATCTATAGTGTAGGTTTAAAACAAATACAGTAGAACTTCAGTGGCTCGAACTCCGATGGCTCGTTTACCATGGATGAGTCGAACACGTTCTTGAGTCCGCAGTGATTTCCTCCAAATACGATATACGGATAATTTAGGGAGAGTTTCTTCTTTTATCTTGTAAATGTATGCTCTGTGTACTCATTAGAATCGCTTCTATGAGGCGATTCTAATGAGAACACACAACATACATTTAAAATAAAGAACACCGAAAAGATATCCCACAATTATCTCCATTGTGCCTCCTGGTGTGGCACTAATAGTAACCTTCCGAGGCTCGAACTACCGCTGTCTCGAACAAATTTTCATGGTCCCAAAGGGGTTCGAGCCATCGGAGTTCGACTGTATAAGACTATTTTAATAGGGAATCAGTATGTATTATTATAAAAAGTTCATTGTTATTATAATCATCATTGCTGTTGAATACTTTTTATAAAATACTTTATTATTTTTTTTTTCATTTCATTCATTTTTTTATTTATTTATTCATTTTCATTTTTTTTCTGGTTCTGTAACGTAATTCGTTTGGTTTAAAATTCACCAATAATCAGCAGATTAGAAAGGAGAGAATTAACCCCGAAATAAATGAGAGAAAAATGAAACTTTCGAAGCTAAATGTTTTTATTACCTGTAATAAGGCAGACATATTTATTAGTCAAGAAGAGATAAATGAAGTTTATCTAGGAACATTCAACAGAGAAGCAAACTATCCGTGCAGTAAAAAGTATTTTTTAGTGGGTGGGTGGGGTCGATTGTTGTTTACAATCGACCATTGTTGTTTACATTCTACCCATACATGTATACATCCGCGTAATTTTCATTGACCAATAAAATCAAACCGCACATCAGGTAACGGTTATTTATAGCCGCGCTATTCTTGTCGCGCTGACGTCAGATTACCATGTCAAAAGGGTTATTTGTAAAACCTGGACAGGGCTATTGGCAAACAGTGAAGACCCAATCTATACGCCACAGAACGCGGCGTCTGATAATGGTTTGCACTGTTTGCCTAGTTACAGGAAGTTAACGGTTGAATGAAACAGTCTTATGTCCCCGTTCAGGGTCATTTTCCCAGTCTACACTCAGAGACACTCGACCCACCAGTGCTGTCAGTGCTTTGATTAATATATGTGATCAGCACTGACATATACATGCATATAAGATCTTCAAACAAACTATCACATACTTGAAGATCTTGTATTCACATTAAAAACAAATCAGACAGAGTAGCAGCCATACATAGAGAGATATTTATAAGGCAATTTTGATATCATGTTCCATATCAACCCAAGACACCCATATCAGCCCGAGGGTGTCTCGAGTTCATATGGGATATGATATCAAAATTGCCATATCATAATCTATTTATCATACGTTTTTCTAAGTTTGCCTATTTGATATCGTATGTTGAGTCAAAGGCAAGACCGCCGTGTGCTTTGAATGTGGTGATATGTGTTTTTTGCCCGGGCAAAAAAGCCGTGTCACCCACGTTACCCATTATCACACCTTTTGCGTTCCACAAGAGTGATGTGTGCTTGAAAGCCATGTAATTATCACATATGCAAAATGAACATATTTTGTAGTAAATGTATGATAATGTATTTTCCATAGTTATTATTTTATTTTTGCACAAAAGTATGGCCAATGAAAAAGGTTTATCATACTGCTACACCCTGGTTGCAGTGAAACATTGGCTCCTCAGACTATGACTTACGTCCAATACAAAGTTCGCTTCCACACCCCAACCCGTTATTTTCCGATAGAATTCCAAGCGGAAATGGGCTTATCAACCAACTGAAACTTATTTGTAATTCTCTTTCGATGATAGACTTATCAGCTTACGTTAGTTAAGTTAATAACTGATATCAGCTGACTTAAACTTACTTGTAATGAAAGGTTCGCTTCGACCCTACGCTCTCTGGATCATATGACAAGTGGAACTGGCTTTATCTACCAAATGAAAGTACTAGCAATAAAACTTTCGCTTCCACGGCCTGTTTTCTTTTTCGATAACATGGCCAGTTGAAATAGACAACCTATTTTTTATTTTACTTAACTGCAATAGCTGGTGTCAAATGCTGTGTGGAGGTCGTAATCCGTCTCCCCGTACTTCACCATATACTTCACCATATATGGTGAAGTACGGGGAGAAGTTTTACGGCCTCCACACAGTAAAAGTTAAAAAAAAAAGGCGAAAGCGAAAGTTTAATTACAAGTAAAAGGGAATACAAATATAATTATGTTTTTATTCCCTTTTATTTGCAATAAAACTTTCGCTTTTGTCGCCCTTTTTCCGAGAGTATGGTCAGTGGAAACGGGCTTATCACTAATCTGAAACTTACTTGCAATAAAGCTTTTGTTTCCACCGCCCGTTTTCCTTCGATAAATCGCTTGTGGAAATTGGGTTTATCAGTCAATTAAAACTTTCAACATGCAGAAAAACATTCGCTTCCTTTGAATATTCTCTGTCGATTGTGCGGCCAGTGAAAATGAGATTATCACCCGAATACAATTTAATGTAATACATTTCTTTTCTTTCACTTCACGTTCTCTTTCGATAGTATGACGAGAGGAAATGGCATTCAACTGAAACTTACTGTATTATAACTTTCGCTTCTATCGCCCCTTTCGATTATATGGCCAGTAGAAATGGGCTTACAATCTCGCTATAGTTTAGCTGCAACGAAACTTTCGGTTCTACTGTCCGCTTTCTGAAGATGGTATGGCCAGTTCCACCCGACTGAAACTTACTAGCAATGAAACGTTCCCTTCAATACCTCTTCGCTTTGGATAGTATACCCAGTAGACATGGGCTCATCATCGGAATTAAACTTACTTGTCATGATACGTTAGCTTCCACCGCCAATTCTCGTTCGACAGTTTGCCCAGTGGAAATGGGATTACCACCTGGCTGAAACTTACTTGTAATGAGACCATCATTTTCAGCGCCCGACTCTATGTACGGTCAAAGGAAGTGGGCTTATCATGCAACGTAAGTTCTCTGTGAATAGTATAGCCACTGGCAATGGACTTATCATCCCTTCATGGAAACATGCCTATATAATTTTGATCCTCTTAAACCCCACTTTAGTATAGTAAAACTGGGGTTTACAGGGTTATACATTATTTTTCTTATTTCTGCTTAAAAACATAGATTGTGGGTATTCGTTAGAACCGCCTCTCCGGAGCGGTTCTAACGAGTACCACAATCTATGTTTTGAGCAGAAATATAAAAAATATCCGAGTTTTTTTACCTGAAAAAATTCAGTTTTTGGAGGTGAAATTTTCTATATATTTGAATAGGCGTGTTCTCGTAATGAACTAGTAATAAAACCTTCGCTACCGGTAGCCGACCACTTTGTAAAGTATGGCTACAGGAAATTGGCTCGACATCAGATTTACACTTACTTGCAATGAAAGCTTCGCTTCCAGCTCCCGCTGTCTGTGGATAGACGGGAACATAGTACGGAGCGTAGTAATACCCCATTGCTAATGTCAGTCCAATCAAGGCACAAACAGACAGAAAGAATAGGCTGAAAGAACGCATCTTGACGTCGGCTGAAAGAGAAAATACCATCACGAAAACATACACACATAATTTTGACCCTCCACCCCCTTAAACTCCATTTTTATATAGTAAAACTGGGGTTTACAGGGGTACACAATATTTTTCTTATTTCTGCTCAAATAGATTTTGGGTACTCGTTAGAACCGCCTCGGTGAGGGTGAGGCGGTTCTAACGAGTACCCAAAATCTATGTTTTGAGCAGAATATGAAAAATATCAAAAGTTTTATCTGAAAATTTTCACTTTACGATGGTCAAATTTTCAATATATTTGAATTGGCGAGTTTTCTTAAGAGGCGCTTCTGATGAGTAACCACAGTATATGTTTTCATGGAGATATAAGAAAAATGTTAATATTTTGTGTTTGAAAAGGAGAAAGCACCTAAAGAAAGGCGGCTAAGAGGTATAGAATTCACATAATTCGCAGGCTGATCATAGTCATCGCATTGTGCTCTATGGATAGCCGGACACCTTTACTTTCTTTAGGCGGACGAAAGAGGATGTCTATACACGCAGGTTTGTCTGTGTCTTCGCAGGGCCCACAAGCAATCTTGTAGGAAATGCTGTGTCCCGGCTCATTCTTTAGACAAAATAATATTTCAAGGTAAAGTTCTAATTACGTTAACATGCCAATGTAAAGTTTATACTCCTTAGCAGTCGCCCTATATAAGGCTGTTGTTGTTGGGGTGGTAATGATGATGATGTTGTTGATGTTGTTGTTGTTGTCAATGTTGTTGTCAATGTTGTCGATGTTGTTGTTGATTTGAGTCTTCGTTGGGTGCATATGCAAAAAGGTAAGTTTTCGCACGTTCCATGCTTTGCTTGAGTTGAGGTTTTACGACCCAGTCAACCCATTTGGGTCATGTCGAGCGCGGTCAGTTTACCTAACCACGCTTTAACTGGGCAGGCTTAGTCCTCTGAGTGGTTAACCAGTATTGTGCACATTCTTTCGCCAGAAACTGACAACTGCCCTTCTTGAATCAGCAGAAGGGAGAGAATGACCGTAGAAAATATTTCATGATCAAATCTCCACGAAAGAATGTTCCCGACCCGGTGGGGGTCGAACCCGCAACCTCCTGGTCATCAATCGGACGCGCATCCAGCTGAGCCACCGAGGCCGGCTCGCGTTACGTGGTATACTGCTCACGGTTTTGTTGTCGAATTATTATTTTTAGTTATTTTTAATTTTTATTTCATTTTATTCATTCATTTATTTTTTATTTATTTATTTATTTATTTATTTATTTATTTATTTATTTATTTATTTATTTATTTATTTATTTATTTATTGTGCTACTGCATCTGCAAATATAGTCGAACTTCAATGGCTCGAACATCTTTTAGACCCTGTAAAGTTCTAGACATGGGTGGTTCGAGTCACTGAGGGTTAATCACAGAGCCAGGTGAGGAGGCAAATGGGATGTCTTTCCGATCTTCTATCAAATAATGATATGTTGGGTGTACTCATCAGATTAGCCTGATCCGTCTCAATGAATCGATTCTAATTTGTAGATCTACATGCAACATGAATTTCATGATAAAAATCAGAAAACTTCCATAAAATATCACTAAATATGTTTTTCTTTGGCTATTGGGAGAATTTAGTAGGAGTTTATACACCGATAAAATCCATAAATAAAAAAATTATTCCTACAATAAATTATAGACGTCGACTTAAAACATTTTCCTATTATATTTCGCGTCGGAAGAATCGAGAGAAAATTCTATCCTCATGCGTTGAGTATACAAGGAAGGTAATGCAAGAGCGGGCTAAACTTCAGATGACCAACTATAAAACTAACTCAGCATGCAAGTTTAAATGCCGGTCAACTAGTTTTATGATAGGTCACCTGGACACAAGTTTACAGTCGTTTCGTAAAGTTAAAGTGTATCTTAACTTAAGGTCGGAACTTTTAACGCGTGAAATGAGATATTTAAAGTCAAATAAATGATTAGATCAGCGTTTTTCTGAATCGATATCGCTGAAAATATGTGAAAAGTCAAAATATGATTTGCAACTCCCAGTCCTTAATGAATAGGCCGACCTAACGTAAGGAATGATTGTATATCTTGGCCCAAGAGTGGTGGCATATTGCAATGATCCAGCGATTCAATGACGCTTCTCCAAAAAAGGTAACTATACCCAGCGGACACATGACGTTTATACAAGCGGGCATATGACGCATAAGCGTCGTGATTACGTTTATACAACGTCGCATCAACGCCGATGCTTGCCTGCTGTCGATTTTTGCAAAAGGAACCCCATGACTTAGATTTGTGACAGGTGAGCTGGAGCGGTGGTATGCATACTATGATGAAGTTTGAGAGGAGATGGCGGTAACACAAATGGCATCATGTGAAGTTCCTCCTCCAGACAATTTCCCCTTTTATTTGTATTACGTGTTAATATGGAAGAAGTGTCTGCATTTTATAAGAATTATTTATATTTATAGATTTTTAAGGCCCTCTGTAGCTGTTTTTCTTTCTTTTGCCGTCGGTGGTTTCATACAATGCGCAACGCACAAAAATTGCCCCTATGTAATTTGTGGACAACGCAGGCCCTGATCAGCCTGCGCATAGCACAGGCTGATCTGGGCCTTCGTTGTCCGCTTATAGAATCAGTGGATATTGTAGTATATGTTGACGAACAGAAAATGCCCAGATTAGACTGCACAGATAAGCACACTGATCTGGATCTATGTTGTCCGCAAATTACATAAGGCCCTTTTCGTGCGTTATGCATCATAGGTGACATTTGTTTTGTCCTTATTTGTTCCTCCTTCTTATGGTGCCTCGGAAAAGGCTGTGATTCGTGACTGGGGCATTTCCTGGCTGCCTTTATTCAATACATTTAAGTGTTAAAACCTCAGATATAGTTAAGGATATTTTAGATTGTTGATCAACCCTCCCAAAGAAAATGGGCGGCGCTAAACTTTGCGCGAGATGTTGCAAAGTTGAATACTTGAATTTTAGCCAGCTGACTGATAACGTAAATAATAATAAAAAAAAAAAAGAAAACTGACAACATTTACAGGTATATATATATATATATATATATATATATATATATATATATATATATATATATTTTTTTTTTTTTTTTTTTTTTTTTTTTTTTTTTTTTTTTTTTTCACGGAAAATATGACCACATTTTACTCGAAGGAAAAATGTCGAGTCTTACTTGACATAGTTTGTTTAAAAAGAAAACTAAAACAAAACTATTTTATTTTCGTCTATAGATTTAGCCTGAAGAGTAATCATGCTTAAATGGATTTGATATTTAAGCCATACCAAACGAAAACGTGCCTTCTATCATACGCAAAATGCACAGATTCAGATTCATTCCGAGCATGCACAAAATCTCATCCGGGCATTTGCTCTCCATTGATACCTACTATATTGTCTAATGGTTATGTTAGAGGAGAGTGAAGGCCTTGATCAGAATGCGCGGTTGCGCAGACTGACCTGGGACTTCGCTGTTCGCATATGCCCGAAGACACTTTATGTGTTCAGCTATTTTACAAGGGAGATAACTTTTGTGCCTCATGTTTTGGTACCTATCCACCAAGCCCCTTCTGAAACGAGGTCTGCTCTAAAGGGAAGCATTTGCTCCCTAAGGGAGCAAATGCAATCCTTTTAGGATAGACCCCTTTTTAAAAAGGAACCAAAACAATTTTGACAAAGTTACCTCCCTTGAGAGTATGCATTCCCCTAAAATGTATACGAGATTGATTACCTTATGGAGTCAAGATTAGAGTATGGCCGTTTAAAGTAAACTAGGATTCGATGTTTGTTAAAATATGTCTCAGTGACCTAGTTTTGTGGCAGGGTTCTCTTGGGATGGAGTGCACATACAGATGACCTTTGATGAGATGTGTTGTCAATGAAAGCCGGAATACATTACGAAAACACGCCTATTCAAATATATAGAAAAGTTTACCTCCAGAAACTGAAAATTTTCAGATAAAATCCTCTGATATATTTCACATTTCTGCTCAAAACATAGATTGTGGGTACTCGTTAGAGCCGCCTCTGTGAGGCGGTTCTAACGAGTACCCACAATCTATGTTTTTGAGCAGAAGTAAGTAAAATAAGGTATACATGTACCCTGTAAATCCCAGTTTTACTATATAAAAGTGGGGTTTAAGGGGGTCGAAACTATATAGGCGTGTTCTCGTGATGATGAGTACTACACCTACCGGAAAACGCAGAATAGGAGTCTTTTAATTTTTTTTATTATTATTATTATTTTATTTTATTTGTAAAAATAAATCACAGTGACCAGTTTTGTGGCCATCGGGATAGAGTAGTAGGACAGTTTAAAGGAATGGGGGAACTAGCTTAAAAGGAGATACCAGAGGTCTATTTTAGTAAAGGTTGGTGACGGTGATCGGTCAGGAATGGTAGGATATGCGTAGTGATAAAGTTTGATGATACCATTACGAAAACATGCCTAGTCAAATCTACTGAAAATTTTATCACCCAACAATGAAAATTTTCAGATAAAAAAAATCCGATATTTTTCATATTTCTTCTCAAAACATGGATTGTGGGTACTCGTTAGAACCGCCTCGACGAAGCGGCTCAAACTAATACCCACAATTTATGTTTTTGAGCAGAAATAAAAAAATAATGCATACCCCTGTAAACCCCAGTTTTACTATATAAAAGTGGGGTTTAAGGGGGTCAAAATTATATAGGCATGTTTTCGTGATGGTATTGGATAAGCTTGCGTATACGGCGAGAGCAAAAACCAGTCCCAAACAAAACTGATCAGATGTCGATTTTTACGAAACCAGATCACTGTGATCTACTTTCACGACCGTTAGTGTCTTGGCGTGCACACAATGACCATTACTATATACATTTTAGCTTTAAATAACACTCTCCAGGCTAAACCTTATATTCTGTGTAAGAATACTAATGTCGTCTGCTTTTATATATAGGTAGCAGGTTTAGTATAAATTTTTATCTTCTGAACCTCTCTGATGTGTTTGCGCTAAACTAGGTCCGTCTCTTTTTAGTGGTTTCCTTAATTAGTTCTGAGGATTAAAACATCGTCATCAAAAGAATGTTTCATAAATTCAAAACTGAAGCATATTCCTGAAGCCATCGGCTACTATATATAAGAAAAGGAAATCTGAGGCTAAGAAATTTTTATGTTGGTTAAGTTTGAGACGGCTTGTCTGTATGGGAGTGTGGATATGAGCCCTACCCCGAGACCTGACTAGGATTCAACTTTCCGAAAGCAAGTCACCGTCACCTAGTTTCATAGGAAGTGACCTGGGCTGATGAAATATATGCACTGACAAAGTGTGACGACAAGGGGCCCGTACGTATCGGAGAGGAGCTGTATCAATTCATAATGTGTGTCTTCGGACGTCCCCATTACGACAACATGTCTATTCAAACATACTGAAAATTTTACCACCAAAAAATTAAAATTTTCAGATAAAAAAAATCTGAAATTTTTCATATTTCTGCTCATAACATAGATTATGGACATTCGTTAGAACCGCCTCGACAAGGCTGTTCTAACGAGTACACACAATCTATGTTTTTCAGCAGAAATAATAAAAAAAAATATTGTATACCCCCTGTAAACCTAGTTTTATTATATAAAAATGGGGTTTAAGGGGTCAAAATTATATAGGCATGTTTTGGTGATTGTACAAGACACTGAACAAACGAAGTACCATTTAAGACGAATGGGTATATTTCTTAAATTTTCCGCCATTATTAAAAGGGAGACAACTTTTATGATATTTTGTTTGCGTTTTGTAGCAACAAGCCCCTTCTGAAATGGGTCTATTCTAACAGGAAAGAATTTGCTCCCCAATAAGCCAGCCACTTTTCTTATATCCCAAAGTGCAGTTTTATAACATGTATAGATATCTAACCTCTCTACAATGGCCACCTCCTTATAACGACTAATTTTCGGACCCCCAAAGTGTGCCCACCTCTATACAACAGTTTTATTTTTTCCCAAGGGTTGATGTTGCAGAGAGATTGCATCGTAAATGCACTGGTTGTCTACTTATAGATCAGTCTGCGCTTGCGCATCCGTGTAATCTGCCCAGAGCCGTTGCTCTGCGCTCATACATTATTCCGATACAACTGTTGACTATATCAAGGGACCGATAAAGTCTCTGATAAGACTATGCGAATGCGCAAGTTGATACACTGTTTCAATAGACGTCAGCCATTTACGAAACGGTCATGTCGACGCCGATGCCCACGCCAACTCCAGGGAATCCGCACTGAACATTATCTGTGCACATAAGCGTAGCAGTCATAACGCACATTACGCATAAGAAATATATTTGCAATAAAGAGACATCGCGAAATCACGCCTATTCAAATTTATTGAAAATTTTACAACCAAAAACAGGAAAATTTTCAGATAAATATTCTGATATTTTTCTTATTTCTGCACAAAACATAGATTGTGGATACTCGTTAGAACCGCCTCGATAAGGCGGTTCTAACGAGTACCCACAATCTATGTTTTTGAGCAGAAATAAGAAAAATAATGTATACCCCTGTAAACCCCAGTTTTACTATATGAAAGTGGGGTTTAAGGGGGTCACAATTGTATAGGTATGGTGTCGTGATGCATCATAAAACGTTTTGCTCTTAAAGGATATAATTTGTCAATTTCCCATTTTCTCCCTTTAAGAGTAGCCCCTATTTGGAAGAAATACTAGGGGAATTTTTTTAAGATTTATCCTGGCTGTGCAAAAAAATAATTCCGTTCTGGTTATGTCACAGGTGCACCTTCACCTCAGAAAATTTTATTTGTAATGGATAATGATTAGAGAAAATTGAAAGAAAACTTATTGTGACAGAAAGAAAGAAAATCTTGCTGTACCTGTATGTACTAAATACAAAGATGTACGTCCAACCCCGTTCTAAACTAACTGCCGTGAGCGACCTCGAACTATTTTGATTTTATACCGTCAACGAGTCCGGGTCACGCTACCATCGCGAAAATGTTAAAGTTATCCCTATTAAATTTTAATTATATATCTGGTGTCACTTTTTGACCCTTCATTTTTCTCGGTCAATTGGCATTTATTGCGGCACATAATGAGTGGGAAGGTAGCAATAATATTTTTGTTCAGGAACATATGTACAAAAAAAAAAAAATAAAATACTGTTCTAATCCGAATTTCATATTGTTAGGCGAATTTCATAATTATGTAGCTTTTATACAAGATTTTCAATTTTTATTTTTTTATTTTATTTTTTTTTTTTTTTTTTTTTTTTTTTTTTTTTTTTTGATCTTTCAGTCAAATCAATTTCTCCGTACTTCACGATAGTCATCACGAAAACATGCCTGTATAGTTTTGACCCTCTTAAACCCCACTTTTGTATAATAAAATTCGGGTTTACAGGCGAGGCGGTTCTAACGAGTACCCACAATCTATGTTTTGAGCAGAAATATGAAAAATATCAGAATTTATATCTGAAAACTTCCAGTTTTACGTGGTGAAATTTTCAATATACAGTCGTCTCGTTATCTCGAAATCCAAGGGAATCTATGAAACACTTCAAAATATCCGTACTTCGACATATGCGGAACTGAGGAAAACAATTAATCGAACATCCACCTTTAACAGAATTACTATGTAATTTGACTCCTAAGTTAGAGATATATTGTAAATATTGTTGAAAAGAGGAGAAATTGCTCCTAAGGAGCAATTTCTCCTCTTTTCTACAATATTTTGTTGCCTGTTCGTAGATCTCGGTGTTGAAACAGGGACCAGATTTTCACTTCGAGATAAGCGGTTATTCGAGATAAGCGAGGTCGAGATAACGAGAGTCGACTGTATTTGAATATGCGTGTTTTTGTAATAGCAGTTTATATCGTTGGTTCTTTGAGATCGTCGAGCCCATTCTGGGAGTGTTTGCAAATTTATATGATGGTCACTGATGAGGCCTAATTGACCCAAACTAACTAGTCTGGCCCTGAAACTTGACACTTCGGCTGAGACTTTTGTTGTTGTTGTTGTTGTTGATTTTTTCGTGGGGGGGGTGTTTTTTTTTTTTTTTGTTTTGTTTTTTTTTTTGTTGTTGTTGTTGTTGTTGTTTTTTTTTTTTTTTTTTTGTTTTTTTTGTTTTTTTGTTTGTTTGTTTGTTTGTTTTTTTGTTTTTTTTTTTGTTTTTTTTTTGTTTTGTTTATTTGTTTTTTTGTTTTTTTTTTGTTGTTTTTTTTGTTGTTTTTTTTTTTTTTTTGTTTTTTTGTTTTGTTTATTTTTTTGTTTTTTTGTTGTTGTTTTTTGTGTTTTGTTTTTCGCTTTTCTTATGTTTGTTTGTTTTTTATTGATTGATGTGTATGTTCATGGCTGTCAAAGGTCATCCTTTTATAGTCTATATAATATGCTTAATAACTATAATCTTTCTCATTTCCCATATTATATGGTAAAAATGTCATGGCTAATACAGTCGATTCTCGTTATCTCGAATTCCAAGGGACTCTCTGAAACAATTCGAGATATCCGTACCTCGACATATCAGAATTGCGGAAGTCAGGAAAACTATAAATCAAACAACCATATTTAACAAATGAATATTTAATTTGGCTCCTGAAGCTAGAAATATATATAAAATAATGTGGAAGAGAGGAGCAATATCTCCTCTTTTCCACAATATTTTGTTACCTGTTCTTAGATTCCAATGTTAAAACAGGGACCAGAATTTCACTTCGATATAAGCGGTTATTCGAGATAAGCGAGGTCGAGATAACAAGGGTCGACTGTAGGTGTATTAATGCAGTGAACTCTCGTTTCAACGACAGCATTGGTTCCCACAGAAGCTGCCATTGAAATGAAAATGCTGTTGTAAAGGATTCTTAATGAGCAGAATGATATGTTAGAAATGCCTTGTTTGTTTTTATTTCCAACTAAATCATATATGTTACGGATATTTGGTAGCATCGCCTCACACAAACAATCAAAATATATGTTTCTTGAAGTATTAGAAAACAATGTTCTTGCATAAGTTCTCGTTAACTGCTTCCTTTTGAGCGAAGGTTCCGTGCCAATCAAATAATCATTATAACGAATTCTGTCGTTGTATCGAGTTTCGGTATAAAAAGAGTTGACTATACAATGATGTCATGCAAGAATCATCCAAAGATGTGAATATTCAATTGTCTGTTAATCTCAATAATATTTACTGCAATTACACTATTAATTCGGACATCTTAACCACTTATACGTACCAAATGTCAAGGTTGCAGCTAGCATTGTCCCAAGAAAACTTTGACAAAACGTTTCTCATGGGAGACAAGTCAGTTAACTCACCCTAAGAACACTCTTTAAACAACCACGTACAAGAAAATGGCTGCCAGTGCTGTTATCATTGCTATTTTCATAAAACATAGCTGCCTTTTCCTTGAGTTATATTTTTTATGGATATCCAATGAGGACCTATGATAAAAACAGGGGATTCCAGTTAGAATGACTGTGCTTTTCCGATCAAGGGAGGTAATAGAAAACTGATGAAGACAAATGGGGCAAAACGAGAACAAATAACGTGAACTGGACCATTCTTTAAGAATATCACTTTTGTCTTTAATGAGTCAGATTTTTCCGTTTTGACCGTGAGGTGCTACATTATTCACCACCACTGGATGCATTCATATTTAAATCGGTATTTAGTTGATAAGTACGGTTTTCACTTCTAACAAACACTCCTTAAAATTGAGTAAACTCTGTCTAACCTACTTAATCTTATGCTAATTGCATGAAGATTTCGCATGATAAACATCAAACAGTCGTTTGAATTTCCTTGCTATTCTTTCTTTCTTCCTTTATTACATATATAACGTTTAATAGTGCAAGTGATAATTCTAATGTTTGACTCAGAATCGAGTGGTACCGAGTTCGAATTCTGCGGCAAGTGCTGAAAAATGACTGTAAGTACTTTCGATCAGGACGTAAACTGTAAATGTAAAATATCTCTGACAAATAAATGCGAAGAATTAAACTACAATCAGACACCCCTAGATTAACAAATAAACCTGTCCAAGCTATTAGAAAGTAAATTGGATTTTTGTATAAGTGATCTCAGCAATATGGTCACGGTCGACAATGGTGATCGCCTGAGTCTTATTACAATAGAATATACAACCGACTGCATCTACCAAGCATTGACATTCATTTCGAATATACTATTAGTGCATAAAAAGTAGTGTCGCACGTTATTAACAGCCGTGCGTTAACCGGCGAAAAGCCGTGTATTAACAAGGCAATTCACGCGCTGTTAATGCACGGCCACGCAACTTTCAATATGATCGTACGGGGGCCACACATTTGCTGCCGTTACGAGATGTGTACTGCCCGGCCCTAGAACGAGCATAGTCCGTGGAAATTGCGTTCGCGAGACATCGGTGAAAAGGCGAAACAAAATAGTGCAGGAAATACACGAAATGTAGCGAATGTTTTCAGTTTTATGCAATAATAGCGATCGAACATGTTTTTCAATGCATTAACATTCGCCACGTCCCCAGGGAAGTGTTGAAAACCGCGGCCTCCGGCTTCGGTTTTCAACACCTCCCTCGGGACCTGGCAAATGTTAATGCATGAAAAACCATGTTTGATCCCTATAATAGAGAGAGTGTCAACGTAATGGAAACGCTGTTGAACAAAATTTATGAGTATACTGCTCCATGATAGACAACGAAATTCGCTAACATGTAGACCACGCCCTTTATAAGGGAAGAATCTAAGATCTCTAAATACAGTCGACTCTCGTTATCTCGAACTCGCTTATCTCGAATAACCGCTTATCTCGAAGTGATAATCTGGTCCCTGTTTTAACACCGAGGTCTACCAACAGTCAATAAAATATTGTGAAAAAGTGGAGAAATTGCTCCTTAGGAGCAATTTCTCCTCTTTTCCACAATATTTTCAATATATCTCTAACTTAGGAGTCAAATTACGTATTCATTCTGTTAAAGGTGGTTGTTCGATTAATTGTTTTTTCCTCAGTTCCGTAAATCTGATATGTCGAACTACGGATATCTCGAAGTGTTTCATAGAGACCCTTGGAGTTCGAGATAACGAGAGTCGACTGTACCTAGAGTTTACGACAGGATGGATTAATAGGATCATACGACGGACGAAGACCACAAATATTTTGGCGAGCTAAAAGTAACAGAACTCATTGTGAGAAAACAGCATATATATTATCCAGTGACTATTACATGAACAGTTGTAACAAACAATAGGCAACCGTATCCTGGAAGAGGCATCTGAAAAACAAATGTGAGAAAATTAAGTTATCGATAAATAATAAATATATACAAAGACATTTGCAATATACTAAAAAATACAAGTGAACACAGTGGAACTTCAATGGCTCAAACACCGATGGCTCGTTAACCATGGTTAATTCGAACTCGAGGCGATTCTAATGAGTACACTCGACATACCATTATTGTCTTGAAGATCGAAAAAAAAACTAAATTATAGTCATCTGCTTCCTGAACTGGCACCATGATTAACCCTCATTGGGTCGAACTACCCATGGCACGAATAAATTTCCATGGTCCCAAAGATGTTCGAACCATTGAGGTTTTCTGTGCGATGAAAATGTCGACTAAAAAACCGATATTTCTGTTCTACTTATGTTTATAACCGCCATTCGTAAATCATTCCCGTCACTGACGGGTTTTTGTATTAAGTTTTTATTTTATTTACTGATTTTCATTTATCTATTAATTTTTGTTTGCAAGAAAGCAAACAGGAAGTCATAAAATTTGTCTCCCTTGTATAAAACGGTGGTAAATATACCAGGTGCAGCCAATCCCCTTAATTATTAACCTATTTTAGTCTCTGGAGACCCCAAAAAGGGGAATTGGAAAAACAGTGCAGACCCAGATCAGACGCCGCAAAATGAGGCGTCTGATCAGGATTTCCACTGTTTGCAAATATTCTAGCCATTTTTCTCTAGGACTCTTTTAAATCATATAGCCTGACATACCTAAAATTGACATTCGCCTCTTCCAATATATGGTGTGGAGGAGTTTATTCATTAAAAATGGGCAAAGTCATTGGCTACACCTTAAAGAGACTGCATTCTCTCTTCCCCAAACCCCCCCCCCCCACCACCAACTCCACGCCCCGCCTGCCCTTACCCACCCCCTCCCCATTTCAAAGACAGACCTATTTATAAGACCGCATTTAGCTCCCCTTTTATAGGAACCCTTTTTTCAATAGAGGCTTCTCTCAATGGACTGCCCTTTAAGGTCAGACATGTTCCCATGAGTAGCGCATTTACATATATCAGGTTTCAGTCACGAATAGTCCTTTCATGGACATTTAACATGCGGTAAGCCACCAACAGTCCTTTTATTGACATTTCCAAGGCGGTAAGCCACCAACAGTCCTTTTATTGACATTTCCAAGGCGGTAAGCCACCAACAGTCCTTTTATTGACATTTCCAAGGCGGTAAGCCACCAACAGTCCTTTATTGACATTTCCAAGGCGGTAAGCCACCAACAGTCCTTTATTGACATTTCCAAGGCGGTAAGCCACCAACAGTCCTTTTATTGTCATTTCCAAGGCGGTAAGCCACCAACAGTCCTTTATTGACATTTCCAAGGCGGTAAGCCACCAGCAGTCCTTTTATTGACATTTCCAAGGCGGTAAGCCACCAACAGTCCTTTATTGACATTTCCAAGGCGGTAAGCCACAAACAGTCCTTTATTGACATTTCCAAGGCGGTAAGCCACCAACAGTCCTTTACTGACATTTCCAAGGCGGTAAGCCACCAACAGTCCTTTTATTGACATTTCCAAGGCGGTAAGCCACCAACAGTCCTTTATTGACATTTCCAAGGCGGTAAGCCACCAACAGTCCTTTTTTGACATTTCAAAGCCAGTAAGCCGCTAACAGTCATTCTATTTACAGTTCCAAGGCGGTACCAACAGTCCTTTTATTGACATTTAAAGGCGGTGAGCACCACCAGTCCTTTTATTGACAGTTCCAAGACTATTAGCCACTCGAGTCCTTTCATTGAAGTTTCCAAGGCGGTAAGCCACCAACAATCCTTTTGTAGACAATTCCAAGGCGGTACATCTGTTGTGGTTCTCACACTTCCAATACGAAAACAAAATTGTGTGTGTGTGTGTGTGTGTGTGTGTGTGTGTAGTTGTTGTTATTGTTGTTGTTGTTCCCCGTAGTTTGTTAGTTAAGCTTTACATTTGTGTCTCGACATAGCATTTTCTACAACATTGCATGTGCGCCCAGTGAATCCTACGCACCCGCGCAGTCTGATCACAGACTTCGCAGAGCATATTGTGAAAGAACAAGGATCTAATGCGTCTTCAGAGGGACATCGAAGACTGATCAGTTTGTGCTGATGCGCAGGCTGATCTGGGAATGCTAACTTGACCGAACTTTGTGCGTCGTCTAAAGTCACAAAGCTTGATGATGACGGAGTTTTGTAACTGTAGCCACACAGGCACCTGACGCATGGACAGTGTTTTTCACTGACTGTTTATGTGTTTGGGGCTATCAAGAAGGACCTTACGTGTATAGATTTATGCCCAAATCTTCAATTTGAATAAAATATATATAATGGCCCCGTCCACTAATGACTACATTTTGAAAAGGTATGAAAGCGTTCCATCTACCGTAAAGGGGGTGCGAATTTAGCATGCAAATAAAAACACATTTTCTGCAAATATTGTCATAAGACTTACATGGATCGATTCATTACACTTTGGTCATTCGATTAATTCTATTCAATCACGCCAGACTTAGCACAGTTCTGCTATATATTATAAAAATCGTCAAACTACGAAAATTCTGATATTGTGCCCGAAGATCTGACAGACCTGACCTCCTTTTTGTCCTTTTGTTTACTTTTTTGTACGGACGGATTTGATTGACTAGTTACTTCCGATATGAATTAACACCTCGAACGGTCAGGGCTTCTACCAGAAAGCCAGTGTGGATTCACGACAGACTTCGCATAATTCTGCTGTATATTACGAAAATCGTCCAAATTCGTAAATTCTGATATCTGATATTGCTCTAGAAGGAAAAAGACAGTGCTGACCTCTGACCGAGACCGTCTTTTCTAATAGACGCAGCGACTGGCTATTTTTGAAATAATGGGAAAACATCATGATAGCATGATTGCAGCGATGAAAACCGATAAATCCGAAATCCGAAGTAACTAGTCAATCAAATCCGACCGTACAAAAAGTAAACAAAAGGACAAAAAGGAGGTCAGGTCTGTCAGACCTTCGGGCACAATATCAGAATTTTCGTGGTTGGACGATTTTCATAATATATAGCAGAATTGTGCTAAGTCTGGCGTGATTGAATAGAATTAATCGAATGACCAAAGTGTAATGAATCGATCCATGTAAGTCTTATGACAATATTTGCAGAAAATGTGTTTTATTTGCATGCTAAATTCGCACCCCCTTTACAGTAGATGGAGTGCTTTCATACCTTTTCGAAATGTAGTCATTAGTGGACGGGGCCATTATATATATATATATATATATATATATATATATATATATATATATATATATATATATATATATATATATATGTATATATATATATTATTCAAATTGAAGATTTGGGCATAAATCTATACACGTAAGGTCCTTCTTGATAGCCCCAAACACATAAACAGTCAGTGAAAAACACTGTCCATGCGTCAGGTGCCTGTGGTCTACACCGTTTACCGCAGTAGTCATCCAGCAGTTTCCAGACATATTAACAAGTGCATGTACATTTGTTGTCAAAGGAAGGTTTTCCAATTTAGGACAAACATGGTAAGTATTACATAGTTGTCCGAATATTATTAACCCTTTTTCATACTGAATAAATTAAGATGCCACGCCCATTTTTAATTGTCAGCCAATAAGATTAATTCATCCAGGTTGTTGATATAAATTCACATACTAAATGGCAAAAAGTGCACATCCAGATCAGTTGACTTCTTCAGAAGCCAACTGATCTGGATCTACGCTGTTTTCAAAGGCAGGGTATATCCGGGATCTGCAGAACAAGGATTAATATAATGCTCTTAGTTTTCTGCGATTAATGGAACTGCGTCAAATAAAAATGTTCTATCTAACATATGTAAAAAAAAAAGCGTCGCTAAGATCATGGTGCGCATGCGCAAAATCGTCTCAGAGCATTTGAGCCATAACCTAAGAAAACGAACCCACTTACATGAAGACTCAGATCAGTCTATGCATCACTACGCATCCGCGCAGTTTGATCAGAGTCTTCGTTGTCCGCATGAAGAAACGTTGCATCCTTGATTATCCGAAATGTGCCGAGTGAGGATTCTAATCAGAAGCGCTAAATCGCAAGCTGATCTGAATTTGCACTGAGTGCACATTGACGACGGTACGTGTCTGACGTTACGATGTATGGTCTTCTGCTGGTACGTTTAGAGTATCCATGGTTTCTGAAAGAGCACAGCGAAGGCCCCAATCAGACTGTACCTATGCACATGCTGTTTCGGACCTCGGCTGTCCATACATGCTCGTAGACATTTTCTTTTTGCGTGGATCATTAGTCCGAGCGCGCATGCATTCGCATTTGAATTACTGGGTCTTGAATATACTTACGGATTTATCCAAGGACAATAGGACCATTTCCATCTACGTTTTTGAAAGTCATTCCTCCACTCCCTCCATTTAAATTTGTGGTACTAAACATTCCGCCTGGCATCATCATTAGGAGGAAAAATGCCAAAACAAAAACTATAAGAGAAACAGTGAGTGAGAACACAAATGCTTAACATTCTGGGTAAAATTTTCGGCCGACGACATACAGTCGAACCTCGATAGCTCCAACACCGATGGCTCGTTTACCATGGCTAATTCGAACTCGTTTTTTAGTTCCTACGAAGTTCTTCCGACAGCTCAAGAAAACAAATATTTAGGGAGATTTTCTTATTTTATCATGAAATTGTATGTTGTGTGTACTCACTAGAATCGCCTCATCGAGGCAATTCTAATGAGTACACTCAAAATACAATTATTGTGTAGAAAATCGAAAACAAATCCCTAAATTATCGCTATTTGCTTCCTGACCTGGCACCATAATTAACCCTCACTGGCTCGAACCACCCATGTCTCGAACAATTTTCTATGGTCCTAAAGATGTTCGAGTCATCGAAGTTCGACTGTATTGATTTTTTTATTTTATTTTTTTTTTTTCATTTTTTTTTTTTTTTTTTTTTTTTTTTATTTTTTTTTTTTTTTTTTTTTTTTTCTCTCTCTCTGTCTTATTTTTCCCAGAAAACAGGATTTGAAATTACATGCAAATTGTGTCCATTGGAGACAATTTACCTGAAATTGGAGAGACTTTGCATAAAATGTCAATCTGTTTTCTTGAAAAATTAAGACAAATATCATCAATTTGTCGTCTGCTGAATTAGCCACGAGAGCGATTACATTACGAAAACATGCCTATTCAAATAAACTGAAAATTTTACCACCTAAAATGAAAATTTTCAGATAAAAAAGTTCTGGTATTTTTTCACATTTTTGCGCAAAACATAGGTTGTTGGTACTCGTGAGAACCAAAACGTTGGGTTTAAGGGGGTCAAAAGTTTTTAGGCATGATTTCGTGATGAAGGTTAAAGTGACTGGATGGACTTTGTGGTTTCATTGTTAGCTTTCATAATTGTTTTCTTAGTTTGAAATCCCTTAAATCATTTGATTACCTTATATTCATTTTGGATCAAATTTGTTTCACGATTTTTCAAACTGTTGAGCCTGCAATACATGCCTTAGACATTATCACTAGCACCAAGCTTTTGTGTATAAATATTGTAACCAAAGACGCTGTGCAAACCAGAAAAAAAAATACGTAAACAGTACCTTTCAGGTTTCATTGTCACAAAGCCATCAGAAATACTTCACAAGAATTTCTAAAACAAATCCTTTGAATAACAGTTTCTGAACCCACAATCTGGTGTCCCTGAATTCAGAGTTAAATTCCAGAATCAATAATTATTAAAGTAATCCCGTATAGAGTAATTTCCGATGAAACTATACAAAAATACCCATATTAAAATAGTGTTCTCCTTATTAAGTACCAAAGATCATTCCAGAGACAGAATGTGCTAGAGACACCAGTTATTTTCTAGTTTTAGTCAAGAATATTCAAAATGTTCTATGACATGCCAAACATAGCTCAATCCAGAAAGTTCCATGAACTTCTTTACATTTCTCAAAGGTTCTAAATATTCTAGAATGTTCTTGGACCTAACAGAACGTCCACACGTTTCCATGACCTTCCACAAAAGAAGTTGCTACAAGTTTCAAGAAAATACATGAATATTCCATTTCTTCCAGAAAGTACTAAACGGTATAAAAACAACTGGTTATTGTAAACATGAGTTTCCAGAAAGTTCTATAGAAAGTGCAGTAAACATTAAAATGATGATAAATAAAAGAAACAAACATTTTACAATCGACTCCCGTTATCTCGACTTCGCTCAATAACTGCTTATCTCGAATAACTGCTTATGTCGAAGTGAAAATCTAGTCCCTGTTTAAACCTGGAAATCTAACAACTGGTCACAAAATATTGTGGAAAAGAGGAGCAATTTCTCCTCTTTTTTCCACAATATTTTCAATATATCTCTTACTTCAGAAGTCAAATTACATATTCATTTGTGACATGGGGTTGTTTGATTTATTTTTCCCTCTTTTCTGCAAATCTGATATGTCGAGGTACGGATATCTCGAAGTATTTCAGAGAGTCCATTGAACTTCGAGATAACGAGAGTCGACTGTATATGCAACAATATGCTTTGACATTTCATACAAATTGTCTCCCGTGGCAGGAAACGTGAGAACAAGCCTATTTTCTGGTAAAAATAAGAAAATATTTCAAAATGTCGCCTGCTGAAATATCTACCCAGACTGCTGAGCGGAACATGTAATAATATTGTTTTTTCCCCCATAAAGTTAAACTCCGCATGGATTTATATGTGAGTTTATGTTTGGGTAGGGATAAGTATATGTATTATATAGGACGCGTCAAGTAAAAATATGCCTTCATGTACGCGCAAAATATGCGGATTCACATCATCCTGCGCATGCGCAACATTTCATCCGGGTCTTTGCTCGCCATTGACACATTCTATAGTATCCATTGATTATGTAAGCGGACAGTGCAGGCCCTGATCAGACTACGCATCGCATCAGGGCCTTTGCGGCCCGCACAATCCACGAAAGCACATTTTCACTTGGTGTGGTTTATTATTCGGGGATTTGTGAATAATCATGTAATTATGATTTCTGTAAACATTTAATGGAGAACTGCAGAGGTGAAAGCTATTGTCATACCAGTTTCTCTAAGAGAACTAGATTGTATTCCTGATAAACTCTCAGCTGATGGGTACAATAAACTAATTATTTTTCCCATAGAGTTCCATAGTTAAGGGTGCATGTCAGGGTATGGCTGGGTTCCAAATTTTGTTTTTATTCAAAGACCAGGCTTAGCATAGCAAAATAAATAAGGAAAAACACCACTGTCACCAGCACTTTCTGGGACTTTTTGGATGCTGAATGTGGCAACCCCTCAGTTGGCAGGTATCAAAAATTGAAACTTTGCAATTTCACCACTTCTTCTTGTGGCTCCAGCAAACACAAACAGAAATATTTACTTCTTTGAAACAATCAGGAAATTACACACAAATATTCTTTTTTCTCTAAATAAGAATGATGAGTTTTCATTCATCTTTATTATTAACCAATCACAGCTCGCCTTACACAAAATAACTCACCCGGACTTCCCTACATTTTTTGTCACAATTGGTTCACTGTGCCCTGATAGGAACTCGTACATTACATGTTGCACACCTATACTGGGTAGCTGATATCCCCGCTAGTAGAATTATAAGCCTCTGTTATACAATGTTTCAAAAATTGTTACACATTTAGCTTAAATGCATGTCTGCAGTCTGCAGTCTGCTAACTCGAGGGTGTGTGGTGGGAGAGTGTGAGCGGGAGGGGGAGGGGGGGGGGGGTAATTGTGGTACGGGTGTGCGAGCCAGTATTTCGAAACCTATCCTGTTCATATACCTGCCATTTGAAAAAAACGGACCCATACATATACTTGATTGTCATAAATGGTGACCTGTTCATACACTGTCCTTTGATTTTTATACCCATTTATTGCTAGCAATTAGACAAATATCGCAGTCAATTTGTTGAATACCCAGAGAACAAGCAGCATCGAAAAATATCTGATCGAAAAATACATGTATACACATATACCAGGATGTCAGAAAAGCGGGGTCTTTCACATACTAATCGAGAAAAATTGGGTTAGTCATATACTTTTTTGTTTAGAAAAAAAGGGGGCTAATCATATACTAGGCAGCAGTGAAAAACGGGGCTATTTGGCACGCACATCCATATTATCCCATATATAGGAAGTTACCCCCACTACCCCTCCCCCTGCCCCCGCCCCTGCCAGGCAGCGGTGAAAAACGGGGCTATTCGGCACGCACATCCATACTATGCCAGGAAGTTACCCCCACTCCCCTCCCCCACCCCCCCCCACCCCCCACGAGTCTACCAAGCGGTCTTAATGCCATCACACTCATTTGTCCCGCACAATCAATAACGATCTTTGCAGATCCCGGCTTTTAACCTGGAAGAAGAAAAAACAAAATGTCCAACTTACCTGGCAGAAAAGCTGCAAAATCGCCAAAACCCTGTTGCGGTGGTGGATAATATGGCATATAGTAGGGAGGATGATAGAAACCATTTCTCCCTTTACCCACAGCTACTGACAGACCGATCAAAACACTAACGGACAGAAAGGAGAGACTGAAGGATCGCATCTTGCTGTTGTCGGCTAAAACAGAAAGCATTCCACATGTACCCGTAAAGGCGATGAGACAAA
Source organism: Anodontia alba (assembly GCA_964016985.1). Classification (NCBI taxonomy): domain Eukaryota; kingdom Metazoa; phylum Mollusca; class Bivalvia; order Lucinida; family Lucinidae; genus Anodontia; species Anodontia alba. The sequence goes on along the minus strand of OZ024832.1, from coordinate 1,614,636 downwards.
AATATTTTGTGGCATATGCGTCAAGCCAAGACTCATGTCAGCCTGCACTGTCCATTCTTAGAAGTCTAGGGTTTTTGGTAGCTAAAGAGCGCCCAGAGAAGACTCTGATCAGACTGCGTGGATGCGCGCATGTCCAACGATACATGAACATTTGTTCCCACACGTTTATTCAGGTGTTTTAGATGTAACAAAAATCGTTTGATGCTAATGCAACATTGATTAGAATAAGTGTTCTGATACGCAAAGTTTCACAACTTTTATGGTTTCATTGAGATTCTGAAGGATCTGCACACAGATTGTGAAAGAGGCGTACATGCTTATCACAAAATGTATATAACATCACGAAAACATGCCTATATAATTTTGATCCCCTTAAACCCCATTTTAATATAGTAAATCTGGGGTTTACAGGGGTATACATTATTTTTCTTATTTCTGCTCAAAAACATAGATTGTGGGTACTCGTTAGAAACGCCTCGCCGAGGCGGTTCTAACGAGTACCCACAATCTATGTTTTGAGCAGAAATCTGAAAAATATCAGAATTTTTTTATCTGAAAATTTTCATTTTTTGCTGGTGAATTTTTCAATATATATGAATAGACGTGTTTTCGTAATGAAAATACAAACATACTACTAGGCTTTTTTAAGGTTTTTACATTACATCGTAGCCTAGTTAGCAAACTGCTGATTTAAACAATATTGCCTTCTTTAATACTATTACGTCTAGTCCTTAGCGGCATTTTATAGCAAACTGCATAAAAAAAAACTTCACCGATTGCTCTTTTTCATTAGTTTATGAGTTCGATTCGAACTCAGTTTTGAGTCCCTAGGAAATTCTTCGATAGCTCAAGCAAAAAATATTTAGGAATGTTTTAGAGAAAATTTTCTTAGTCATGAAAAATGTTTGTTATGTGTACTTAACAAAAATTAATATCAAAAGTAAGGTTACATTAGAAGTAAATCAGGGATCAGCCTTTAACATTTACGACTGTCTGGGCTAATTCATCAGACGATTAGTTGGTGATATTATTATTATCTTTTTTTTTTTTTTTCTCAGAAAACAGATTTTGACAGTTCATGTAAATTGTCTCCACTGGCGACAATTTGCATGAAATGTTAACTCCTGTTTTTTTTCGGGAAAATAAGAAAAATATTTCAAAATGCCGTCTGCTGAAAATGTTACACAAAGTTAACAAAATATATATTTCGAAATACATAATAATTAACCCTTAAAGCTCCAAGCAAGATTTGTAGCAGACGACATTCTATTTTATTTTATTTTATTTCATTTTTTTTTTTTTTTTTTATAAACGAAAGCAAGTCTTGATATTTCATGTGAATCGGCTGCCAAGCAGACGATTCACATGAAAAATCAAGACTTGTTTTCTTTGAAAAATTAAAAAAAATATATTTCAAAATGACGTCTGCTGCAGTTGTGATTGGCGCTTTAAGGGTTAAGTCCAATAAGACGAAAAGATGATACTACCTAACTACAAGGCACAATAGTGTACGTCCGTCAGTCTCCTAGATTTATCTGTCATGCGCGACTCATATCCGCCGGTTTTTATGACGGAGGTTGTATCGGACTGTATCAACTTACATTAGGTATTAGACTTTTATGCTGAAACGAGACCAATTAAATTTTAATCACTTAATTATTATGCTTCTGTCCCTTTTCTGACCCACCATGTATTTGAATTTTGCATGACATTTGTAATGAGCACACTAGACTGTTGAGTTTATGCAGAAAGTTAAGGTATATGTATTTTTGTACTAAACGGAATAACTCTTGAAAGCAATGAACGTACACACAGAACTGAAAATTGTTTAAGTGTTAATGTTTTGTGGGCCAGACAAGGTAGATTTGGTCAATTAGATTTCATCAGTGACCCTCATCTTAGCTAGCATTCTTTATGAATCTATAGCGGGCTGTTATCGGCCCGTCAGCTACCTGACGGGTCGATAACGGCCCGCTATAGATTTTCATGTATGTTGAATGCTCACTGGGATATAAATTTTCCAGCAATCTAGGAATGGGCACAGTTATCAGAAAAGACCGGTTCCCTTTTCAATCTGTTTCAGTAGGTTCTGACTATCCATGTATGGTCAATCACATCGTGATCCTGTTCATTACGAAAACACACCTATTCAAATATATTGAATTTTTTCACAACCAACAACTGAAGGTTTGCAGATAAAAATTCTGCAAATTTTCATATTTTTGTTCAAAATATAGATTGAGGGTACTCGTTAGAACCGCCTCGCCAGGGCGGTTCTAACGAGTACCCACAATCTATGTTTTGAGCAAGAAATAAGAAAAATAATGTATACCCCTGTAAACCGCAGTTTTACCGTATAAAAGTGGGGTTTAAGGGGGTTAAAATTATATGGGCATGTTTTCGCGATGTGGCTTTCTAGTCTTCTGTGTTCAAAATGTCAGTGATTCCTGTACTGTCATTCATCCCACCCACACGGCCAGTTGTTTTATACTTAATGTTTCAAAAGGGTTCATCTTTTGCAGTTCTACTTTGTTCGTGCATCGATGGTTTCACATCAGGAAAACACGCCTATATAATTTTGACCCCCTTAAACCCCACTTTTATATAGTAAAACTGGGGTTTACAAGAGTATACATTATTTTTCTTATTTTGCTAAAGCATAGATTGTGGGCACTCGTTGGAACCGCCCGCCGAGGCAGTTCTAACGAGTACCCTTAATTTATGTTTTGAGCAGGAATATGAAAAATATCAGGGTTTTTTTTTTGTTTTGTTTTTTTGAGATGGGAGGGGGAGTTCTAAAATTTTAAATATATTTGAATAGGCGTGTTTTCGTAATGATATGTGGCATTTGTTTTGTCATTGTTTGTTCTTCATCTTTGCTTCTTTTGGGGTCTTGGTTTGGAAGGCTGAACTTCGTCGTTATGGCATTTGCTGTTATATTCACTTATATTGCTGTACATATCATTTGAATTTTTATATGTTCTCTGCATTCTGCATATTTCATGTCTTGTGCTTTTTGTGTGTCCTGTACACAGTATTTTCTTTGTTCCTTGAGTTTCATCCATTATGTATTTTGTTTATCCACTGCTTGATGAGCTCCCAGCTGTCTCTGAAACAGTGAAAGCAATAAAACTCCTGTCATCTGGCAAGGCTCCAGGATCAGATGCAATACCTGCAAAGATCTACAAAGCAGGAGGTCCTCCAGTTGCAGAGAAACTGACAGAGTTATTTCACATTATGTGGAGAAAAGAAGCCATCTCTCAAGAATCCAAGGATGCAACAATTTTCACCTATTAAAAAGGAAATCCTCAAGTCTGTGACAATCATCGAGGCATCTCTTTATTGTCAATTGCTGGGAAGATCCTTGCTAAGGTCCTACTGAATCGATTGAATGAACACTTCGAACGGTGAGAGCTTCTACCAGAAAGCCAGTGTGGATTCAGGAAAGACAGAGGAACAATAGACATGATCTTTACAGCACGACAATTTCAAGAAAAATCACAGGAACAGAATGTGGACCTCTACATGACCTTTGTCGACCTTACCAAAGCATTTGACACAGTCAGTCGTGAGGGCCTTTGGAAAATTATGGCAAAGTTTGGCTGTCCTGCCAAATTCATAGCAATGGTACGGCAGTTCTATGATGGTATGCTTGCAAGGGCGAGTTTTCTGATCCATTCCCATTGACAAATGGAGTTAAGCAAGGCTGTGTACTATCTTCAACACTTTTTAGCATGACGTTTTCTGCCATGCTTACAGATGCTTTCCAGGATTGTGACAATGGTATACCTATGAGGTATCGCTTTGATGGGAAATTATTCAATCTAAGAAGGTTGCAAGCTAAATCCAAGGTGCGGACAGAGGTGCTAGATGAGTTCCTCTTTGCTGATGACATGGCAAAGGGTGCTCTAACAGAGGAGAAAATGCAAAAATGTGTGGAACAAGTATCCGATTCATGTGATAGCTATGACCTCACAATCAGCATCATAAAGACTGAGATAGTATATCAGCCAGCACCTGGAAAGCCTTACAAAGAGCCTACCATCTCAGTGAAAAGTCAACGACTGCAAGGGGTAGACAAGTTCACCTACCTTGGAAGCACATTGTCTAGAGTTGTGCACATTTATGATGAAGTCAATGCTAGGATTGCCAAAGCTAGTGCAGCATTTGGCCAGCTACGCGGAAGTATTTGGGACTGAAGTGGACTCAGATTTGACACAAAACTGCAAGTATACAGATCGGTGGTGCTGTCAATACTATTATACGTATGCGAAACTTAGACAGTTTACCAACGGCATGCCAAAAGACTGAACCACTTCCATACAAACTGTCTTAGAAAACTTCTAAAGATCAAGTGGCAAGACAGGATTCCAGACACAGAAGTCCTGAAAAGGGCAAGGATGCAGCGTGTACATACTCTTCTGAAATTGGCACAGTTAAGATGGACAGGCCATGTTACCAGAATGCCTGATGAACGTTTGCCAAAGAAAATCCTCTATGGAGAATTACAAGTTGGAAACGCTCCTATTGTGGTCAGAAGAAGCGATACAAAGACACCCTCAAAGCCTCCCTTAAACATTTCAACATACCAACAGTGTCGTGGGAACAGATTGCACAGGATCGAACAAAGTGGTGAGGCCTCATAAGTAGGGGAGCTGGTGAATACGAAGCAAAAAGAATCAGCGAAGCCGAGCAGAAACGTGCACAGCGGAAAGCCAGAGCTAAGGCATCACCAACAGAGCTTTTTTCCTCAGACCTCTCTTGTTCTATCTGCAACAGGCAGTTTAGAGCTCAGATTGGTCTCATCAGCCGTCTTAGAACACATAAATAATAACACATCACACTGTTGATTAGGATTGGTCATTGTCAGTAATGACAGACGAACGACATTTTGTTTAGGCTTTTATCTATGGGTCTTAGAAAAGGACATTTTCTTTGTGTATTTTACATGTAAATATTTTATTTGTATCAGTTTTATAGTAACTGTTATTTTAGATGGCATCCTTTCCTATATATATGACCCGCTTCGAATTATTTCTTGTAAACGGTATAAGTGTTGATACATTTTCAAGGGAACTAACCAAATCAAAACTGTTTTAGCTCTATTCCGGAGAAGACACTTTCAAGGGAGCTAACCAGTAAAAACTGTTCTTAAGCTATATTTCGGTGGCTACATTTTCAAGGGAGTTAACCCAGTCAAAACTGTCTAAGCTCTATTCCGGAGAAGACACATTCAAATGGGAGCTAACCAGTAAAACCTGTTTAAGCTTTATTCCAATGGATACATTTTCAAGGAACCTAACCCAGTCAAAACTGTTTTAGCTCTATTCCGGAGAAGACACATTCAAATGAGAGCTAACAAGTAAAAACTGTTTAAGCTATATTCCGGAGGATACACTTTCAAGGGAGCCAACCCAGTCAAAACTCTATTCCGGAGGATACACTTTCAAGAGAGCTAACCCAGTCAAAACAGTCAAAGCTCTATTCCAGAGGATACACTTTCAAGAGCGCTAACCCAGTCAAAACAGTCAAAGCTCTATTCCGGAGGATACACTTTCAAGGGAGCTAACCCAGTCAAAACAGTCAAAGCTCTATTCCGGAGGCTACACTATCAAGAGAGCTAACCCAGTCAAAACAGTCAAAACTCTATTCTGGAGGATACACTTTCAAGAGAGCTAACCCAGTCAAAACAGTCAAAGCTCTATTCCGGAGGATACACTTTCAAGAGAGCTAACCGAGTCAAAACAGTCAAAGCTCTATTCCGGAGGATACACTTTCAAGAGAGCTAACACAGTCAGAACAGTCAACGCTCTATTCCGGAGGATACACTTTCAAGAGAGCTAACCCAGTCAAAACAGTCAAAACTCTATTCCGGAGGATACACTTTCAAGAGAGTTAACCCAGTCAAAACAGTCAAAGCTCTATTCCGGAGGATACACTTTCAAGAGAGTTAACCCAGTCAAAACAGACAAAGCTCTATTCCGGAGGATACACTTTCAATGGAGCTAACCAAGACAAAACAGTCAAAGCTCTATTCCGGAGGATACACTTTCAAGAGAGCTAACCCAGTCAAAACAGTCAAAACTCTATTCCGGAGGATACACTTTCAAGAGAGTTAACCGTCAAAACAGTCAAAACTCTATTCCGGAGGATACACTTTCAAGAGAGTTAACCCAGTCAAAACAGACAAAGCTCTATTCCGGAGGATACACTTTCAAGAGAGCTAACCCAGACAAAACAGACAAAGCTCTATTCCGGAGGATACACTTTCAAGGGAGCTAACCAAGACAAAACAGTCAAAGCTCTTTTCCGGAGGATACACTTTCAAGAGCGCTAACCCAGTCAAAACAGTAAAAACTCTATTCCGGAGGATACACTTTCAAGAGAGCTAACCCAGTCAAAACAGTCAAAGCTCTATTCCGGAGGATACACTTCCAAGAGACCTAACCCAGTCAAAACAGTCAAAGCTCTATTCCGGAGGATACACTTTCAAGAGAGCTAACCCAGTCAAAACAGTCAAAGCTCTATTCCGGAGGATACGATTTCAAGAGAGCTAACCCAGTCAAACAGACAAAGCTCTATTCCGGAGGATACACTTTCAAGAGAGCTTACCAAGTCAAAACAGTCAAAACTCTATTCCGGAGGATACACTTTCAAGGGAGCTAACCCAGTCAAAACAGTCAAACATTCTATTCCGGAGGATACACTTTCAAGGGAGCTTACCTAGTCAAAACAGACAAAGCTCTATTCCGGAGGATACACTTTCAAGAGAGCTAACCCAGTCAAAACAGTCAAAGTTCTATTCCGGAGGATACACTTTCAAGAGAGCTAACCCAGACAAAACAGACAAAGCTCTATTCCGGAGGATACACTTTCAAGAGAGCTAACCCAGTCAAAACAGTCAAAGCTCTATTCCGGAGGATACACTTTCAAGGGAGCTAACCCAGTCAAAACAGTCAATGCTCTATTCAGGAGGATACACTTTCAAGAGAGCTAACCCAGTCAAAACAGACAAAGCTCTATTCCGGAGAATACACTTTCAAGAGAGCTCACCCAGTCAAAACAGTCAAAGCTCTATTCCGGAGGATACACTTTCAAGGGAGCTAACCAAGACAAAACAGTCAAAGCTCTATTCCGGAGGATACACTTTCAAGAGAGCTAACCCAGTCAAAACAGAAAACGCTATATTCCGGAAGATACACTTTTAAGAGAGCTAACCCAGTTAAAACAGTCACAACTCTATTCCGCAGGATACACTTTCAAGAGAGCTAACCCAGTCAAAACAGTCAAAGCTCTATTCAGGAGGATACACTTTCAAGAGAGCTAACCCAGTCAAAACAGACAAAGCTCTATTCCGGAGGATACCCTTTCAAGAGAGCTAACCAAGTCAAAACAATCAAAGCTCTATTCCGGAGGATACACTTTCAAGAGAGCTAACCAAGTCAAAACAGTCAAAGCTCTATTCCGGAGGATACACTTTCAAGGGAGCTAACCAAGACAAAACAGTCAAAGCTCTAGTCCGGATGATGCACTTTCAAGGGAGCTAACCCAGTCAAAACAGTCAAAGCTCTATTCCGGAGGATACACTTTCAAGAGAGCTAACCCAGTCAAAACAGACAAAGCTCTATTCCGGAGGATAGACTTTCAAGAGAGCTAACCAAGTCAAAAGAGTCAAAGCTCTATTTCGGAGGATACACTCTCAAGGGAGCTAACCCAGTCAAAACAGTCAAAGCTCTATTCCGGAGGATACACTTTCAAGGGAGCTAACCAATTCAAAACAGTCAAAGCTCTATTCCGGATGATACACTTTCAAGGGAGCTAACCCAGTCAAAACAGACAATGCTCTATTCCGGAGGATACACTTTCAAAAGAGCTAACCTAGACAAAACAGTCAAAGCTCTTTTCCGGAGGATACACTTTCAAGAGAGCTTACCCATTCAAAACAGTCAAAGCTCTATTCCGGAGGATACACTTTCAAGAGAGCTAACCCAGTCAAAACAGACAAAGCTCTATTCCGGAGGATACACTTTCAAGATAGCTAACCCAGTCAAAACAGTCTAAACTCTATTCCGGAGGATACACTTTCAAGAGATCTAACCCAGTCAAAACAGTCAAAGCTCTATTCCGGAGGATACACTTTCAAGAGAGCTAACCCAGTCAAAACAGACAAAGCTTTATTCCGGAGGATACACTTTCAAGAGAGCTAACCCAGACAAAACAGTCAAAGTTCTATTCCGGAGGATACACTTTCAAGAGAGCTAACCCAGACAAAACAGACAAAGCTCTATTCCGGAGGATACACTTTCAAGAGAGCTAACCCAGTCAAAACAGTCAAAGCTCTATTCCGGAGGATACACTTTCAAGGGAGCTAACCAAGACAAAACAGTCAAAGCTCTATTCCGGAGGATACACTTTCAAGAGAGCTAACCCAGTCAAAACAGTCAAAGCTCTATTCCGGAGGATACACTTTCAAGAGAGCTAACCCAGTCAAAACAGACAAAGCTCTATTCCGGAGGATACACTTTCAAGAGAGCTAACCCAGTCAAAACAGACAAAGCTCTATTCCGGAGGATACACTTTCAAGAGAGCTAACCCAGTCAAAACAGTCAAAGCTCTATTCCGGAGGATACACTTTCAAGGGAGCTAACCAAGACAAAACAGTCAAAGCTCTATTCCGGAGGATACACTTTCAAGAGAGCTAACCCAGTCAAAACAGTCAAAGCTCTATTCCGGAGGATACACTTTCAAGAGAGCTAACCCAGTCAAAACAGACAAGGCTCTATTCCGGAGGATACACTTTCAAGAGAGCTTACCCAGTCAAAACAGTCAAAGCTCTATTCCGGAGGATACACTTTCAAGAGAGCTAACCCAGTCAAAACAGACAAACCTCTATTCCGGAGGATACACTTTCAAGAGAGCTAACCCAGTCAAAACAATCAAAGCTCTATTCCGGAGGATACACTTTCAAGGGAGCTTACCAAGGCAAAACTGTCTCTTCCGGGGGAGGGGTGGGGGTGGTGGTACATTTTCAAGGGAGCTAACCAAGTCAAAACAGTCAAAGCTCTATTCTAGAGGATACACTTTCAAGGGAGCTAACCAAGGCAAAACTGTCTTTTCCGGGGGAGGGGTGGGGGTACATTGTCAAGGTAGCTAACCTAGTCAAAACTACAAAACTATTTGAGCTTTATTCTGGAGGATACACTTTCAAGGGAGCTTACCCAGTCAAAAGTTCCACACCTTTATCAGGCCGAACTGAATGTTAGCATAAACAAATGAAATTTATTTTAGCATGACTTACGTATAATATAAAGTTAGGACAAAAGTTTCACATATTCTTTTTTTTTTTTTTTTTTTTTTTTTTTTTTTTTAATTCATGATCGTACACTATTTGTACATGTATTTTACATTTAGTAGAGTCATTCGGACCGCTTAATTCGGGAAAGCGTGCTCAGGAAGTGAAAAGTTAAAGCCAAACTGACCGAATGATAGCAGCAACAAGGCAATGTCATGGAGCGATAAAAACAATTGAGCCAGCGTTCGACAAAACCTACAATATGACGTGCGACCAGTGAAGACTCAGATCAGCCTGCGCATCCGCGCAGGCTGATCAGAGTCTTCGCTGATCGCATATGCCTTCTACAGCCTCCAGGCTCTCCAAAGAGGGGTAAACAAGAACCCTTGCTATACTGTGAGAATATACAGACTGATCTGAGTCTTTGCTGATCACACACGTCTTATTGTAGGTTTTGTCGTGCGCTGGCTCATATGTTTTACTTCAGCTTATTTAAAATGTAAACGGTTTATTATGCAAATTATCCAGACTGGTTTCATTGAATTTTATTCATCTTCCGGCTACTGCCAGTCTGCCTCCAAGAAATGGTTCACCAATTATGTTAGAATTTTCTCTTCGTTGTTAGCATAAGCGGTAAAAATAATGTGAAGTTACTAAATTAGCCGGGCCACACCATTTTATACAGAGTGCATGTGCGCTCAGCGATGACTCAGATCAGCCTGTGCATCCGTGCAGTCTGATCAGAGTCTTCGCGGGGCATTCTTTAGGTAGCTCAGGCGTTCAAAGCGTCCTCAGATGGACAGCGAAAACTTTGACCAGTCTGAGCGTGTTATACATTTGGAAGATTTTTAAAGGTTATTTTTATTCAAGAAAGACTACATTTGTGACTTCCGGTTTGTAAACCCTGATTCTGCTGAACCAGTATATTCCCTGCCTTTGCAACTTTAGATTACGATCAGTTGGCTTCACGAAGCCAACTGAGCTGAATCTTCACTGTTTGTCATTAAGTATGTGAATTTGTAGCAACAACTTGGTAAAAAAGAAACTGATTGGCTGAAAATTAGGAGTGGACGTGCCATCTTAATTCATTCAGCATGGCAAGTATTAACTGCAGAATCCTTTCCTTAAAGATTTACTGAGAAAAAGCAGGAATTTTCTCCTTTGGGAGCAAATTCTTGATTTTTTTGAGTAAATCTTTTAGGAGGGAGGCAAAGTAACTCCCTTTAAAGTGTATCTATGCCCCTTACAACATTGATAACATGATACCTATATATTGGCATGCGATTCCCATGCATATCTTCCATTGTCTTTACATTGACGAAAGTTAAAAGGAAACCAATGTTGGCAAAGAATGAATTGGGAACTGAATGCGTTTGAGAAATCAAGCTTTTTGATCTATAGTATATCAAATTAGAATAAAATTGAGAAAGACAATGGTGATAAAAGATTTTATTTTTTATCGTGAGTGCCTCCACTGTGAATGTTAAATGAGAAAAAAATATCTATTTAAGTTTTTCATATTTAATTCTCATTTGATGAATGCCCTATGACAGCATACAGAGCTTTAGCCTCATTAAATATGTAAATTGTCAGCACCCAAGGAAGCAATTCTAAACTCTTCAAATCTCGATATCTTTCTTCTTTTCATTCGATTTTTATCAGGGATCAGTTGTTCAAAGCATCGTTAGCTTAACGAGCTTCTTAGTTGTCAAAATGTTAATTGTTCTACTAAGTACAATATCTAATTCACAGGTATTTTGCTGAAAAAAATGTTAGTATTTGCAAAAGCTACTCACATTTTTTCAGCAGAAGTATTAGCATATATGCCATATTTAATAATCAAAGTTTTAACGATACGTTAAATAACGACGTCGTTAGTTTGAACACCTGGACCCAGATTTTTATCCGAATGCTTAGATGTCAGGATCGTTAATTTCAAATATCATATTAGACTTCGTTTTTACGCATTTATTTGCACCAAACTATTAACCAAATACAGTCGAACCTCGTTATCTCGAACTCGCTTATTTCGAATTACCGCTTATCTCGAAGTGAAAATCTGGTCCCTGTTTTAACATGAAACTATGACAACAGGTAACAAAATAATGTGGAAAAGAGGAGAAATTGCTCCTCAGGAGCAATTTCTCCTCTTTTCCACGTTATTTTATATATATATTTCTAACTTCATGAGTCAAACTGCATATTCATTTGTTAAATGTGGTTGTTCAATTTATTGTTTTCCTCACTCTCTCAACTCTGATATGTCGAAGTACGGATATCTCGAAGTGTTTCAGTGAGTCCCTTGGAATTCGAGATAACGGGAGTCGACTGTAGAATCGAATTCATGAATCGAATGAGCCCTGAAGAACTTTGGTTCTTCAGTAAGCATATATTTCTGAATACATATACATGTAAAAATGAGAAGAAGGGTGCAGATGATTTAAAATGTCTGTTTAATTCGCCTATAGCGGATAAGATATTTATTGCTTGCAAATGTTCGGCTATAGATAAAATTAAAATGACAGGTTATGTCAAACTGACAGCTTAAGTGTCAAATTTTAAACCTTAGTATAATTTATGGCTATTAATTTGTGAAGCGACGGTTTCCGAACATAGCCGGAACATCCTACATGTACAGACGATCGTAAAGACCTAGCTTAGCCACTATCCTACTAGGTTATGTGTTATTACACTAACATCTCTTTAAAAAGGGTAGTAAGAGAAAAGTCCAGAGAGTGCCAACTTCGTTAAAGTTTCCTTCCTTCTTTAATTTCATGATGATGAGTCGGCCCTCCGACCAAATGACGGCCCCCTCCGCAATCTGTTTCAGGACGTTAGCACCTCATTACGAAAACACGCCTATTCAAATATATAGAAAATTTCACCTCCAAAAACTGAAAGTTTTCAGATAAAAAAAACTCTGATATTTTTCACATTTCTGCTCATAACACAGATTGTGGGTACTCGTTAGAACCGCCTCGGCGAGGCGGTTCTAATGAGTATCACAATCTGTGTTTCGTTGGTTTGTTTGTGCGTTGTTGGTTTGTTCGTACGTCGTTGGTCCGTTCGTACGTACGTCGTTAGTTTGTTTGTACGTTGTTGGTTTGTTCTTGCGTTTTGTTGTTTTTTTTTGTTTTTTTTTTTTCTTTTTGTTTTTGTTTTTTTTTTTGTTGTTGTTTTTTTTGTTCGTACGTTGTTGGTTTGTTCGTGCTACGTTGCTTTGTTAATGCGTCGTTAGTATGTTCGTGCATTGTTCATTTGTTCGTGCTTTTTCTTTTTTTTTCTGCATTGTTGGTTTGTTCGTGTTTTGTTGGTTTATTCGTCGTGCATTGTTGGTTTGTTTGTGCGTCTCAACACTGTTAGCAGTAAATTCAGTAGTTACTATAAAACATGGTGAAAACCGGTACTAACCCTGAGACCGCTTCAACTGCAAGTGGACCAGTCCAAAGACTTAAGGCAGAAGAGTCCACTAGGCATAAATGGATTTATCCTAGTCCTGATGAATTCGGATATGTCCTGCTTTTGTAGACAGTGTAGATCCAGATCAGTTGGCTTCTGAAGAAGCCGACTGGTATGGATCTGCACTGTCTGCTATTAAATATATGAATATATGTCAACAATCTGGATCGAGAAATCTAATTGGCTGAAAACTAGAAATGGGCGTCGCATCTTAATTTATTCAGCATGCCAAGAGTTAAGGTTTAAAGTTTAACATGACAGGGTACAGAGAATGCACAATAGCGCAAGTGTACGGCAGCCTTCACAGCGTCATGTACAATGGCCCAGAACACTTGGTAAACACATGAAAGCGCAAACAAGTAGGATAGCCTTAAAAGTGTCATGTACATGTACCTATTTGTTGGATGACCCAGATCCCTTCAAACTCTATGGTCAGAAGAGGCCAATTACCGTCTGCTTTTAACCTTTAGCTCTCTCTTGGCTCAAACAGCAGACGGTAAATTGGTGATAATGTTCCTATTTTTTCCAGAAATCAGGATTAGTTTTTTTTTTTTCCATTGGAGACAATTTGCGTGAAATGTCAACTCTTGTTTTCTGAAAAAAAAAAAAAAAAGAAAAAATAAAACATTTCAAAATGTCGTCTGCTGAAAATTTTACCCGGTGCTAAGAGTTAACAGAGTTCAGTGTATTGCTTCTAAGGACAGCTAAGGCTTGATTGACCATGTACCGATGTTTTTGTAGGTTTTCCGGGTTACAACAACACTGTATCACGGTGGGTAATCCCCACATTCGGAGCCACCGGCTCCGCACCTTCTATCTTGTATGGAACTTCCGCTTCACGAGCTGCTCCGGTTGTAGATGGTAAAAAAATGAAAATACAGTGGAACTTCGACAATTCAAAGTCCAAGGGACCAAACAGTTTTGTTTGAATTATTGAGACTTTGAATAATTGAGGGTTAAGATGCATACATATATTTAAGTCGGGACTTCAAAATGATTTTGAATTATTGAGAATTTTGAATTATTGGAGTTTGAATTATCGAGGTTCTACTGTAGTATGACAGCGACAGATAGGTTCATCATTCGTGTGTTTTTCTGTTGTTTCACATTAGATTTAAGGTGCAGAGCCGCCAGTTCCGAATATGACGATTACTCACCGTGCAATATGGCATAAGCCTTAACTTTTCACTTATTCATACGAAACTACGATACCGTGTTTACCATTAGTATTGGAGCATGTTTACTTCTTACCATACCTTTCCTAAAATGTGCAAAAGTCCATTTGTCTGCTTTTTTATTTGTCTATAACTCGCTGGATGACTTGCAAACAGTGTAGACCCTGATCAGACGCCGCGGAACCGCGGCGTCTGATCTGGGTCTACACTATTTGCTCATGTCTGTCTGTCCAAATGCTCCGGTCCAGCGCTCAGCGAAGACTGTGATTAGATTGAGCGGATGAATAGGCTGATCTGAAATTTCGCAAGAGGCATATGTTCGAAGGTACATTTTCCCATGTTTTTGCTTATTTGACCCAATGTTTTAAATAATACAGTTGATTCTTGTCATCTCGACTTCGCCTATCTCGAATAAACGCTTATCTCGATGTGAAAATCTGGTCCCTGTTCTAACATGGAAATCTAACAACAGGTAACAAAATATCGTGGAAAATAGGAGAAATTGCTCCTCCTTCTGTCCACAATTTTTTCAATGTATCTCTAACATCAGTAGTCAGATAACATATTCATTTGTGAATTGTGGCTGTTCGATTTATTTTTCTCCTCAGTTCTGCAAATCTGATATGTCAAATATATATTCAGACATCTCAAAGTATTTCAGAGAGTTCCTTGGTCTTCGAGATAACGAGAGTCGACTGTAAATGTTTCTTTTTTTATTGCTAAAATCGTATTTTTTATTTTTTTATTTTTCATCTTCAAATATATTTTGTGTGTGGGCACTGCACAGTAGCACATCCTCTGATCTTTATTTAGAGACACGTTGTTCATATATCACAGGATTGTTGTCATAGCAACCCGGCATATTACTGATAGACCTATATTAATATTGTTCTCGTTTTGCCATAGAAATAATGCTCTACTGAACATCTTTCAATCAAATTGCATAACACAATAATCAATCATACTTTAACGGAAAACATATAGAACCCGGAACTTTGTACAATCACGTCTTGAACCTAAAGTTGGGAAATAACATGCTGACGTTTAAAAATGTTCTAAGACTTGACATCATATAAAAAAATAATAGCAGATATCGCTGAAATGTTTTATAATAAATCTGATTTTTTTCAGTGATGATTCTATGCTAGTGAATTTGTCAAAATATATAAAAGTTGCAAATTATTAAAATTTGCGGTGATCGCTTTGGTCAGAGCAAGGCCAAATTTATATAATCAATGACTCAATGAATACCTTAGGAACCATCGACGAGCAAGCCCCTGATAAGACTGCTCATATGTGCAGGCTGATCTAAGCCTTCGCTGTTCGCATATGGCATACTGCAAGTGTGGAAATAAGAATTTAGAATAGACTCGCCCAGAGGGTAAGATGGATGGTGTCAACCAGCCACTTGGCTGTTCGACTTCTCTGGTTTTAAGAAAGCAGTCTCGCAATACTGTAAGTATACAATTATTTGGATATAACAAATGTTAAGCTGATAAAAATGTTTTGGAACGTCTACAAACGGAAATTAACAGCACCAAGTTTTGTTTGTAAGCAGGAAAACAAGAATAAGTTTAAAATATGTTTAATTTGTATAACTACGGATATAATACATAGCAACTTGAACATATTTCAAATATGAGTCAGAAAACAATCAAAGACTTATATGAATCTCTCTCCAAAGGTTTGAACTCAAATATTTACCCAATAAGCATTCTTTATAAATCTATAGCGGGCCGTTATCGGCCCGTCAGGGTAGCTGACGGGCCGATAACGGCCCGCTATAGATTTATAAAGAATGTTAGCTGGGTATTTGCCCTTTGGGCAAGTACTTTTAAATATTAAGTGTCGCCCAAAACTGATTTAGGTGGGGGTAAGTGGGGCTCCCCTTATTTCAAACCTGTTAAGGACCCTTTTCGTACGTTGTACGTCATTTTGGTCGGGCCGCGTCAAGAGAAAATGGGTCTTCAGAATATTAGTGGACAGAGAATGCCTGATCAGCCTGTGTGGTTCGCTGGCTGACCTGGATCTTAACTGTTCCATATGGCCAGAATACCCATTTCGAAAACACGCCCATTCAAATATACTGAAAATTTTACCACCAAAAAATGAAAATTTTCAGATAAAAAATTCTGATATTTTTCATATTTCTGCTCATAACATAAATTGTGTGTACTCGTTAGAACCGCCTCGGCGAGGCGGTTCTAACGAGTACCCACAATCTATGTTTTTGAGCAGAAATAAGAAAAATAATGTATACCCCTGTAAACCCCAGTTTTACTGTATGAAGTGGGCTTTAAGGGGGGTCAAAATTATATAGGCATGTTTCCGTGATGTTTGTGCAACTCCCTTTCTAGATCTCTCACAGTTAAGTCTGAATATTACCTTAACTACTCTCTGGGCAAATTTAGCAGACGACAAATTGATGATATTTTTCTTCTATTTTTTTTTTTTTTTTTTTTTTTTTTTTTGAGGGGAAATAGGCTTTGACACTTCTTGTAAAGTGTCTCTTATGGAGACAATTTGCATGAAATGTCAAAGCCTATTTTCTAGGAAATAAACATTTCAAAATGCTAAGTGTTAATAATATTCAGTGTTCACCATTATAAAATTATAGTTCCGTTTCGAGTTTTCCGGACTGCGTTCTAAACGTTGCTTCGTCATTCATCATTGAGAAATTCTTTGATGGCTTTTCCAACTCATCTTGGTCTTGCGGCTGTGGGATAGAAAAACTGACGCTCCGTCCCCCTGTTGTCTGAGGCCGTCGGCTGAATGGGACCGTTCCGATCGCCCATTTGTCGTCGTCGGTTTGTGGCGGTTCCCGACCAGGAATCTCTACAATTACACCGACGGCGATCGTCGTCTTCATATCGCGAATAACGAATCGACCTAAGGACGGATAGTCAAAGAAATTTTCTACACAGATTGGTTTAGTTGGGATTAGCTCTACTACGCATGCGTCGCCGGCTTTCAGTACTGTTGGATTGGTTTCTAATCTACCGCCCGTCCGTCGATCGCATTTTTCTTTAAGCTCGGAGAACTTGCAGGGAACACAAGCTGTGTGGCAATGGATCATTGGTGTGTAACCTTTCTTGATAACTCCGGGGTGGAACACAATTACCATCTGAAAGCAAAACATAAATCAAAGCACTGACAGCACTGGTGGATCGATTGTCTCTGAATGGTTCTGAATGAGGACTTAAGACGGTTTCATTTAATCCTTAACTTCCTGTAATTTAAGCAAACAGAGCAGACCTTGATCAGACGCCGCGTTCTGCGGCGTCTGATCTGGGTCTGCACTGTTTGCCAATGTCCCAGTCCAGGTTTTACAGCTATCCCTCCTTACACAGCACTCTGACGTCACTGTTGCAAGAATATCGCAGCTATATATAGCCATTACCTGGATGTCGTGCAGACACTTTTTATGTGGATTAACTTTATTTGTCAGCGATAGTCACGTGGACAGCAGTAAATATTACTCTTTAGTAATTCTGGGTCAATTGATAATTTAGATCGCTTGTTTATCATTCGACCCAATGATGCGACCACCCAATGCAAATTGTTTTTTTTTTTTTTTTTTTTTTTTTTTTTTCAATATATTTATGCAACTACCAATTTAGGACTTAATTTGGTTTATTTGTATTTTTCAGTAACTGTTGATTTGTACATGTACGTGTATGCATAACAACGTTTCACCCCTTTATTTAAAAACGTCATATAAACAGGAATTCAAACACACACGTTGAAACTATTATTCCCTTGTAGTCCATATATCTGGCCGTGTGCCGGCTTGTGAGTACGCAATCCGGTCTATAAATGAAGGAAATAAATGCTTTTAAGTATAATCAAATATCTCAATGCTAGATTGCGTATAGACATAACCCGACCCTTTTCCAGATGTGACGTGCATAAGGGTAACATCTTAGAGTGAATAAATAATGTACACTTCCGAAAAAATGAGTCTGAACTCAGAGTATTTGTCTCCATCTAGAGCAACGAATCATTTGCTTTAAGACTAGTCATTTTTGGAAAGAGATACATATAGTTACCAGAAAAAAACAAGTTTGGTTAAAATTCCTTGACATTTACTCAAGTTATCGTCCCGAAAACGAAAATATGGGTGTGTCTCGGGCAGATAACTCCGTCAAAATTTGACGAAATATGCCCATTAGCAATCCCAAACCAGATGTCCATAATACCAATGCACATACCAAGTTTGGTGAAAATCAATTGATGTTTACTCAAGTTATCATCCGGAAAGGAAAATATGGGCGTGTCTAGGGCAGATAACTCCGTAAAGATTTGACGAAATTTGCCCATTAACAATTCCAAACCAGATCTCCACAATATCAATGCACATACCAAGTTTGGTGAAAATCCATTGATATGTTCTCAAGTTATCATCCGGAAACAAAAACGGACGGACGGACGTACGACTGACGGATGGACGGACGGACGGACAAACACACGGACGTCCAACGTGAAACCATAATACCCCGCCACTATCGTGTGGCGGGGTATAAAAACAGTTCTCTTCTGCTGAAATGACCTCTTCTTGTAAAGTGGCAAACTCTCCAAACTAAAAATGATTTCTATTTAAGGGCTTGGCTACACCCTTGAATGTGCGTGTATTTTTCTAAACCTATTTGTGCCTAGCGCACCAGAGAAGGGACGTTGATAAATCGTGTAGACCCTGATCGGACGCCGCAGAACGCAGAACCCATTTGTGCCAAGAGCCCCATACAAGGGACATTGACAAACAGTGTAGACCAAGATCAGACGCCGCAGAACGCGGCGTCTGATCAGTCTGCATTGTTTGCATTAAATACAGAATTTTTCTATGACACCCCTCTTTAAGAAATGGCTTTGTCTAAAGAGTTGAAGTGGAAGAGTCCATTCGGCATAGATGGGTCACATTTTACCAATTTCAATCGTGACAATTTCATACCTGAGCAGTAAAAGACTGTACTTTCTTCGGAGGGTCCCTACTAGTCTCCCCACACAGGAACCCCTTTCTAACGTCTTTGATGTCCAACCCCTCTATCTGTATCCCCACATTTTCTCCCTGGAATCCTTCCGTCACAGCGTCGTGATGGAGCTGAACAGCTCTAACCTGAGATATACGGTGACTCTCATTATACCAAACACTGATAATTCAAACTACTGATTTATACTCACTATATCAAACACTGATAACTCAAACTATTGCTTTAGTCAACTTTTAAAAAGGGATACAAGTGACTCTCATTATCTCAAACACTGATAAATCAAACTGATGCTTCAGTCAAACTAAATAAAGGAATAAAGTTGACTTTCCTTATCTCAAACACTGTTAACTCAAACTACTGTTTCAGTCATACTTAATAAAGGAAATCATTTGACTCTCCTTTTCTGAAACAATGAAAACTCAAATTTCTGTGCCATTCAAACTAAATGAAAAATACAGTTGACTCTCATTATCTCAAAGTTTGATAACGCAAACTACTGCTTTAGTCTATCTAAATAAAATACAGTTGACTCCCATTATTTCAGACATTGATAACATAAACTTTGGTCAAACTAAATAAAATACAGTTGAATATCATTATCTCAAACATTGATAACTTGAACTACTGCTTTGGTCAAACTAAATAAAGGAATAAAATTTAATCTCATTATCTCAAACATTGATCTCAAACTACTGCGCCGTCCAAACTAAATATAGGAATACAGTTGACTCTCATCATCTCAAACATTGATAACTCAAACCATTGCTTAAGTCAAACTAAATAAAGGAAAACTGTTTTTATTTGCTTCATGCTATTTACATCTCAATTCCCTTTTATTTCAAACTTCTTAACTCAAACCAAAGCGTCTGGTTCCTTGGAGTTTGAGATACGGGACTCGACTTTACCAATTCAAAAATGCCATATTTACCACAACTATTTAGACACCTTAACTCCTTACCATACTTGTCCTAAAAATCTAAACCAGTCCATTTTTACAATTTGATCTTGTATCTAGCAATTGCTGGATGTGCGGCAAAGAGTGTTGACCCTGATCAGACGCCGCGTTCTGCGGCGTCTGATCAGGGTCAACACTGTTTGCTCAAATCTGTTTTCGAAAACACCGAGTACTACCTGTTGATGTGTCTAAAAACTGCTGGACGAGAGACAAACATGTGTAGACACTGATCAGATGCCGTTTCCTGTGGCGTCTGATCTGGCTCTGAACTGTTTGTTCAGATAGGTCCAAAAGAACGGAGAGGGACAGTTCACAGTTCACAATATGTTTTGGTTGAATACAAAAAAGCCGTAACTCTTTCACTGCCATAGGCAATGATACATGTACCGGTAACAGGCTTTTGCAAACAGCGTAGATCCAGATGAGACGGCTCATAATGAGCCGTCTCATCAGGATCTATGCTGTTTGACATTCATTTTTTTTTCAACTTTACATAATATAAACTTCTTCCCAATTGATCGTTTGTTTAAAAAAAGCAGAACACCAATGTCATCTGAAATTTGGCACCCAAAGAGTTAATATATGTGCATATAACCATGGGCCAGACTGACTGACACACTTGTGCATATAAGCACTTAACGACTCCTATCACGCCCTTTCGACGTCGGGAGGTTTTTTCAAAAAAGTCATTGTAAAACGATTAGTGTAAAATATTTGAAAATTTCTTGCCGATTTTTTTTCTTTCTTTCTTCCTTTACGTTTCTCCTTTTATCTTTCGTATTTTTATTGATTTAAATTTAGTTTTAACCTTACTTTTTGGGGTTTGGGTGTGTCGCTGGATCAAAGGTGGCATGACAAAGAAAGGATTTTTGTTGATGTTTCGCTATTGTGAAGACTTTAGCTGTTGTTGTTTTTTTGTTTTCTTTGATTTAGGATTTCGTTTCTGTATAGCTTTACGACATGATGTTAATCTCAATCACGATCAAGCCACTTGCGTCCAAAATGCAGCGACTGAATAGTCCATTGGAAGAGGGTCGTTAAAAATGTTTGGTAGATATTATGCCAAATTACGCTACATGGCCGTAGAAAGGATATCCTAAACTGTTACCTTTGTATTTAAATCTGTTGGTCCAAACGTTATTGACATCCCAGGCTTAACAAAACCACTGTGTATTCTTCCAGCAGCAACAATACCAATAGCTATAATAATGACAATAGGTAAAACAATGACAACAGTACGAAAAACAAAATATACACTGCGCATGCAAAAACAGCAAAAGGTTAAAACTAATGACAAAAAAAAAAATACAAGCATCGCATTATACAATGTAAACAGAGGCGAAACAACACCAACAGGTAAGAAATGATGATAAAGAAAAACACAATATAGATAGCAAGACAATTGTATGGAAAAACGCAATATACATGGCGGCAGCAAAAGCACCAACAAGTAAAAAATATTGACAAACGTACGAAAAAGCACAAATTAAAAAGCGGCAACACAAATACAACAGGTAAAAATAATCAAAGCACTAATAGTACTGGTGGGTTGATTGTCTCTGAGTGTAGGCTGGGAAATTGTCCTGAGCGTGGAGCGTGGACATAAGACCGTTTCATTTAACCCGTAACTTCATGTACTTTCAGCATACAGTGCAGACCCTGATCAGACACCGTATTGTGCGGTGTCTGATCTAGGTCTGCACCGTTTGTCAGTGTACCAGCACAAAGCCCAGTCAAAGTTTTACAGAAAACCCTCTTTACATTGCATCCTGACGTCACAGCGACAAGAACTGAAATACGCGGCTATAAATAACCATTGCCTGGATTTCGTACGAACGCTATTTACGTGGATTAACTTTATTGGTAAGCGATAGTCATAAAAAAGTCGACCCCAAACAAAACGTTCAGCCGCTGCGGAGACAAAGATTGTGGGTTTCATATCGTGAGCAATTGGAAGGTCTGCCTAACGCGCTGATTGACTTCATTCGTCAATGATAATCCCGTGGACAGCAACCTTAAGGAAAATTTGGTATATGTACACTTTGGGTCGCTTAACAATCGACCAACAGTCGACAAAAAAATAATAATATTAACCCATTTATGCCGAGTGGACTCTTCTACCATTTGGACAGGTCCATTTCATATATAAGGGGTGCCTGGTTAGTTATTATTTTCATGTTTTGTAGAAATATCTGAACTTAATACAAACATTATAGACCCTGATCAGACGCCGCGTTCTGCGGCGTCTGATCTGGGTCTACACTGTTTGCCAATGTCCCTTTTATGAGACACTAGACTTAAATGGGTATGATAGCGGCAGCCAGTAATTAAAATGAATAAGAGTAATTCTTGTTCGTCTGTCATTACTGACAATGACCAGTCCTAATCAACTGTGTGATGTGTTATTATTTGTGTGTTCTAAGATGGCTGATGAGACCAATCTTAGCTCTAAACTGCCTGTTGCAGATAGAACAAGAGAGGTCTGAGGAAGAAAGTTCTGTTGGTGATGCCTTAGCTCTGGCTTTCCGCTGTGCACGTTTCTGCTCGGCTTCGCTGATTCTGATAAAGAGTAATAATAACCATACGGAGAGCCGTGGAAGACGACAAAGACTGATAAAAAAAACCCCATATACCTCCATACCGTATATACACCAATATTCGCACACATAAACCGCTTACCACACTTGTCCTAAAATCTGAACAAGTCTATTTTACTACCTGGTAGTATTTTTAAAATGTTGAATTAGTGGCAAACAGTATAGACCCTGATCAGAATGCAGCATCCGTCAGGGTATGCACTGTCTAACAAAGTTTTAGAAATATTAACACATTCAAATTTTAGTGTAAGCATGACAAAGAGTTAAGGTATAACAATACTGAACCTTAACCACTCTCCGGGCAAATTCAGAAGTCGAAAATAGGTACATTTTGTATTAACATTTCATGTAAATTGTCTCCGGAGGAAAAATAAGAAAAGTGTTTTCAACATGTCGTCTGCTGAAATTTTACCCAGCATGCTAAGGTAACTATGGCATCTACTCCGAGCTGGTAGACGCTGTGTACAGCCACTTTCTTAGCAAAGTCAGCAGACGGCATATTGATGTTATTTTTTTTATTTTTTCCAGCAAAAGATTTTTTACATTTCATGCAGATTATCTCTCGGGAGACAGTTTAAATGAAATGCCAAAGCATACAGGTATTTTCTGGGATAAATAAGAGAAATATTTCAAATTGTCGTCTGCTGACATTGTTACCCAGTATGCTAAGCGTTAAGGTATCTATCTACCTCCAAGTTTATAAAAGATTGGTCAGCAGTCAGCAGACGACAAACTGAAAATAGAAAATAGACCTGGACATTTCATGTAATTAGTCTTGATGAAATATCCAAACCTATTGTTTTGAAAAAAATAATAAGAAAAATATCATCATTTTGCATGAAATGTCGAAGCTTATTTTCTGGGAACAATAAGAAAAAAATCAAATTGTCGTCTGCTACATTTTTCCTAGCATGCTAAGCGTTAAGGTACCTACCTCCAAGTTTATAGACACTGTGTACAGCCAAACGAAGGGGATACCTGTCCAACTTAAGCGGCCTCTCCATCACATCCAGGGCGTCTAAAAGGGTCCTTCCTGAAGCCCCTCCAGATTTCCGTTCTATCTGCCACATCTTAAACCAATTCAGATTCTCACTTCTCTTTACTAGGTTGTCTCCCTTCCAGCCAGAAATGGGCAGATAAATCACCGACTCGGGGTCGTATCCAGATTTCTTCACCAGTAGGTCAATGTTTTGTACAATGAAATCGTATCTTTTCTAAAAAAAAAAAAAAAAAGAGTTAAATAAAATAGGCCGCACCAGGTGAAAATGTGTCTTCGGGCATATGCAGACAGCGAAGGCCCAGATCAGCCTGTGCATCCGTGCAATCTGATCAGTCTTCGTTGTCCGCTAACAGAATCTTTGGAGACTATAAAATATACTAATGGAGAGAAAATGCCCGGATGTGACTGCGCATGCGTGGGATGAATCTGAATCTGTGCTGCATTTGCACATGCTCGATTTTCTTCTTCTTTTTTTTTTTTTTTTTTTTTTCGCTCGGCGCAGGCCCAAATAATCATACAAAACGAAGTATATGATGTTTAAACATTTTAGTGTATAAATAAGCAAAATAAAATACATCAGTGAGTTTTTTTGTTTGTTTTTTTTTTTTTTTTTTTTTTTTTTTTGTTTTTTTGTTGTTTTTTTTTTTTTTTTTTTTTTTGTTTTTTTTTTTTTTCAAAAGTTCGTAGCGGACTTGATACGCTTGAAATACGCAAGAAAACTTTTGTGACTTCCCTTTTGTTGTCCCGCACACCAAGTATTTTCTAAACAAGTATTTCCTTTCACAAAAAGCTTTGTCTGCGCTTAGCACACAATGTGTGCTAAGTGTAGACCAAGCTTTTTTGTGAAAGCTAAAACTTGGTTATATCATTGAACAGTCTATGGAAAATAGCACTGGACCAGTCGATAATCTTTCATAAAGTGCTTCCGGAGCAATTACAAATACTGAGATTGCCTACGCCCATGGGCGTAGACAAACAGAAAATAATTTGCTCCCTTGTTGCTGCCCTTGGGAGAGTACCAGACGAGCCGACATCATAGAGCTCATATAATTAGAAAGCTTAGTGTAGTGTTTGCCCAATGCAGTTTCGCTTTAACCGGCCTTTATAAACTTTAATGTTTTTAAGACTGGCATCAGTCGAGGTGATGATACGTACTCAAACTAAGTCCATCCAAACAGTAAGATCTCTATCCGATACTAATCCGATTAAACTCCAATCTCAGTCTGGGCTAGTTAGTAAAAATCAGCAAAATAAGCTTTCCTTTAAAGACAAGAGAATATGGCTCACATAGAGAAACGGGCTTGTTGAATGGACTGTAACCAATCTACGGGTTTTCAAGAGAATTATTGTTGGAACGTATATTCTCATTCTCTTCTTTACACTGACATGTCTGTACGATTGCAGCTGATGCCATCTCCTCCTGGACCATTACGATTATAAAGCAGCATTAGTACAAATACAGAAAGACAGACAACATAGGGAAGGTGAACAATGATAAAGGCATGTTGCCATCATAAATATTAATAGTTTGTAATATTTGATTTTTAGCTCATGAGCAAACCATGAATTATGGCTCATGGCAATATTGTACCTGACTATATGGTGGTTTTGTCACATCCATTTTATTAACAACGACGATCAACTGTTTTACGCCCATGGTGTACGCCAACAGTAGGTGTTCACGCGTCTGTCCGTTTCTAGTTATCCCAGCTTCGTATTCGCCGTCTTTAGCAGACACAACCAGGATAGCTAGGTCAGCCTGAAACGTCAAAAATATAAGAAAAGATGGCCAGGAAATGCTACAATTACGAAGCACAGCCTCCCGGGGCATCAAAGGAATGAGAAATGAGAAAAAAATAAGGACAACACAAATGCCACATATGAAGCCCAAGATGCACAAACAAAGAAGAACTGTAACGGAAGAACTGCCCTGGAACCGTCAGTAGACAAAACTAGAGCTGGGGAAGGGCCTTAAACTAGTTTTACACGCGAAATCTCGCCCTTCGTATCCATATTCTTCAAAAATATACATCTTTTATCCAAGAAAGGTTTAATAAATTGATATATAGTATTTATACGATCATAAAATGTGGCACCTGACAGCCTGTAAAATTTCAGTTAGTCTCTCGTGGTTGAACTGGATCAAAAATGAAATAATTTTTTATCGTATCTCTGAATTAATATTGGCAACATTAATTCAGAGATACGATAAAAAATCATTTCATTTCAAGAACGAGAGACTTACTGAAATTGTAAAAGCTGTCAGGTGCCACATTTTATGGTTGTATTAATACTATATATCAATTTATTTAACCTTTCTTGGATAATAAAATATCAATTTTTGAGGAATATGGAGCCTTTCATTCTGATGCAGTTCTTTATCACAAATATATCGTCTGTGAAACCTCACAGTGAAACACATAAAATCGAAAACACTTTGATGAAACCAAGCAAAGGGCTCAATGGCGATTTGAAGCCAGAACACAAGACAACCACAAACAGAAGCACGATGAGCTCAATCAAAGAGATTGATAGGTCAAACGCCGACCGTCTGAAACAGATTGAGGACGGAGCCGTCATTTAGTCGAAGGACCGAGCCACCGCCAAAAAGATCAGATCTAACCTGTATAACTATGAACCAATACTTTTCTAAAGGGAATGGAAACTCTTTCCGGGGTGGGGGAGGGCAACGTTTCAAATTGTTTTCTCGTTCTCAGAATGGGTCTACTCTAAAAGGAAAGAACTCACTGGGAGCAAATTCTTTCCTTTTAGAGTAGACCCATTTTAGAAGGGGCTTAGTTTGCAGATATGTCAAACATGGCGAAACAATCTAAGTGTATTGGTTCCCTTTAACAGAATAGGGGTATATAACATTGCAATGTACATTCACGGTCAACAGCTAAAACCAACAGCAGCTAAAATAGCTTATCTATCCTAAATATTTGAATAGATATCCTTTGGCTAACAGAGCTTTAGATAGATAAGTGGAGGACCCAGATATTTTTGTTTGATTTACCCATAATAGCATGTTGTGGAAGTTGTGAAACGTCTCGAGACCCTTCAAATAAGTACCTACAACACAATTATCTTTTTGTGAGGTGTTTTAACGTAATGTGGTGTATCTAGTTTTTGTATCGATAAAAACAGTAGCATGCATTAAATCCCTCGATGATCCAAACCCGAGTATAAATTAAAACTAAGAGTGTTTTCAGAGAAAACAAAACAGATTCCCCAACCCCACCCCAACCCCCCACCCCCACCCCCCATCCTACCCCATACCCACCACCGAATATTGAGTTTTTCTGGGCCTACACAATTAGGTCAAGATCACCAAAATTTAATGTCCCAATTATATATCCGTGAGAGATTCTTAAGAATCCAACCACTGGTTTTGTGCAGATAAGAAAGTGTCACCCGACGTCAACGCCGAATCACGCCAACGGGATCCGCACCAAAACCAACATGTCCCACTCCCAGTAGGTAGGGAAACATAATAATATTACCCTGGGCCGGAGATATTTTAAATGTCCCATCCAGATTCTTGATTTATTTGACATTATTTGTTTTGATAATTTATCTCACGAGGCTCACTTCATTAAGTGGTCTAGGAAGTAGAACGAGTCTAACGTCGAGAAGTTGTAAACCAGACCCAGTTTAACAGAATAGCAAAATTAAACTTGCCTGAGAGGAACCAGTTATCATGTTATGTACATAGTCGCTGTGTCCCGGTGTGTCAATGATATTGATGAAGTACTGACGTGATTCCAGTCGTCGTAGTTTCGTATCTATCGAGATTCCTCGTTCTCTTTCAGCCTGTAGTTTATCCATAATCCAGGCATACTTGAAGGAGCTCTTGCCTGCCTGAAATAGTCATATAAAACATGCTTTGTTTAAAGGCTCAATATTCCTAAAAAAATAGACAATTTATTAGCCAAGAAAAGTTTAATATAGATATATGTCATTAAATACAATAATTAAATACGGTACCTGACAGCCTGTAAAATTTCAGTCTCTCGTTCTTGAAATTTTACAGGCTATCAGATGCCACATTTTATGATCGTATTAATACAATATCTATATCAATTTATTAAACCTTTCTTGGACAAAAATGTCTATTTTTGAGGATATAGAGCCTTTAAAGGATATGTGAACCAGTTTATGTAACGTGTACACTGTACAGTCATATTCACCAGTAAAAGCAACATAACTCACGCATCTAGCACATTTCAGGGGAACGCTACTTTAAAACATATAATGTATTGGCACAATAATCCAAAAGGACCAGACAATGTAACATTATCAGTACTCTGTCGAAGTACAAGGAGACGTTTAACGGCCTTTATACAAGCACGTACCAAGGGGGGTCCTTTGCAAATACAGAACTAATCAAAATACATAGAATAATAGGCTTCGCTTGTCTTGAAGAATAATGAAACAAATGTAGCAAATAATAAGAAAGAATAGAATGTCGTCTGCTAAATTTTTGGCTAGCACTTTAAGGTTAAGATATTCTTGAGAAAACAAAAACCTCATTAAACCAAATCAATAACAACGGCAATCAGTACTTCAGAAACCTTAAGTTGCTACTATGGTTCCATTATATATCGGAAAAACCACCATTAGGAACATCTCAGTCGTTTCCCGTCCATCACGAGAAACTAAATTACCAATAATATATTTTCTTAATTACGCATCACATAACCTACAGCCGAACCGATGGCTCGAACATCTTTGGGACCATGGAAATTTGTTCGAGATATGGGTACCTCGAGCTACTGATGGTTAATCATGACACCAGGTCAGGAAGCAAATGGCGATAATTTAGGAACATCTTTTCGATCTACACAACAATAATATGTTGAGTGTACTCATTAGAATCGCCTCGGTGAGGCGATTCTTATGAGTACACACAACATACAAATTCGTGATAGAATAAGAAAAAATCCTTAAATTTTGTTTTTTCTTGAGTTATCGGAAGAATTTCGTAGAGACTTAAAACGAGTTCGAATTTGAAACATCCATGGATAACGAGCCACCGGTGTTCGAGCTATTGAGATTCGACTGTATAAGACATTCCGTAACATTACTGGGCTCCTTTGCAGCGGTTGTACAGAAAAGTGGACAAAAAATCACAAGTCAAACTATGAAAATAAAGTTAAAGTTTGTAAAAACATTTACATAAATTTACCAAGAATGGGCTACAGTCACAACGCGAAGTCATCCCAAACCACCGACAAACAAACAAAGAACTGTTCAAGAAGAACTACCTTGGAACAGTCAACAGAAAATACATTTGTATACCGAGGGATTTCAGCGTAGCGCATAAGGTATACGTGTACTTTCTGGTCCTTTGTGGTCAACTAACACATAGCTCTAATTAAGGCCCTTTTTTCAATCCAAAAGTATTGATATTTTTCTTATTTCTCCACGAAAACTTATGTTGTGGGTACTCATTAGAAGCGCCTCGCCTCGCCGAGGCGCTTCTAATGAGTACCCACAACATATGTTTTCGTGGAGAAATAAGAAAATTATTAACCTGATACCCACTCTTATATAGACCTATGTAACACATCTAAAATAATTTTGAAATTAGAATATCGCTGAAACCTCTGCAAGAACACCTGAACAGTGTTGCAAATAACATCACTGTTCATGAACTGATTCAATAAAACCAAGTCTAAATGAAGCTTATATGTCTGTCTGGTCCATTGTTCAACAGAGGAATCACCTCGAAACAGTCAGCAGAAAAACTACTGTGGGATTTTAGTGTGTACGTTTTGGCCCTGTGTGAGCAATTAACCCATCTGAAATAAGTTTGAAAATAGACTATCGTTGAAAACTACGTAAACAGTATTGCAAGTTACAATAGTTCATGAACAGACTCAACAAAACCTATTATATATGAAGCTTATCTGGAGCCCTTATAATTCTGCTGTCTGATTCTACTCATTACGAAAACACGCCTATTCAAATATACTGAAACTTTTACCAGTAAAAAATGAAAACTTCCAGATAAAAAATTCTGATATTTTTCATATTTCTGCTCAAAAACATAGATTGTGGATACTCTTTAGAACCGCCTCGAGGCGGTTTTAACGAGTATCCACAATCTATGTTTTTTACCAGAAATAAGAAAAAGTAATGTATATACCGGTAAACCCCATTTTTACTATATAAAAGTGGGGTTTAAGGGGATCAAAATTATATATGCATGTTTTCGTGATGATTCAAAATTAATCATCACCTGATTGGCTTCTCTTTCAAATTTCGTCATCAAATCCTCATCGATGCCGTCGCATTCGTACACTAAACGTCCCGACACGGTTGACTTCCCACATCCCACGTGACCCATTACAACAGCATTCAGATAGGATTTTTTAATTGAGTCCCGGCTTTTGACGACATCAGGGTTGATGTTTATACGTGGAGCGGTCTTGTCAATCTTCTCAGGATCCGGAGTTGGCTGGGGCAGTGAGGGTTCGGCCTGTTGATCGGAGGTAGTTTTACTCATGACGTCATCTGAAACATAAAGGTACATGAAAGGTTGTACCGTAATGACCCTAATTATTGGGACAAAGAAACCTTAGCAAACAGCGTAAACCCAGATCAGACGCCGCATTCTGTGGCATCTGATCAGTCTACACTGTTTGCCACTCATCCAGTACTATTTTAGATATATCAATAGATATATCAATAGGCAGGAAAATGGACTTGATTCATATTTTAGGAGAAGTATGATCAAGTGTAAAAATGTCCCAATATTTAGAGGAAATATGATATACAGATGTGACGTTCACTGTGTATTGCTGACTCCTACGATAGCGACAGTGTAAATAGATACTCCCCCAAGAGAGGTCATATTAAGCTTAATTAAGCCACGTTTTCATTGTCGTAAAGATAAATTCAGTCATGGCTTTCGTCAGAGACTGTCTTACTTACAGAGACCGACTGGTTCCACTGATTTGTTTACGATCCACATTTACGGGATGTCCCCATGGACTAAACCGCGAAAATCGATGGTTGTATTACAAGCCTGGACCTAAACACGCTCTTTTAGCATCATTAGCAAGCATCACGAAAACATGCCTATACAATTCTGACCCCCTTAAACCCTACTTTTACATAGTAAAACTGGGGTTTACAGGGGTATACATTATTTTTCTTATTTCTGCTCAAAAACATAGATTGTAGGTACTCATTAGAACCGCCTCAGTGAGGCGGTTCTAACGAGTACCCACAATCTATGTTTTGAGCGGAAATAAGAAAAATATCAGATTTTGTTATCTGAACATTTTTACTATTCGGTGGTAAAATTTTCAGTACACATTTGAATAGGCATGTTTTTGTAATGGAACGATATAGTGCACCATCCTTTTGATTAGGATGGCCGTATGCAAGTTAAAGGTCCCACTACTGAGACAAAATTGCTCTTTAACAGTCAGTTCTCTGCGGGTAATGATAAAAAATTGACTACAGTAGCGATACATGTAGAAATTTTAATTCCATTGAGGTTGCTTTGTTTTCATAGGCAGAAAATAATTTCTTGCGTCATCTCAAAAGGGAAACACTGCTCTTTAAGGGAAAGTTTATCCCTACTGGGGACAAGTTATTTTCTTTACGTGTATCTGTCTTTGGAAGCCAAACATTTTCATATCAGTGCAATTTCCTTTAGGGGCGTTCACCTTAAGAAATATCTCAAATGCGCAATGCTTAGTTTTTGACACTTTAAACCAATGTCGACTCTACTTATCTCGAAGTTCAAGAGACCAAACACTTAACAGTGACATATCAGAAATTTTAGAAAGGAAATACAGGATATATGACCAAATTTTTCATAGATTGATGTTTAGCATTTTGCGGTAATTAACCCAGCTTTTGAATGTGTCCGTTTACTTCTAGCAACCTGTTTACTATAAAATTCTGTCTCCATTTGCTTAATAAGCAACATCATCCTCATTTCCCATATTATATAGTGAAAATGCAATGGCTTACAAAGGTCTAGATAAGAGGGGCATCAAAACACTGTTCTCATTTCTTCAAAAAAAACATTTGTTGTGTGTACGCAGGAGAATCACCTCACACTGGCGCTTCTAATGAGTACCCATAACATATAATTTTCTGAAGAAATGAGAAAAATATCAATAACGTCACTAAAACGTGTCTATATAATTTTGACCCTCTTAAACCCCATTTTTATATAGTAACACTGGGGTTTACAGAGGTATACATTACTTTTCTTATTTCTGCTCAAAAACATAAATTGTGGGTATTTGTTAGAACCGCCTCGTCGAGGCTCTAACGAGTACCCACAATCTATGTTTTGAGTAGAAATATTAAAAACATTATAATTTTTTATCTGAAAATTTTCATTTTTGGTGGTAAAATTTTCAGTATATTTGAATAGGCGTGTTTTCGTAATGTCTTGTTTAAAAAAGGCTTACCTTGCCCTATGACTTTATAAGAGTCGTGTTAACTTATATATGTACCTCAACGAAAACATACCTTGGGGGTAATAGTTAGCATCGTCTAACGAAGGCGCTTCCAGTGATGCTATTAGTAGTAATTAGGTGGTAAGAACTTACCCTCGGTCACTGCTCCAATCGTAGAACCTGCGGCACTGTTGGTAGCGAATGTTTCTACCCCTCCAAACGTTACTGTATTCCCAGCCCCTTCCGCTTCTTGTTCCATCTTTTGTCGAACGTTATTTACAGCGTCGAGGTCTACGTAAACATTGCCTGAGTCCCCGTTCTCACTACTGCCGTAACTGTAACTGTGCATAGGTACCGCGGAACCAGTCACAGAAGCCCGCATTGACGAGAATTCCGCCATTTTACTTTTTTGACCTGTGGGAAGATTTAAAAATAAAGTTAGAAATACTCTGTAACAAATTTTAAATCCTGAATTCTCCACCACGAGTAACGTATTGTCAATTAAACTCATTAATTAACGTACTACGATGGACCAATTGGCTAACTTTGCATTTCTTGACTTCAGAATCCAAAATTAGGAATTTTCAAATGGTACTGAAATAGTCAGTGTACGTGAGCCAAATAGGCCACCGTACCATGAGTCTCCTAAAATTTGGGACAGGTCATGTTAACCACAGTCCTGCTGAACCCGGATATACCCTGCCTTTGCAAATAGTGTAGATCCAGATCAGTTGGCTTCTGAAGAAGCCAACTGATCTGGATCTGCACTGTTTGTCATTCAGTATGTGAATTTATATCAACTACCTGGATCAAGTAATCTGATTGGCTGAAAATTGGAAGTAGGTGTGGCATCTTAATTTATTCAGCATGACAAGGGTTAAAGTGTCTAAAAATTGCTGGATGACTGACAAACAGTGTAGACCTTGAAAAACACTTGATAAAAGATTACCTTGCTGCAGTTGATAAGCATACAACAATGTATGGCTTGCAATAGGGAAATATTAGAGCACGATAAAGGATTACCTTGCTGAAGTTTCTGAAAAGCATACAACAACCTATGGCTTGCAACAGGGAAATATTAGCGCACGATAAAAGATTACCTTGCTGCAGTTTTTAAAGAGCATACAACAACCTATGGCTTGCAACAGGGAAGTATTAGCGCACGATAAAAGATTACCTTGCTGCAGTTTCTAAAAAGCATACAACAACCTATGGCTTGCAACAGGGAAATATAAGCGCACGATAAAAGATTACCTTGCTGCAGTTTCTGAAAAGCATACAACAACCTATGTGCTTGCAACAGAGAAATATAAGCGCACGATAAAAGATTACCTAGCTGCAGTTTCTGAAAAGCATACAACAACCTATGTGCTTGCAAGAGGGAAATATAATCGCACGATAAAAGATTACCTTGCTGCAGTTTCTGAAAAGCATACAACAACCTATGGCTTGCAACAGGGAAATATTAGCGCACGATAAAAGATTACCTTACTGCAGTTTCTAAAATGCGTACAACAACCTATGGCTTGCAACAGGGAAATATTAGCGCACGATAAAAGATTACCTTGCTGCAGTTTCTAAAAAGCATACAACAATCTATGGCTTGCAACAGGGAAATATTAGCGCACGATAAAAGATTACCTTGCTGCAGTTTCTGAAAAGCATACAACAACCTATGTGCTTGCAACAGAGAAATATTAGCGCACGATAAAAGATTACCTTGCTGCAGTTTCTGAAAAGCATACAACAACCTATGTGCTTGCAACAGAGAAATATTAGCGCACGATAAAAGATTACCTTGCTGCAGTTTCTGAAAAGCATACAGCAACCTATGGCTTGCAGCAAGAACATATTAGCACACGATAAATGATTACAGTGATGCAATACATGACTAGCAAACAACAACGTATGGCTTACCGCAGTGAAATATTAACACATGATAAAAGATTACCTTGATGCAGTTTATGACAAGCATACAACAACGTTCCAAACAGTAATTACCAAAATTTCTGTATATATGATATTTTTTTTTTTTTTTTTTTTTTTTTTTTTTTTTTTCTGTTAATTTTTTTTTTTTTTTTTTTTTTTTTTTTTTTTTTTTTTTTGCAAACTTACGTCGTATATGTTTAAGGATATTTTTTTTCTATTTTTTATTTGTACCACATCCTTAAATAATTCAAAGCAGTTATTGTGTTTTTCTTAGCATCTTTATTAGCTTGGTACTTTATTTTTGTTTGTTTGTTTAATAGTTTGGTTTAAACAATAGTTTATTAAATATAATAGTTTATTAATTAAAGTTTCATTTACTTAGTATCGTTCATTTTCTATGTAATTTCCAGTTAACATCATTTGCCATGGAAAGACTGACCCTTGGTTGACAATATGGGCTAAATCACTTTCTAAAATTCTTGAATGGCAGCATTGAGCCTCAGATCTCTCTGATAGAGACAGGACTGAAGATCAGATACTATTTCATTAAATTTGATGTGATGGGCTGGGCTCGACAACTAAAAATGCTCCAAGCAAACACAAAAAAATGCATTGAAAAAAGGGCGGAAAAGATGTAAAACTTGTAGCCTACATTCGTCAACCATGCACAGTGAGAACATGAAAAGAATGCGTGCATTAAATTATTAAAATAGGAGCTTAATAAATCACTCAGTATTCGGAGAAGTGGAATATAGAACAGAATTGAAATAGTTGGGAATAGAGTAGAATAGAACAGCTTTCCCGCGGGCCCAATGCGTATGGTAATAGGGCTCAGGAACCATCACGAAAACATACCTATATAATTTTGACCCCATTAAACCCCACTTTTATATAGTAAAACTGGGGTTTACAGGGGTATACATTATTTTTCTTATTTTTGCACAAAACAAAGATTGTGGGTACTCACTAGAACCGCCTCACAGAGGCGGTTCTAACGAGTACCCACAATCTATGTTTTGAGCAGAAATATGAAAAAATATCAGATTTTTTGTCTAAAAATTTTCTGTTTTTAGAGGTTGAAATTTCAATATATTTGAATAGGCGTGTTTTCGTAATGACTAGAAATGTGTCAATTCGACACAGATGCCCCCACCCAGGGACCATTCTCACCCGGAAAAAGTATTTTGCAAACAATATAGTTGAAAAAGGGCCATAACTCCCATAATAATTGGCGGATTTACCCTAAATCGAACTTGACCTATATTATATAATATACCTGTGTTTAGAATATGAATCTAATACATTAATCTTTTCAATATAGATATTGAACAGAAACCATTTTTCGTACGTACGGACAGGACGGACAGGACGTACGGACATACGGACGGACGGACGTATGGAAAAGGGTGATACTATATCCCCCTACCCATTGGCCAGCAATTCAAAATGTCGGGGACATGATAAAACGGTGGCTTCTATATCCGTTTAATGAATTTGTTTCTTGTTTCCAAAACATTCTTCATTTCAAAATATGTTTACTATCCCTCATAAACACGACTCCAGCATTATAGTATCTAATAATCGAACCTATGTTGTTGCTGTGAACACAGCAAAGTTTTGGGTCGATTGTACGAGCACAAAGTATACGTGCACCAAAATTTCCTTAAGGTTGTTGTCCACGTGGTTATCATTGACCAATGAAATCAAACCGCAGTGACGTCGAAGTGCTGTGTAAAGAGTGTTGTCTGTAAAACCTGGACTGGACTTAGTGCTGGGCAAACAGTGCAGACCCAGATCAGTCGCCGCCGAAGTCGACGTCTGATCAGGGTCTGCAATCTTAGCTTTATTTAAAGGAAATTAAGGGTTAAATGAAACAGTCTTAAGTCCCCGTTCAGAACCGTTTACCCAGCCTTCACTCAGAGACAATCGAGCCACTGGTGCTATCAGTACTTTGATTCTATCCAAAATGAAGTATCTGATTTTTTTTAACAATGGGGACTGTCTCTTTTAACGGAAACTTTTAACAATTTATACCGAGTTGACGAATACAGACCCAGATCAGGCGCCGCGTTCTGTGGCGTCTGATCAGGGTCTACACTGTTTGCACTAAGTGCAGAAATTTCTATAAAAATGGTAATAATAAAAACTAACCAGACATCCCTTCTATTGGAAATCGACCGGTTCAAAGTTTTAAGGTAGAAGAGTCCATTCGGCGTAAAAGGGTTAAAATGAATTTATGATTAATTATTTGACTGCCAACTTTTAACATGAATACTGTACGTTTCCGAACTCTTGAACAACTCACTTTTATTACCTGTTGATGTGCCGTAAACTGCTGGCCGACTGGCAAACAGTTTAGACCCTGATCAGACGCAGCGTCTGATCTGGGTCTTAACTTTATACCATACTTGTCCTAACTCTTAAACGACATCATTTTGAATTCCGTATACTGGGACATCTCAGCTCCTTATCATATCTGTCCTTAAACTTACATTGCCCTATTTTATTATCTGGTGATGTGTCTAAAATTGCTGGGTGAGTGGCAAACAGTGTAGACCCTGATCAGACGCCGCGTCTCGCGGCGTCTGATCTAGGTCTACACTGTTTGCACCGAACTGTCTCCTGTTAGAGTTATTATGGTTATAAAAGATACTAACCTCTATTCTAAACCAGTTTTTCTATTTAAACAGATGTAATAGAAAATTTACAATGTTTTACAACATATGTATTTCCAAACTAAAACAATACAAGTTCCAACGAGAAAACAAAAACGTCCATTTTTCTTATCAAACACGGTACTTTACTTGTGTATTCATTTCGTATAAAAAAAAATACCTACTTCTAAACAAACCATACGCTGGATTAAAAGATTAACTTAGTATTAAAAGTTTAAGCCCTAGACGGTGTTGAACGTTCGCTGGTAATGGTAAAATCAATATCTGACGTGATTAGACCAGCATTTTTATCATACCCATTATTTTCATCCGAAGTGAAATAAAAAAAAAAAAAAAAATAAAATGTAATAATTAACTGGATCATTTTTATCCTCTCGAATCATGAGAAAAATATCCAGGTGACCGCGATGTCTAAAAGAGTCGACCTTCAGATTAACAGGGCTGTCATTATGAAAACACGCCTATACAAATATATAGAAAATTTCACCTCCAAAAACTGAAAATTTTCAGAAAAAACTATGATTTTTTTCATATTTCTGCTCAAAACATAGGTTGTGGGTACTCGTTAGAACCGCCTCGCCGAGGCGGTTCTAACGAGTACCCACAATCTATGTTTTGAGCAGAAATAAGAAAAATAATGTTTACCCCTGTAAAGCCCAGTTTTACTATATAAAAGTGGGGTTTAAGGGGGTCAAAATTATATAGGCGTGTTTTCGTGATGGTTGATGTGTTGAGTAAAGAATTCTCGCGAAGGTTCACGAATGTTTCTAACCAATAGTTATCCATTCAGTTGTAGACTTTTTGTTGTTGTTGTTGTTGTTGTTGTTGTTGTTTTTGTCGATTTGTTTTATGTTGCGTGCGTGCGTGTGTGTGTTTTCGGACGGTAGCGAGTGCCCGCGAAACATCCCTTAAAACTGTCTTTTGGAGCAACCAAATTGGCGGCATGTGCCCAGAAAGTTTTGTAGTAAAATAAGCAAAAACAACTCTGCCGCTAGAGATGGCAAGGTAATATAAATTACAAACACTACAAGAATCGCCATCTCATTAGAAAGGTCAGATTTCCTCGGTTGAAAGCATTAATCAGACCAGCTTGATTTTCATCAGACAGAGACAAAATGAAGTAGCACATTTTGTCCAATTCGAATATCAATAATTTGTCTGCGACATTCTGTGCCAGATCAAATAAATACACTCGACTCTCGTTATCTCGACTTCGCTTATCTAGAATAACCGCTTATCTAGAATAGCCGCTAATCTCGAAGCGAAAATCTGGTCCCTGTTTTAACACAGAAATCTAACAACAGGTAACAAAATATTGTAGAAAAGAGGAGAAATTTCTTATTGTACCTCTATCTTCACGAATCAATTACATATTTATTTGTGAAATGTTTTTTCCTCAATTTTGCAACTCTGATATGTCGAGGTACGGATATCTCGAAGTACCTCATAGAGTCCCTTGAACTTCTAGTTAACGAGAGTCGAATGTATATTATCATAAAGATAAATGTGAGGTGCACATACTTTTTGACATGGCATAAACTATTATTTTTATGGTCTTCAGACGTAAAAAGGCACGTTTTTCATTATCAACCAAATAAAAGGAGTTCTCCCTATAGGTCTTTCCCGAATTTTAAAGATTGTTGACACTTTCCAGTTGAGTAGTGGCACAGGTCTATTCACTAAATAAGGGATGTCACTCCTGTATGAATTGGACGATCTTTAAACAAGAAGCATCAAAAAAAAAAAAAAAAAAAAAAAAAAAGATAGTGACGAAGAATAACAGATAATTGTTGGCATTTTTTGTTTTCATTATTGTAATAGATTATAATAGAGGCTCTTTAAAACGCAGGCCACTTTACACCCGAAACTTTGACAATTTCCTTGTCAAAGTCACACCCAGTCTATGTAATGCTGGATGCGAAGTTGATATCTAATTTCACCGCCGTACGAGCCTTTCTATGCACGATAGCTTCTCAATGACATGACATACCGCAATTTAAATCTCTGGAATGACTGTCGCAGTCCTTAAATTCCTAGGACACCTGATTGCACCATTTCGTTTGGGGCCCGTGTCTGTTCAGCTGAACAGTATGACTTGTCACTGGTTCAACCTTTATGAATGTCTATGGGCATGGGTGTCTTGGTGTCTACAAAAGGCCTTGTCAGTTTGCACAGATGCAAGTTTCGAAAATTCCTTTTCTCTGAATTAGGGTCCTAAACATGCTTAAACAAAGCAAACATTTCATTTTATCTTCTGATGTTGAGAACTTTAAATAAAAGTCCGTCATAGTTTTGTCCCAATTAGTGTCCCGCTAGGCTCGGCAAATAGGCATATGATTTAACATTTATGGGTCCATTTAAACATTCACAAAACACCTCTCCCCCCACCCCCCTCAAACTACACTAAAGCCATCCAAATCATGCCTCAAAACACATTTTAAAAAATCTGATATTCTTCATATTTCTGCTCAAAACATAGATTGTGGGTACGCGTTAGAACCGCCTCGACGAGGCGGTTCTAACGAGTACCCACAATCTATGTGTTTGAGTACAAGTAAGAAAAATAATATATACCCCTGTAAACACCAATTTTACCATATAACAGTGGAGTTTAAAGGGGTCAAAATTATATAGGCATGTTTTCGTGATGAAAAAGAAAACGTCACATGCAGGTCCAGTGGAAGACGAAACGTCACATGCAGGTCCAGTGGAAGACGAAACAGCCTTAAGTGTTTTTTTTGTTTTTTTGTTGTTGTTTTTTTTTTTTTTTTTTTTTTTTTTTTTTTTTGTTTGTTTGTTTGTTTATTATGGCAAAGATCCCGCTCAAACTGTCCGTATGTACATGCACATGCTGATCTCGAACTTTGATGGTCATATGTTTTCTTGGATGCCGTCCCTTATTTTGTGTCTTTTTTCTACTGTAAAGATCCAAAGACTGATCAGACTGCGCAGATGCACATGTAGTCTGGCCCCAGACCCTTTCTTTACTTTTCTTTTCTTTCTTTTTCTTCTTCTTTTTTTTTTTTTTTTTTTTTTGAGGGGACACAACACTTGTATAGCTTGTAGAATTTTTGTTACTTCAGTCCCTTGTTCAGCCATAGGTAACTTGAAGTTGGATTAAAGAGGATCATGATAAAAAAATAATGTAGAGAAAGAGAAAAATAGATATAAAACAAAAACGACTGGAGCCAGTCTAATGCACATGCTGATCTAGCAATTTTGCTGGTCAGATGTTTCATTCAAGTTTTTTTGTGTTTTTTTTTTGTTTTGTTTTTTGTTGTTGTTTTTTTTGGGGTTTTTTTTTTTTTTTTTTTTTTTTTTTTCATTTATTTTTTTTTTTCATTTATTTATTTTTTTTTTTTTTTTTCATTTATTTTTTTTTTTTTTTTTTTCATTTATTTTTTTTTTTTTTCATTTTTTTTTTTTTTTTTTCGTTTTTTTTTTTTTTGTTTTGTTTTGTTTTCGCCAAAGTCCTGACCGGTCCATATTTCACTTGCGTTTATCTGTTGCAAAGACCCAAATCAAACTGCGTGGATGCTCATTATACTGAGCTATCAAACACCTTTGATACCCATTCCACTTGGGATAATAAATAAAGTAATTTAGAGTGAAAAATAGATAAAAGTAAGTGGTTTGATGTCAAATGGTAAATAAATAAGGTGGTTTGGGGTATTTCGGGGTTGTTTGCGGTGGTTTGATGTGTTTCGACGGACTGGTCTTGTTTTTTGTTTTGTTTTTTTTGTTTTTTTTTCGAAAGCATCTTCGCGCCATGTACATTATCAATTCTATCAAATTGTTATTCTAAATATAGGAGGTTTTCTTTAATTTTCAAAACTTGACTTTGGTGTGAACTTGAAGATCATCTTGTAAAGATGATTTTAAAATGCACACAATGAAAACTGAATCAAAGTATTTGACAAAACTAACCGTTTCAGGTGATTTATCAT
The DNA here is from genome assembly GCA_964016985.1 of Anodontia alba. NCBI lineage: Eukaryota > Metazoa > Mollusca > Bivalvia > Lucinida > Lucinidae > Anodontia > Anodontia alba. Next base: position 1,574,190 of record OZ024832.1, on the reverse strand, counting down.
CGCTTCAAGGCACGTACATTCTTCCATAAAGAGGCTGACAGGCTTAGGTCACATATGTTCTTATAAGAATTTGTCTAAAACCTTATCTGGATTGATAATTTATATGCATGCCTATAGATGCGAAAATTATACCATATATAGTCCTGTCAAATCACTTGTTATTCATAGAAATTATTCTTGAAATTATTGTCGAACAGCTTAGAAATTTGATGTTTGATTTTTGGTGTGCTGACATCCCATCGTCTGTAGTTCAGTCATTTCGGAACAGACATATAAATAAGCTACTATAACGCTCTTCAATCTAATCTTGCTAGACTTTTAAGCCTTATGAAGTCATTGAGGGGCGGTTTATACAAATACGGGTTATTCTTCCTAGCATGTAAATATTGCATCAGTGGTATGGGAGGTTGTATTACATGGGTCAGTGAGCGGTCAGCCTTGACAAAACGGGTTTCAAAATAACGCAATGTTCATTCAACCTTAGCAATAGTGGAATACTCCGGTCAGGCATCATAACTGTGTTTAATATTCGGGAAAGACCAACAGTATATGTAAATGTCCATTCGGTTGAGTCAGTACATTTATCTTCATAAATTATGAGGCAGTGTAGTACAGTATGTAGAAAGAAAAAGTATATGTAGACAAACTGGAATTTTGATTTCTTTTAGATTTTCAGTTCCCAACTCTATTACGTCAAATATAAAATTGAAACCAGGGGTGAGTTGCATAAGGAAAGCGTTTTCATGTAGCGCTCTGTAGCGATTTTTTCTGTGCTATGCAACGGTTTGTTTGTTTGGAGCGCTTTTTAAAATGTCTGCCAAAATGACACGATTTTCAAACTAGGAATTTCTCGTAAAAAAACTTGCTTCAACGATTGGTTTTGTGTTCTATGGTCATTTCTGCACAATGCACGCCGTCTAAGGACAATAAAATAAATAAGAAACATTTCATCTCTTAAAACGGACACTGACTACGTCGGGCGCCGCCATTTTGTTTTGTCTCGTTGCTATGCAACAGTCTGTTTCAGATAGCGAGTCAGCTCCAAACATAGTTACAAAGCGCTACGAAGCGCTTTTTGGTAACGTACCGTTGCATTGCGAAGCGCCACAAAGCGCTCTGTAACGCTCGCCTTATGCAACTCGTCCCTGAAGTCACAGGTCACCGGACAAGATCTGTTTATACATATACCTACATACCCTACACGGAAAATGTGATTATCACATGATGTTTTGATTATCGCCCTCTGTTTGAACCCTCGACCATTATCTGCCTTCAGGTTAAAGCCCAGCTAGCATTCTTTATAAATCTATAGCGGGCCGTTATCGGCCCGTCAGGGTAGCTGACGGGCCGATAACGGCCCGCTATAGATTTATAAAGAATGCTTACTGGGAGTCTTCGGATAAAAAAAAATGTTGTCTCGGTTTGATACATCGGGAGATAACCAAAACGCCATTCGATAATCCCTACTTATCAAAAGAGCCGCAACGTGAGACAACGTACATCCTGACAACGTCAAGACGTAGAATCAATGTTGAATCGACGTTGTTTTAACGTTGAGTCCTCGTTAGATAGGTATCCCACGGAGAAGGTGAAAGGTAACTAAAAAAAAAAAAAAGGATTGGGCCCCGCCCTTCATAGGCCAACGAAGGCTCAAATCAATCTGCACATCCGAGCAATCTGATTTCAGACTTCATTGTCCTCATGAAGAAACTTTGCATCCTTGGATATCGATGTGCACCCAGTGAAGATTCTGGTCAGACTGCGTGAATATCTCCTAAGGTAGTTTTTTGACTTTGCGACTGGAATGATTCTGTAAGCGTCACAGTTTCACAGGGCGCACCTCATGTCATTATCACCCTTGGAAACAGCCCTCGCTGTTTTAATACCAGCTAACACTCTTGTGGTTGCTATAGCAGCCAAATATAACTATTCGTCTCCAGCTATTGGAGATTCCGTTAAGGCTTGTTTGTCTGTATTGGATTTATCAAGATTTTAGACTTTGAACAATGAACACATTAAATACCAGGATCTAACCGTTTGAGTCAATTTTACAAAATAATCGAATTTTGAAGCAGTCAGCTTGCAGTGTCGCGCAATCGAAACTTGAAGCAGTGCTTACTTGTACAGTGTTAAGTAATCGAATTTTGAAGGTGTGTTTACATGTATAGATCGTGTAATTCAAAAGATATGTCATGACAGGAATGACATTTTGTGGCAAGAAAAATGGACTAAGGGCATATTTTGACCATTAATAAACTGTTTGATGCTGTTGATACGCATTTTCGAGGTACGTAAAATAATCCTTCACGCATATAACTTAGAATCGGACCAGCCTGGGATCTTCTCATTCTATGATGTTGGTCAATGTATACCTGATATCTATCTATCTATTTATCTATCTATCTATCTGTCTGTCTGTCTGTCTGTCTGTCTGTGTCCGTCCGTCCGCCCGCCCGCCCGTCCATCCATCCATCCATCTCTATCTATCCATCTATCTATTTATCTATCTACCTATCTATCTATCTTACCACTCAAACATCCGCCCATCCATCCATCCATCCATCTATCCACCCATCCATCTGTTCATCCGTCCGTCCGGGCGAACGTTAAGGGTAAGGGGTTCATTTAGTAACCACATTAGACTTTATTCCGTTAAAAATGCATTGTTAGCCTCTAAGACGGTTACGGTTATCCCTTATTCAGGCATGTAGTTTCACATTCAATATAGACCCTAAACCCGGACGTGGGAGAAACCATCAATATTTTGTTACTTGTTCTTAGATCACGTTAAAACAGGGACCAGATTTTCACTTCGAGATAAGCGGTTATTCGAGATAATTGAAGTCTAGATAACGAGAGTCGACTGTAGTTCATTGAAAAATGAAGTATAACGATAAAGAACAAATGTAGAAAACAATTAATTTAAGCGCAGAGGTAATGTACAGCATCCGACTTGTGTAAATTACGATTCTGAATCAGACTATAATTCTACACTGTTTGCTCACGCTCACCTGTGCGAATATTTCAACCACCTCATGACAAAACCAACAAAACGGTATGTGCACCCAGCGAAGACTCAGATCAGCCCGGGCATCCGCCCAGTCTGATCAGAGTCTTCGCTGTCCGTATGAAGAAAGCTTAGGTCCTTAGCTACCTAATCGGCGCATAGCGTAGACTCTGATCAGACTGGGCGGATGCCCAGGCTGATCTGAGTCTTCGCTGGGTGTACATTCATTTTGTCGGTTTTGTAATGAGATGGCTCATTTATAGTAAGTACAGTACACATATTTACAGGGGCTAGGACGGCTGCGTGGTTATAGTGTTTGATGGTGGTGCTGAAGGTTGCAGGTTCAAGCTCATCTTAGACTATCGATTGAAAACCTCTCCCTGCTCACACCGCAGTCAATACCCAGCAGGCACACAACATTGAGACAACATCGATTCAACGTTGATTTAATGGCAGGATGATGAATCAACGTTAAATCGACGTTGTTTCAACGTTGGTTTAGACCATTTAAAGAAAGTCGATTCAACGTTGATTCAACGTCAATACGTTAAATTAATGTTGATTCAAAGTCAGGGTGTTGTATCAACGCTGAATCGACGTTGATTCAAGGTAGGTACACATCATTGAAACAACATTGTTCAACGCTGAGTCGTTGTCAAGGCGTTGAATTGACGTTGTTTCAATGTCGCGTGTCTGCTGGGTAGGTACCCTTCGGAGAAGGTTAAAGGCAACGAAAGGAGAGGATTGGGCCCCACCCTTAATATGCCTAAAGCACGATTGGCTCTAATTCCCACCGCTCCCATGGCCATGAGGCTATGGGACACCTTTACCTTTATGGTAACATTAATATCCGAACGTCTTAACCTCTGCCACTCTCTGGGCTAATTCAGCAGACGACAAATTTGTGATGTTTTTTTTTTTTCTTATTTTTCCCAGAAAATAGACTTTTGAAATTTCAGGTACATTGTCTCCACGAAATGTGAAAATCTGTGAAAAATAAGAAAGAAATCAATTTGTCGTCTGCTGGAAATTTTACTCAGAGTGCTAATACTTTACCAGCTTACTGTCTTAATGCGTTCTAGCTGTTTTGAAAGTTTGTGAGTGTCACTTGGTTGCATTGGTTGGCCGAAACTAGCTTTTCTGGCTCAGAAAACTTGACGTGTCTGTGCGTATGCATGTGTGCGTACGTGCGTGCGTTCCTCTGAAGGACCATTTCTTTTAAGATCTATTTATCTTCACTACAGCTGGTGTTAGTGCCGTGTTGCGGCGGTAAAACGACTCCCCGTACTTCACTATAGTGCAGTTCATATTTTCTTGTTCTTTTTGATCATTATTTATTTATTTACTTATTTATTTATTTATTTATTTGTGAGGGTCAAACTGAACGAAACTAGGAAATCTGGCCCATAAAGCGTAACACTTCAGATGTTTTCGATTTTTGTTGAAATGTGTTCACTAAGACGCTGAATCAATGTTGAAACAACGCTGTGAACGTTCAATATTATGTTCCTGCGGAGAAGTCGGGTTGCAGCTGCAAGGATTCAATTAGAACGCTTTGAAAATTAAAGTATATTGAATTTAATGCTGGAAACGCGAATTTATACTATTGTCTGTTATTTTGAAACACGATGCGAAATTAAATTTTAAACAGAAGACTATAATACACGTATCACGGCTATATAACAGTGTTTGCGTTACACAAGGCTTCTGTTACACTTGGGTTGCGCCATGGGAAACTGTGTTTTCGGGCTTATTCGGACAGCAAAGGCCAAGATCAGACTGCGCGTCCGCGCAGTCTGATCAGGGCCTTTGCTGTCCTTAAACCGAATCATTGGCTACTTTAGACTGTTTCAATGGAGAGCAAATGCCCGGATGAGACTTTGCGCATGTGCAGCACGCGATGTTAATCCTCACATTTAGCGCATGGTCGAGAGCCCTTTTTTCGCTTGGCGCGGCCCATTGTGTAGGAAAAGATTTTTTTCTAAAAGAAAGACAATAATTGTTGTTGGCAGAATTGCCTTATAAGAACGTTGCTATGGATTCCATTTACATCAAATGAAGGATTACATGAATTATATCAGGCAAAACAAGGTCTGGACGCATGCACGAACGCATGCGCATTGGCACAGACTGGCCAAGGCATCAAATGTCAAACTACGATATTTGACCTCCGTTTGAATGTCAAAATAGGATTTTGAATGTTACAATTCGATATTTGGCATCAGTTCAAATGTCAAAATAGGATTTCTAATGTAAAAATTCGATATTCGGTCTCAATTCGAATGTCAAAATAGGATTTTGAATGTCAAAATTTGATATTCGGCCTCAGTTCGAATGTCGAAAAAAAACGACAAACGAAAAGCGAAAACCAAAAGACAAATGAAAAACAAACTATATACATTCACATTGCTTTCGTATAAAGCGAATGGCGTTTTGTAATGGCCATGCGTGGTGGAGAAAACCGGAGAACCAGGAGAACACCACCGACCTTGGATGGGCGAAAAGTGGGGGCGGTGCGGGATTTTAGACAGTTCTATATATCTCCAGTGTCCGAAATTTAATGATTTTTCTTCAACATGCGCTTTTTCCAGCACAATTCTTACCCGCATTTTTACACGGACGATCAGCATGTTAACTCCAAACCACCACACTACTGATACAAATTTTAATTGTATCTTGAAAAAAAAATGCATAGAATCTATCCTATTGTTTTTCCTTTTCAGATGTTTTGATATGCGTTGAAATCCAGTGAGATGATTAAAATGGGCTGCACGTCATCTCGTGCAAGTCAGGTGTCCATGAAACCCTATCACAACATGCATGCAAAACATGGCTCTAATAAGAAAGAGGCACGTGGGGAACCAGACGGCGAGGAAAAGTTTGGAGATATTTGTAAGTGAAAAGACACAGACACACAGAGATTTTAGGGAAATTTTCGTATTTATTATGAAATGTATGTTGTGTGTACTCATTAGAATCGTCTCATCGAGGCGATTCTAATGAGTACACACAAAATACATCGAAATCGAAGACATCCCTGAATAATAATGTATTATTATCTGCATCTGTGTGTGTGGGGGGGGGGGGGTGGGGGTGGGGGGGGGAGCGCACACACACACACAAAAACACACACACACAAAAGACGGACCTAAGGCTTCTATTAACAGTACCATTCAGAAGCCCAATATGCACATATATACGTGAAGTTCTCATTAATAAACTTTCACCGGCCGAGCTGTTAGGCGCTCTACTCCCAGCTTGTCATTTATAGATTAATTTTGGAAAGACCTAGATTGGGGTGGTTTTGAATTTTAAGCATGAATTATGTATAAATATCGTTTCAAGTCATGGTAATCAGTAAAACTAATCCAGATTTTCTTACGAAGCTACCTTACTTACTTAGTCTTAACTTAAAAAAAATCGAATGAACCCTGATATATATATGAATGAACAAACCCTGATATATGTATGAATGAAGTATAAAAATATGACACTAAAGTAACTTGTAACAAAACCTAGGAGCGTTTTGTGATTGGAAGTAACTTAACCGAGTTCTGTTTGTTGACGGTTTTCAATATCAGCATGACAACGTGATACCGAACGCTACTATGGAAACGGCACACAGTTTTGATAGCATCTTCCGCTGATGGTGTCTTCTCAGTGTGATAATTTCAAAACCAATTCAGATATGCTTTCGAAACACGAACGCCTTCTTGTAAAATAAACAGACGTAGTGGCATATGATAGCATGTGAAAACAGTTAAGACCCAGTTCAGCCAGCAATGGGGTACAAATCTGATAGCGTTTTGATATATATATATATACAGATATATATATGTGAGAGAGAGAGAGCTTTTGTAAGCGGATAACGAAGGCCTTGATCAGACTGCGCAAATGCGCAGTCTGATCTGGGCCTTCGCTGTCCGCATAAGCACTGAGAGACATTTCGCATAGCTTTGTAATAATCAAAGGGTTGTTGATCTGTTTCCAGTTGACATTATACCCTGATGGTATATCGTGTTCCTCGATATCTTCACTAGAAATAATTCCAACCGATATATGTTTAGTTCTAAACCACATAGCAGTTTACCAACACATTTTCGAAGCCTTTTCATAACTTCTTATGTAATTTCCAATCATGCTGTTCAAATTCATTGACCTTAGGGGAAACCTTCGAAATTTTGTTACGACTGTGGGACTTTAGCAGCCGTTTGCTTGCATAAGTTTTTTTTTTTATATATATATATACATTTTCGTAGCGTGACAAAACTATTAAGACATGTCATACCGTTACAAGACAAAAACATGCACGAAACATATCATATTCTTACTTTCTATTATTAACTATCCATTGACATTTATAAGAAGTTATTTTAGAATGTTCTTAAACGTATAAAGAAATTTATTCTGAACTTGATAACAAACTTTTTGACAGATCAATGAATTCCAAATAAACAATTATTATTATTATTATTATTATTATTATTATTATTATTATTATTATTATTTTTTATTATTTTGTAATCTGATATGAGCCGGTAATTTGTTCTAACAGGAAGAAAAGGCTATTATCCCATCACACAATAAGGAAACTATTATGGGAATGCATCACGAAAACATATATGTATAGTTTTAACCCTCTTAAACCCCACTTTTATAAAACTGGGGTTTACAGGGGTACACATTAATTTTCTTATTTCTGCTCTAAAACATAGATCGTGGGTTCTCGTTAGAACCGCCTCGCCTAGGCGGTTCTAACGAGTACCACAATCTGTGTTTTTAACAGAAATTTGAAAACTACCAGAATTTTTCATCTGAAAGTTTTCATTTTTTCTCAATATATTTGAATAGGCGTGTTTTCGTAATGAATAAGGGCTTTATGTTCAGATTATGAAAGGTTCGCCATCGTTTACACTTCAATGAATTGCACAAAAATAAAAATCGTTTCTTAAATTCCTATTAGGTCATATTTATTTACGTCGAATATATGGGTAAAATAGCTCTTTTCAGAAATGTGCGCGAAGAAAATAGTTCCGGAATTCATGTTCACTGGATTTATTGAAGTACTAATCTCGTTTTCCAATTGCTCTCGGTCATTCAAATTGCACATAATAGTTGTAAATATGTTAACCCTTGTCATGCTGAATAAATTAAGATGCCACGCCCATTTCTAATTTTCAGCCAATCAGATTACTTGATCCAGATTGTTGATATAAATTCACATACTTAATGACAAACAGTGCAGATCCAGATCCACTGGCTTCTTCAAAAGCCAACTGATCTGGATCTACACTGTTTGTTAAAACAGGGCATGTCGTGTTTAGCAAGAGAAGGGTAAGTTGGATTTATAAAAGAAAAATAAATGTTACCTTTAATTGTAGGTAAAAGCCCGATTGGTGTTGAAGTCGTAAGGCGCTATAAGCCCTGCCAAGTGACACAGAGTACCTACTTGTCTGGTTCAACGACGTCATTAGAACCAACCGACGTTATGTGATATAAAAACAAATGAATGTGATACGGATATTTTTGTTCGTTAAAATATTGGAATTTAGCAGAATATTAATAGTTAATAACAGTAACTCATTCAGATAAGAACTTGTCTTAGTTCTCTACGAAAACAATGATATGGGTACATAATGTACACGTTAGAAGCGTCATGACAAGGCGATTCTAATGAGCACCCACAACATATGTTTTCGACGGGTAGAAATAAGAAACATTCCAATACCTTGGACTGAGAAAAGTTCTAAGATGGAACTATGACTGAATGGTGAGATTTTTTATATAGATCTTTACCAAATTTTGAAGACTGTTGATCATTTCTACATTTCTTGTGGTACAGTCTATTCGTGTAATAGGCACACAACGTTGAAACAACGTTGATTCAACTCTGATACAACATCAAGATGTTGGAGCAACGTTGAATCGATTTGTTTCATCGTTATGTGACTGTTTCATACAACGTTGACACAACGTTGATTCAAATTCTTTCTTGATATTGAATCAACGTTGAATCGACGTTGTTTCAGTGATATGTGACTGTTTCATACAACGTTGACACGACGTCGATCCAACGTAATACATGAAACAACGTCGGTAAGACGTATCAACGCTGAATCGACGTTTTTTCAGCGCTGTGTACCTGCTGGATCCTTTATATAGATTATCATTGTTAGAATGGGTATTATCAAATACCCACCCTATACATATACTTGTAATGAGAGAACTAAACACACTAAATTTTCCGCCATTTTTGACAAGGGGGACAACTTTTGTGACTTTACAGTTTGCAATCCTGCGCACCAACCCCCTTCTAAAAGGTAGTCTACTCTCAAAAGAAAGAATTTGCTCCAAATATACATAGGGAACGAATACTTTCCTTTTTTAAGCTAGACTTCTTTTCAGGAGGGAACAGAATAATCTTGAGAGAGTTACTTTACTTGAAAGTACACCCATGTCCTTTTATATAGAAAACTGCATATATATGTGTAAATGTGAGACAGTTGCATCATGAGTAGATACTCGCTGAATTACTTATTCGTCTTATAGTCGAATCTCGTTATCTCGACTTCGCTGCTCTCGAATTACCGCTTATCGCGAAGTGAAAATTTGGTAGCTGAACATCTTGCTTACATGTTGAGCTGATTGAAATGGGCTTGTAAATAACAGTATTGACCACAGAATAAGTTTAACAACTGATGGGTTGCATTTGAATGCTAATCAAAGGTAAACTGAAACTGGTGACCCTTTAATTATTTTGTTGAGTATATATGGATATATGCATTGATGATCTCTCCCCAGCTCTAATTATAAATACAGTTAATATTTCAAGTGCAAGAGACAACAAATTTGCCGCATCAAGCGAAAAAAAAGGTGTCTTCAAACATGTGAAAATGTGCAGATTCAGATCATCCTGCGCATGCGCAAAGTATCATCCGGGCCTTTGCACTCCATTCCTACATTCTGTAGTATCCAAAGATGCCGTTAGTGAAGGCACTGATCAGACTGCGCGGATGTGCAGGCTGATCTGGGCCTTCGCTGTCCGCATATGCCCGAAGACACGTTTTCGCAAGGCGCGGCCCAGAGTGCCTAATGTTCTGTGGAACCTATCATTTCTATGTGGAACTTCCTACTGCTGTGATAAAAGAAAAATCTTAACCCTTGTCCTGCTGTATAAATGAAGATGCCATGCCCGATTCTAATTGTCAGCCAATCAGATTACTTGATCCAGATTGTTGATATAAATTTACATACATGTACTTAATGGCAAACAGTGCAGATCCAGATCAGTTGGCTTCTTCAGAAGCCAACTGATCTGGATCTAAACTGTTTGCAAAGACAGAGTATATCCGGGTTCATCAGGACAAGGGTTAATCGCCAATACACGAAAGCTGTGTGTTTCTATCAGAATAAACACTTGGGGTACTGTGCGACTGTACAAAATATTTGTTTGCCGTTCAGTCGAATCATCTAAATTTTCAGTGAAATTCTGTTGGTGATTGTAGCATTACCTTCAGTTAATAACGAGCTTAAGCGACCTGCCAAGCAGGTCGCCACCTGCGCAGCAGGTGGCGAAGCTTAAGCTCGTACTATAGGTATCGTGAGTCTCTCACACACCATGCAGAAGAATTCGCATGCGGCGGCTGACTGGTTTCCCAATCTACAGCGGAGTGTATAGGCTTAATGTTGAATCCGAAAACCAACGCTAATTTATGTCCGTTGCCAGCCTGGTTTCCGAAAAATAAGATGATCAGATATGCAAACATGGAAAGCTAGTCAGCCACCGCAAGCGCTCTCATTGGCTGTAATGAATCGTATAGCCAATGAAATAGAAGGATACATTTTTACGACATTGACACGGATAAATGCGTGACTGATCTGCGTTTTAGCCGCCATATTTAATCTGTGACTTCTCTCGCATTAAACATTTTCGCGTATTTAAGTGTAATTACTAAAGTTATTACATTCCTACAACACGTAACAGGAATTATGCAAGGAGAATTTTATCGCTGACAACATGATAAAGGTAGGATATGCGGTGATTTCAGTTGACTGGCGATCAGCTGATCGTTCGCGGTATAGCTAAAAGGAGAAATCATTTTTTTTTTTTTTAACGAAATCAACTAATAAAAATAAAATTTCGGGGTACATGCATAATTTCTTTTTTACCATAACAGGTGAAAAAATATGTCACGACCGGGGATTGAACCCGGGCCGTCCGCGTGTTTGTTTTTTGGAGCTATCGGAAGAATTTCGTAGGAACTCAAAAACGAGTTCGAATTTGCCATGGTAAATGAGCCATCGGTGTTCGAGGTTTTACTGTATATAATTTTGTTGTTTATAAACCTGCTTTTCAATATAATTGTGCTTCAAGCAACCTGTTAACTGCATGCATCTGTCTTAAATAACCATAACACCCCTAATTTCCCATATTATAATGCGAAAATTTCCTATCTTACATGCATGTAGCTCTGTGTAAGAAGGGTATCTAACAAATACAGTTCACTCTCGTTATCTCGACCTCGCTTATCTCGAATAACCGCTTATCTAGAAGTGGAAATCTGGTCCCTGCCTAAACATGAAAATCTAACAACAGGTAAAAAAATATTGTGGAAAAGAGGAGAAATTGCTCCTCTTTTCCACAATATTTTCAATATATCTCTAACTTCAAGAATCCAATTACACATATATTTGTTAAATGTGGTTGTTTGAATTATTTTTTCCTCAATTCTTCTCATCTGATATGTCGATGTACGGATATCTCGAAGTACTTCAGAGAGTCCCTTGGAATTTGAGATAACGAGAGTCGACTGTAGTTTCTCAGTTCACCATTAAAACTGTGTTATGGATACCCATCAGAAATGTCTTTGTCAAAAAATTTTAACTGAAAATATGAGAAATCTGACTGGTGGAACCGCAATAAATATTATATTGATTCATGCAATTCCCAGTGATAACCAGAGCCCAAAGATTACGAGCGCATGCCTGCAGAAACAAAAGAAGAAACTGACTTATATAGAAACTACTTCCACTGAATATCTCTTTCGTTTATCCGGCTTACATTGTAAGCTCCTTAACCTCATCTGATAAATCAGTATTAATCTTTTCATCTCAGAGTTTCTGAAAAAAAACCTTTTCCAATTTTTTATTTTGGACGCGTTGATTCGTTGTAAATAGTGGGTTTAGTCAATCAGTGAAAATCCAGATTATACGAGCCATCTCATCTGGATCTACACATGTTTGCATAGGTATCCGTTCCGGTCTACAGGGCAGAAAGTATCAATCCAGTGGCTAGCTGAATGGGTTTTGTTGAGCTTAGTTAAAGGCTCCATATTCCTAAAAAAAATAGACATTTTTATCCGAGAAAGACACACAGTACATGTAGTTGATCTTTTGCTAGCCTTGCCCAAGGCTTAGAAATATACATATATATATATTTTGGCTTATTGAGCTCTGTGGCTAGTCTATAGATAATATGGTCTGGATTTCTAATAATATATTTCAGAGACAACCACAGAAGAAAAGTTCACCCATAGACTAGCTAAACATTGAATCAAAAAGTAGAATATAAATGAAAAAAAAAATAAGTAAAAAAAAAAAGGTGACAAACATACTTATATATTGGCCTAGTAGCTAGGCTAATCTTTTGCGTGAACGCTTCTTCTGTCGACCACATGGAGTCTTGTTGGCTGACATGTCGGTAATGAGGCCCTCCCAGGTGGGGTGAGGGTACCTGCTCCCTTGTTCCCTGAAAAAAAACGCATTTTCCCTTGTTCCCCAAAATCACTTGATTTTCTATGTTCCCTGTTCCCCAAAATTGCCTTTGTTCCCCTGTTCCCTTCAGTTTTAAACTTTTGTTCCCTTGTTCCCCTGAAATAATGGCCTTATATCCCTGTTCCCTAAAACCCCATTGGAGGGCTTCGGTAATGAAACATCCCAAACATTTGAGTCGCGATCACAATAAAGTCTTCTTGATGTTTGATGACAGTGTAGTCCCCGATCAGACAGTGTTTTATAGTTAAGCAAGGCTCATTTGAACCTCGACGCGATGTTGCTCATTATGTACATAACAACATTGCTAAGGCCTCTTAAGTGCGTCTGACGGGAACTGCTAAGCAGTCCTGGTTCAGCGTTCCCCACACTCACCAAGTGTAACCAAAATATGGTGATTACACAAACGCTTTCCGTTACGGTGCTTATGCAGTAATGCAAACGTTTCTATGCTGTTGACACGGTGGCCGGACCAATAGAAAACAGAGGATACTAACAAGCTGTTCACCCGGCAGCCGGGTTTATAAGTGGCTGTCAAATGTTATAAAATATCATTATTTTGATCAGGTAAAAGTGTCATGTGGTCAGTACAAAAAAGCAAAAAAATTCGTTTGTGATTGCGTTTGGCTACCTATGGTGGCATATTTCTGCCACGAGGTAGCCAGATAGCTAGCGCGATAATATTCTTAATTTTCCAGAAAATAAAAAAAAAAATCCTGAAAACATTATCGCAATAACTTCAATTATCTAGATATGTTTTTTAATTTCCAGAAAATATTTTAACGCAAAATTTCGTGATACTGCTCGGAACTGACATTAGTATCTAGATAAAATTATCGCGATAAATTTTTCATGATAGCGAGGTATCTATAAATAGAACAGCGATTACCTAGTTATAAACTCTTAGGGTACAGTGAACTATTTTTTTTTTTTTTTTTTTTTTTTTTTTTTTTTTCATAGAGCTCCATGGTAGTTCCACCCTTTTTGGTGGTTAAGGGTTCATTTCAGGGTATGGCTGGGCTTCTAAATTTTGCTTTAATTAAAAGACCAGGCTTAGCACAGCAAAATAAAAAGGGAAAAACACCACCATCACCAGCACTTTCTGGGACGTTTTGGAGGCTGAATGTAGCAACCCCTCAGTTGGCAGGTGTCAAAAATTGAAACTTTGCAATTTCACCACTTCTTCGTTTGGCTCCAGCAAACACATTGGCTACCCTACATATGAATTTTGGACGTATATAATATTATATAGGCAGCGCCTATCAAATCCGTATAGTATTCGTTCTATATATTCTTCCTGTACAGTATAATAATGGTTCTGTAAGCGGGCAACGAAGGACCTGATCAGACTGCACATATTCACAGTCTGGTCAGGGTCTTCGTTGTCCTGAAACGCCATAAGGGTTCTTTTATCATGTTGTACCTAATTGTATTTTCAGAACATATACGATGTATCATTAATATATTTTCATTATATATGTGTTATAATGTTCCATTATATGTGTGTTATATTTTTTCATTATACATGGGTATTATAATGTTTCAGTACATTGTTGGCTGATGTAAATTGTAATTTCTAAGAGACGAATTGCTTATTCCTTTTCCATAAACACTAGGGCCTAGTTGTTAAATGTTCCGTTGGCTTTTAATTAATGTGAAGTTAAATATTATAAGAATGAATGTTATTTTTTTTTTCTATCGATGTCATTTATCTACACACATAAAATAGTTCCAAGATTCCTGCTCAATGGATTTATCGAAGTATAAATGCTGTTTTGAATTTGCTCTCGGCCAAATGAATGGTGCAAAATTAATGTAAAGCATTAATGTAAAATGTGAGCAGGCTGAGTTGAAATTATCGAAGCATAAAAATTTAGTTATATAGATATTGTTATGAAAAAAAAAATGCATTGAAAAAATACTCGTATTTTTTTCTTTTTCATCCACACTATGAGTGCATGTTTCTTTTTCTTTAAAATATATAATATCGAACCTGATTTAACGAGTTTGCTAAAATAAAGATGCTCTAAATAATAACTGGGCCTAATTGTAGGTAGATTGGTTGACATGTATCAAATATTACTCTTCGAATTCTTGTTTAACGACATGTCAATCCTTGTGCGTCATTTTATGCCGTTTCACAGAAACAAAAACGGAGAAAAGGGACAAAAGAGCAAGTAAATGAGAGGAAATAGTGCAGTGGAAGAGGATGATGAGAAAGGTGAATACAGAAACAGTAGAAATATTAATATAACCCCTTCAACCAGAGGCGGATTCAGAGGGGGTTCGAGAGGGTGGGGGTTCGATTGAACCCTTCTTTGACTAAAAGTTTCATTTTCATGGGAAATTTTGGATAAATTTTGTAACTACTGTTTACCTTATGCTTCTCTTCAAGTCAATTATACTACTTATGAATGTGAGTAAAATTGCTGGATGAGTAGCAAAAATATATACCCTGATCAGACGTCACATTCTGCGGCGTCTGATCTGGGTCTACACTGTTTGCTCAGGCCTGTCTGTCGGAATACGTGGAATAAGTACGATACATTGTAATTTGGTCAAATCGAACCTCCTCAGAAATTATCTTTGGTCCGCATCTGTTCAACCATCTGATGCAAGTACAGTCGACTCCCGTTATCTCGACCTCGCTCATCTCGAATAACCGCTTATCTCGAAGTGAAAATCTGGCCCCTGTTTCAACACAGAGATCTACCAACAGGCAACAACATATTGTGGAAAAGAGGAGAAATTGCTCTCCTCTTTTCCACAATATTTTCAATATATCTCTAATCTCTAACTTAGGAGTCAAATTACATAGGTACTCTGTTAAAGGTGATTGTTTGATTAATTGTTTTCCTCAGTTCCGCAAATCTGATATGTCGAAGTACGGACATCTCGAAGTGTTTCATAGAGTCCCTTGGATTTCGAGATAACGAGAGTCGACTGTACAATGGGCCGTTACCGCATCCCTACCACCGAATCAAACTTATTCTACAATGGTAAAGAGTACAAAGCCTGATCAAAACAGGGGCCATTTGATCTTAGTCACCTCTGTTTGTTTACGATTGTATGTCCACATAATTATTTTATCAACTTTGCTCTAAAGTACTTGGAGATACAAGCCTAAACAAAATGCGGACATGCCAAGATAAAAAAAAAACAAAAAAACAAAAAAAAACCTCCCAGCTAGCATTCTACATAAATCTATAGCGGGCCGTTAACGGCCCGTCAGCTACCCTGACGGGCCGATAACGGCCCGCTATAAATTTATGCAGACAGCTTGGTAGGTTATGGTTAGATTATGGTCTTTAGTGAATACAAGTGCCTGCACGAGTTAGAGGCAATGTGATAAGCAGGTAGTCCGATTTGTTCAAATGTCAGGACGACTAAAGCTCAGAAAGCTATGCGTACCTGCCCCATGATGACAGTGCGCAACCGCAAGGTCTCTCATATAAGTCTGGATGGTCACGGTACAGCATTGAACTTCAGATCAGTATCTAATATCAGGACAAATATGAACTGCTTCCATCCAGAGGTTCAGGAGATATCCCTGCTAGCATTCTTTATAAATCTATAGCGGGTCGTTATCGGCCCGTCAGCTACCCTGACGGGCCGATAACGGCTCGCTATAGATTAATGTAGAATGCTTACTGGGTAGCCTTTTAACTTTAACCAAAAAAAAAATAGCCAACCCCAACGCCAACGCCAAAGCTGACGCCAACTCCGTGGTGATACTGTTATAGCTCTGTCTGTACTTTAGTACAGGCGAACATGTACGAAGGCGAGTCTGTACTTTCGTACAGGCGAGCTAAATACGGCAATGTCTGAGCTAAAGTTGAAGACGAGATCGGAGGTCGAAGAAAGCATACTCGAAGGCTCCATTTCGCTGGACGAGGCTTAATGGTCCTCACATGAATTACTCGTAAGTGGTCTTTTCAGATGGTCTGTCAACTGGTGTCTCAGACGGAAACAGACTGTCAGTTTATATGGGCCAAATCAAGAGAAAAGATATCTTCGAAAATGCGTGAAATATCCAGATTCAGATTCAGCCTGCGCATGCGCAAAGTATTATCGGGGCCTTTGCTTTCCACTGATACATCATATAGTGTCCAATGATTCTGTTAGCGGACAGCGAAGTCCCTGATCAGACTGCGCGGATGCGCAGGCTGATCTGGGCCTTCGCTGTTCGCATATGCCCGAAGACACGTTTTCGCATCACTCAGCCCATGTGTTGCTACAATGCAGAATCGATAAAGGTCTACCGTAGTTACTCTAAGCATACGGATGGACAGGCCTGTGCAAACAATATAGACTCAGATCAGACGCTGAAAAACGCGGCGTCTGATCAGGGTCTACGCTGTTTGCCACTCATCCAGCAGTTTTAGACACCTCACCAGGTAGTATAATGGACTTGTTTGAAGTTTAGGATAGCTATGTTAAGGAGTTAAGGTGTCCTATTTTTATGCGTGAATACGGTACCTCTGACTAACACTGATTTTCTGCTGAGAAATTGTACCTTCTGACTTGTGTGCTCAGCGAAAACTCAGATCGGTCTTAATATCCGCACCGTCTGATCAGAGTCCTTGGACGCTCTGAAAATAGTCAAGGATCAAAGGTGTCAGATGGCCAGGAACGTGTGGGTTCACATGTGGATGTAACTCTTCGCAAGACGCTCATGTCATGTTTCCTTGCGTTTCGGCTCGTATTAGGAACATTTTGATATTCTCCGGCCACAAGAGTTGACAGTGGTTGTCTCAGAACAGATTATAAGGTCTAGCGAATAAAGATTAGACTCTGAATAAAGCCAGTTGGGCATTGAAATGCTATATAATCTGGTTATCTTCGATGGCTACAAATGATTACTGGGAGATGTCAGGAACATTGTCTGAGGAGGAGTTCAGCCTCAAAACTTGACAATGCTCGGCTCCGAAAGATAAAAGTGTCAATGATTTGTTTTCCCAGGAAAGGTCACAATCACGAACTACAGTCGACTCTCGTTATCTCGAATTCGCTTATCTTGAATAACCGCTTATCTCGAAGTGAAAATCTGGTCCCTGATTTACCACAGAGGTCTACCAACCCGCAACAAAATATTGTGGAAAAGAGGAGAAATTGCTCCTTAGGAGCAATTTCTCCTCTTTTCCACAACTGCTCCTTAGGAGCAATTTCTCCTCTTTCCCACAATATTTTCAATATATCTCTAACTTAGGAGTCAAATTACATATTCATTCTGTTAAAGGTGGTTGTTAGATTGTTTTCCTTAGTTCCGCAAATTTGATATGTCGAAGTACGGGTACCTCGAAATATTTTACAGAGTCCCTTGGATTTCGAGATAACGGGAGTCGACTGTACAGTCTTCCAGAGGTACCGGAAGTAGAAGAGGTGGGGAATAAACACGGACAAGACACAAGGGCACAACTGCGACAGTCAGGTTCCAGTTTTTCAAAGCATCGTTAGCGTAACGAGTTCGTTAATGGCAAACGCGTGAACTATTGTAACAAAGATATTTAAAATTGATTGATATTTTCGCTGCAATACAAAAGCTACTCACATGTTTTCAGCAAAACAAACCAATGCAAGATAGGAATTTTAACAACTTCGTTAAGTTTTGGACCAACTTAGCCAAGAACAAAAAAGAAGAAGAACTGTACTTTGCATGCTGGGTAAAATAATTTTCTTAAATTTCCTAGAAAATAGGAGACAAGGGGGGGGGGGGGGGGGGGCGAAGGGGGGGGGGGAGGGGGGCTATTCATATACCTGGCAACTCTGAAAAAAGTGGGTCCAACAGTACGCGCATCCGTACTATGCCATATATAGGAAGTTATTCCCCACCCCATCCCCCACCTCACCTCTTTACCTCAACAGTCAAACAGCACAGTAAAACACGAGTGTCGGACAGTACTTCTGGTACATGCAGCCTGATTATGTGTACGTGTAATATTATCATACTCAGTTGGATCAATTCCAGCCACAAGCGTTGTCAAAAAGAAAGAATGTTCTCTCTTAGGAAATGGTCTTGGTGCACACACACACACACACACACACACACACACACACACAGAGAGAGAGAGAGAGAGAGAGAGAGAGAGAGAGACTGTTTTACTTGTAAAACTGGCGGCAAAGCTGCTAAGATGAATGTAAACATTATGATCAAGCAGCGAAACAAGTTCAAAACAGCCGGGTCCCAGCATTTCCTATACCTTGGCTACCCACAGATTGCCCTGTGAATGCTCTCAGACTATGCGGACGCCAGGCTGATCTGCGTCTTCGTTTAATGCACATGCTATCTGGTCGGAAATGCTGCGTCCCGATCTAGTTACAAAGAAAAATATATAACAATTTCGAATAATAAATTTGATGGCTGCACAATCAAGGGAAGCAACTCTGTTATATTGCTTTACCTCCTTTCTGAAAGGTGATCTCTCAAACAATTTTGCTACCCGTGGTAGCGACTTCTTTAGTTTTAGTATAGATAGCTTTGAAATAAATCTGAAAAATAAGAATTACATTGTGCACATTATATTGCCTAATGGACTAACCCATATGGAAGAATTATCTCCCTGGACAAATTCACAAGATGAAATTGATAACTTTTTATAAAATAGGGACTGACATTTCATATAAATGGTCTCCTGTATACTTACCCAGCAATTGTCGGTAATCCAGGACGAGGTTTCATCTGCTCGGCATAATCCGTAATACCGTTCGGTAGTATCCGTGGATCTGGTATGGTTCGGTTCAACAATTTACCTACAAAATTGGGTCAGCGCCATGAACTGAATTTTAACCTCTTATCGTACTGAAAAATGTCAGACAAAAAGACAATTTTAATTGACGTGGTCAGCGACATTGTCTGACCATGGTGTTGGATAGGAAAACGTAAGATGGAGGTGGCAATGGACGCGTTGAGCTCGACATACGAGTTCCGCGTCCGTTGGGAACCTTACTTTCTCCGACCGCAGACTCCGCCGGAAGGTTTACCGATCCCTGCACAATACAGAGATCTTAATAATCCTAGGTAAGTTGTAAATTAGAAAACTATCAAATGCTGATAAATGTGATGTGTGAACTTCATGCACAAGGATTTAGAAAAGGACAGTATACAGGTATGTTAATTAATTTGATAAAGTAGGATCGCGAGCCCGAAAGACAACATGGTGCTTTCTATCAGGTCCGCCACTTTAAGTTGAACCCTTCATCTGCCAGAGACGATTCTTCGTGTAAACTCGTAGATGATTAGCGGCCCATAAACGAATATATTGGCAAACAGTGTAGACCCAGACCAGGCGCCGCAGAACGCAGCGTCTGATCAGGGTCTATATTGTTTGCATAAAGTACACATTTCTATAATAAATTATTACAATAGAAAGGGATAGAAGTCACGCGGCATTATTGGGTTCTTTTACAGTATGCGTATTTTTAAAAATATGTATCTCCAGGTACCGTTCTAAAATGAGGTTTGTGATGGTGGGGATGAATAATTCATATCCTTAAATTTACCCATTTACGCCTAGTGTCCCATAAAAGGGACATTGTCAAACAGTATAGACCAAGATCAGACGTCGCGGAACGCTTCACTGTTTCCATTAAATGCATTTATTTCTATAAGGCATAGTAACATTAGAAACTAAGTAGAAACCCCTTCAGCTGGAAAAGGGCCTGTCCAAACTATGAGGTAGCATTAAGAGGGTACCCTTGCTGAGAGGCATGCACTAGCGGACCCATCTGGGAGACTAGGGTCATACAGATTTATGATAGATAACATTTGCTATATCCTATACATCATATAGTTGTTTTTTTCTTGTTCCATTGTTTCTGTCTTTCTTTCTTAGTAATTATTATCAGTCATTTGGAACTCTTTCCTTGATTATTCATTTGTTAGTACATTTTGATGCATCTGTATATGCTCCTATGTGAGCCGAAAATTCGCAATAGTATCTTGTGAATATAAGAATTTCCGTAAAATAAACCGGACACTTCTCAAATTGAAAACAGACCTGTGGAAACAATGAGGTAAACTAGCCCTATGAATATTAAGGGGACTTGTTACACTTGAAAGGGGGGCAACTGTAAAAATGTTTTATTTCCCTTCTGTTAAAAAGGGGTCTACTCTTAAAAAGAAAGAATTTGCTCCCCTCGGGAGCAAATTCTTTCAGGGAGCAAATTCATTCCTTTTAGGGCAGACCCCTTTGGGATCCAATCCTTTCCTTTAAGAGTATTCCCCTGCTCCCCTCCGTTTAGAGTAGACCCTATCGGGAGCCAATCCTTTCCTTTTAGGATATTCCCCTTTTCAAGAGGATATATATGCAAAGTTATCTCCCTTGTGAAAAATGGCAGTAAAATATCATGTACCAATTCAGTGTATCAAGCCCCCCCCCCCCCCCGCCCCCCCCCCTCCCCCCACAACCCCTTTTAATTGTAAATGGACAAAGAGTGGGGCGGAGGAGCATACTGAGTACATATGGGTTAATTTAGAGATTGTCACGACTTATTAGGAACTTTGGTGCCAAAACTAGATTAATGAAGTCAATATCACGGAGAATTGATAAGAAAGTAGGGCCGTAATGGTATGTAAGAGTAAAAGTTTGCATCGAAAGGATTAACAAAGTCAATTATCTAGTATTTCGAAATAATTTTAGTTCAGTTTTCGTTAACGATACTAATTAAAACAGTATATATAGTACTGTCATGCTTAAAAGGTTTTCATGTACAAACAAAACAAAAAAAAACAAAAAAAAAAAAAAAAAAAAAAAATGGTGCCGAATTTACTCTTAGTATTGGGACACCTTAACTTAATCGTCCTAAATTTCAAAAACAAAATCCATTTTGCTATCAGTTGCTACTTCTAATATATTACTAGATGAGTGGCAGACAGTGTAGACCCTGATCAAATACCACACTGTGCGGCGTCTGATCTATGTCTACAATGTTTGCTCAGGCATGTTTATCCAAATACTGAGGGTTATTACACCAAAGGCGTCTGATCATTGTGTCTACATTATTTGCTACTTATTCAGCAGTTTCAGGCACATATCATCCAACAGTGAAGTGAACTTGCTCATATTTTAGGATCACTATGGTAAAATGTTAAAGTGTCCAATCATGTAGGGTAATTATTGTAATGACCTTTACAATTTTCCAGAGTTCAGATGGTAAGAAGTACTGCCAGTTCATTAGGTTTAGAGTTTAGCACAACCAGAGAGAAGTTTGCCAGTACCTTAAAAGGCCATGCTTTACTGGAATTCGCCAGAGAAACAGCCGAGGAAAAGCAGGATAGCGTATCAGAGAAATTATTTAAGGTATCGAAATTGCCTTAAAGGCTCCATATTTCTCAAAATAGACATTTTTCATCCAAGAAAGTTTTAATAAATTGATACTAATAGCACTAATAATGTAATAAAATGTGGCATCTGACAGCCTGTAAAATTTCAGTTAGTCTCTCGTTTTTGAACTGGATCAAAATGGAATGATCTTTTTATCGTATCATTGAAATTTAATGTTGCCAACAGTAATTCAGAGATACGATTAAAAAAATAATTTCATTTCAAGTACGAGACACTGAAAATTTACAGGCTGTCAGGTGCCACATTTTATGATTGTATTAATACAATATATCAATTTATTAAACCTTTTTGGATAATAAAATATCTAGTTTTGAGGAATATGGAGCCTTTAAGTATTGGGACAGATAGCCTGAGCAAACAATGTAATCCCTGATCAAGGTCTGCACTGTTTGCCACTCGTCCAGCAATTTATAGACACATAACGTTATATGACAAGTACATTCGACTCTCGTTATCTCGAATTCCAAAGGAAGTCCAAGGGACTCTCTGAAATACTTCGAGAAATACGTAGCTCGATATGTCATATTTGCAGAACTGAGGAAAAGGTAAATGAAACAACCTCAGTTCACAAATGAATATGTAATTTTAGTCCGTAAGTTAAAAATATATTGAAAATATTGTGGAAAAGAGGAGAAATTGCTCTGAGGAGCAATTTCTCCTCTTTTCCACAATATTTTGTTACCTGTTGTAAGATTTCCATATTAGATAAGCGGTTATTCGAGATAAGCGAAGTCGAGATAACGATTTTCACCAAACTTGGTGTGTGCATTGATTTTTGTGGTGATCTGGTTTGGGATTGTTAATGGGCAATTTTCGTTAATTTTTGACCGCGGCAGATCCGTGCTTTCATTCCCGGATGATAACTTTAGTAAATGTCAATAGATTTTCATCAAACTTGGTGTGTGAATTGATATTGTCGACATCTGCTTTGGGATTGCTAATGGTCGAATTTCGTCCATTTTTTGACAGAGTTATCTGCCCGCAATACATTCGTATTTTAACTTGAGTAAATCTATATGGATTTTCACCAAATTTGATATGTGCATTTTTATTGTTGAAGTCTGTTTTGGGATTGCTCACTGGCAAATTTTGTCTATTTTTGACAGAGTAATCGGCCAATGACACGAGCATGGCGAGGTATTATCGTTTCACGTTTTATTGGATTGGTACAGTCAAACAAAGATCACTCAGGATGCCACAGTTTTAATGGGAGGTGGGGTGAAGAGGGTGAGAGGGATGAAAAGAGACCACTTGGCGGTTTATTGGGTGCCTATGCACATCCTCCCTTTAGAAAAAATACCTATTTCTGTGGCCTGTTGTTGAAAAAAATCACACCTTGAGTATCTTGCCTGTGGAAATGCATTCTTTTTAAGTGGTTGCTGTCTAAACCTCATGACTAGTTTTCATAAGAAATATTTACTTTTTCCGGTTTTAGCAACTTAATCAAACACCCTGTTTGAGTGGATCCATGGAGTATCTCAGCTGGGTCTGAAAAAAGAGTTCCCTTTCACGTGCATGCACATCCCTGCAGGCTGATATATGAAAACAAACTGTGTAAATGATAAGGAAATTCTATGTTTACAGAAATGTTTCACAGACGGGGACCTGCTGCAGGAATCAACGCTGCTAGGCATTGCTGAGGAATGTGGGCTTGATAAGGAACAAGCAAAGTTGTACATCTCAGATAAGACAAAATTAGAGAAGGTCTTTGAGAAAGCAATGGGCTGGGCGGAGAGAGGAATATCAGGTGAGAATGTAAAGTGAATGCATGCCTTGATAGATTTTCTGCTATTTTTACAAGGGTGATAACTTTTGTATCTTCCTTTGGCTTTCTCCGTCTGAAGAGGGGTCCACTGTAAGTAAAGAATTTTCTTCAAAGGGATCTACTCTGAAAAGGAAAGAATTTGCTCCCCATCTGAAAAAGAAAGAATTTTCTCCCATGGGGAGCAAATTCTTTCCTTTAAGAGTAGATCCCTTTGCAATAGGGAGCAAAAACAATTTTGAATGCTCCCTTGAAAGTGAATCATTTCCCTTTAAAGTTTTGGTTAGGGTGCCAGGTAAGAATTTGTTTGGAGATAGAATATTTACATTTCTTGGAGAAAAATTACATTTCTTGAAGAGAAAAAAATGTTTATGTCGATCATATTCATCTCACTAAGATATTAAATTTCTGCTATTACCCCAGAATATGGTCTGGGCTCGAGGAATGATCCGAACAATTATAGTAAACAGTCTAAAATGTCAAGCAGCTGTGTTACATGTATAATACAAAAAAAAAGGTATTCCAGAAATGACCCTAAAAGTCTGAACACAGGCCTTTCATAAGATTTCAAACTGTCACATTTATTTTTAAATTTCTAAATGAAAATATTTTAGACGTTGGCACTGCTTTAGCAATGACCAGAGCTAATGTCCATCTTTAATAAGGGCTTAAATAAAGCATTTACATATTGCTTAAAAAGACTAATAAATGAAACGCCCCATTACAAAAATACGCCTATGCAAATATATAGAAAATTTCAACTCCAAAAACTGAAAATTTTCAGATAAAAACTGATATTTTTTCATATTTCTGCTCAAAACATAGATTGTGGGTACACGTTAGAACCTCCTCAATGAGGCGGTTCTAATGAGTACCCACAATCTATGTTTTTGAGCAGAAATAATAAAAATAATGTATACCCCTGTAAACCCCAATTTTATTATATAAAAGTGGGGTTTAAGGGGGTCAAAATTATATAGGTGTTTTTTCGTGATGCAGTCTAAAAATTCACCAGGAATAGACTTGTTTTTGATCTTCATAACAATTCTTCAAGGATAATGAAACATACATTTACTAGTGACCATGTTGTGGATAGGACAAGTTCCTAAGTTTGGGTGGGGGGGGGGGGAACAAATTATGCAAAAATGCAAACAGGTATATGACACTTGTTCTGTGATTTCTATTGAGAAAATGGTCAAAATTGTCTAGTTCCAAAACAATCCTTCAAGGCTAACAGACGTATGCAGAGAAAACGCATCCAAATGGGATAACTTTCTGAGTTAGAAATGGGCTCTTTTAAATTGTTTAAAGGTTGCTAACGGAGCTAATTTTGATATAACCCTACTTTTTATTGTCTGAAAATACTATTTACAAAAGAAATTAAGCTGCTCATAGTTTGCTATAAAATGCAATTGAGGACTGTGTAATAAAGTATTACAGGAGAAAACATTGTCTAAGTACATAGTTTTCTATCTAGGCTATGTAGCCAAGTTATGTCAAGGGAGGTAATTATAGCTTTTTTATAGTCTAATTACTCATTTTTTTTTGGTACATTGTATATTTGTATTTTTATGATAAACATGTATATTTTCACAATTAGTGTGCAGTTCTTCAGAACCTCACTGAGAGCATAAATTATTTTCGTGAAACTTAGAGTATCAGAACACTTATTCTAATTAAATTCACAGACAATATAATTACCAAAACAACAGTCTGGGAAAATCGGTTTGAAACAAAAGTGAAGCTCCTGTGATTTTCGTTATATCACAATTAGCTCAGGTAGCAACCTTTAAAATGTTAATTGCAATGTTGGGGTGTTAATTACAGCTTTCTGATGTTATGGTTATTTCAACTAATTTCAGGAGTACCAACTTTCTATATGAATGGTCAAAAGATGTTTTCTGGAGCTCAGGAACCAGAAGTCTTCAAACGCATGTTTGAGATAGCGGCAGAGAGGTTCCCTGTCAGCAAGTCGTGAGGAAATATGGAAACCTGAAAATGTCATGTTGAGAGTAGACTCTGATTACCGAACAAATTGTGATTATAATTCTTCTCAGGCACATTATGTTAACCCTTAAAGTGCTAAGCAAAATTAAAGCAGACGACAGTCTAATATTTGTTGAAATATTTTTTAAAGAAAATAACACTTGACACTTCATGTGAATTGTCTGAGACAATTCACATGAAATTTCAAATGTTATCTTCTCTGAAAAGTAAAAAAAAAATGACATTTCATATGAATTATCTCTACAGACAATTCACATGAAATGTTGATTTTCTCTGAAAAATAATAATAAAAAAAAAAGATTTCAAAAATGTTGTCTGCTGCAGATGTGATTAGCCCTTTAAGGGTTAACTGTGCTAGGGATTTGGTGCCATAATAAGTATGATCCTTCACATACAATTCCCAAACAGACTGTTGTAAAAATGTTTGGACATGCACAATATGAATGAATATGGGATATTTGCTGATGGGGATAAGTCCCTGTTTATTTGCTTAAAGTCTCCTCTGCAAGTTTCTTAATTCAGTGCTTCATATAACAAACAGGGATACCTAAATAATTATTTACTTGTTTTGCAAAAAAAACAACAAAAAAAAAAACAAAAAAAAAAACTTTAATATTGCCTCTTAAGAGTAAAAGTTCCACAAAATATATTTTGATAAGACATAAGAACACAAACTGGTTGGTAAAAAGAGTGTGTTCCTTAAAAGACCACAATTTTGAACTCCTTGAATCATAGCTCCAGATAAGGTGCTTTTTTTTCATCACGAAAACATACCTATATAATTTTGACCCCTTTAAACCCCACTTTTATATAGTAAAACTGGGGTTTACAGGGGTATACATTATTTTTCTTATTTCTGCTCAAAAACATAGATTGTGGGTACTCATTAGAACTGCCTCAGTGAGGCAGTTCTAATGAGTACCCAAATCTATATTTTTAGCAGAAATATGAAAACTTGAGTAGAAATATGAAAACTATCAAAATTTTTATCTGAAAATTTTCAGTTTTTGGTGATAAAATTTTCAGTATACATGTATTTGATTAGGCGTGTTTTCGTAATGTAACCATAAAATAATGATTTTTTTCTTATTTCTGCAAGAAAACACATTTTGTGACACTTATTAGAAGCTCCCCACCGAGGCGCTTCAAATGAGTACCCGCAACATATGTTTTCATGCAGAAATAAGAAAAAATATTATGTGGATACGCCCTCTTATCTGGAAATATGCCCTTGAATGGCTTCTTAACAGGAAGTAATCTGAACAAGTTCAGCAGATGACAAATTTTAACTGATTATTTTCATATTCTATCAGAACTTAGGTTTTGACATTTCATGCAAATTGTCTCAAAAGGAGACAATTTGCATAAAATGTCAAAACCTTATTTTGTGATAAAAAAAAAAATCAGAATATCGTCTGCTACAATTATTAACCAGTATGATTAGCGTCAAGACTGGTTTGACTGTGTGACCTGTATCAGGCAAAAGGTGTTAGCACTTGTATCAAATGCAGAGATTCAGATCATACCACATCTCAGCACAGTCTCATCAATGTCTTACATTCCACAGTATTCAAAGGTAACAGCAACGGCTTCGATGATGACGAGTTGGTATTTTACGTCCCTTTCAACATTATTTAAGTCATATCAAAATGATGGAAGTATCACAAAACATGCCTATGTAATTTTGACCCCCTTAAACCCCACTTTTATACAGTAAAATTGGGGTTTGCAGGGGTATACATTTTCTTATTTCTGCTAAAAAACATAGATTGTGGGTACTCATTAGAACCGCCTCGGCGAGGCGGTTCTAACAAGAACCCATAATCTATGTTTTGAGAAATAAAAAAATTATCAGAGTTTTTTATCTGAAAATTTTCATTTTTTGGAGGTGAAATTTTCTATATATTTGAATATGCATGTTTTTGAAAAGCTCTGTGTAATGAAGCACCATTCAGTCATGAGCTGCAGTGGGATTCGAACCCAGGACCTCGTGATCCAAGGTTGGTGCTAACCACTCGGCCACCCAGACACTTCACAAAAGCACTAGTGAGACTGTGTATATGTGCAGTCTGATCCTGGAACATTGCTTTCTGTATACGCATATTTTTTTTACTAATTAACTCATCCAATACAAGCAAACTGGGAAGACTGATCCAACTTCACAAGATACATAGAAAATCACATATCATTTCCTCTGTTTCATTTGTTCTTGATAAAGAGGCTTTATAAACTCGCTGAGATTGACAGACACCTTCAAATGGCGACCTACCAGGGGGTAATCTTGATGTAATTACAGTAATAATAAGGCTTCTTTCTTGACAACAAGATCAACTTGATTACAAGATCAACTGTGGGTTGCCATGTTGTTTTAATTATCTATCGCTTGGCATGCTAGGTAAAATTTTCAGCAGACATTTTAAAATGTTTTATTGTTTGCTCAAAAAAATAGGATTTGACATTTCATGCAAATTGTCTCCTTAGGAGACAATTTGCATGAACTGTCAAATCCTATTTTCTGGGCCTTGAAAATAAAATATAAATTTTTTTGTTTGCTGAATATTCACCCTTAGTGTGCTAAATGTTAAACTTGTCATATGAAAATGGACATTATTGCTTATCCATACAGTGAAGACCTAGATCAACCTTATATTCAAGCAGTCTGACCCCACCACCCCCTCCCCCCCCCACCCCCACCCCCTTCCTTTTCCACTTAAAGTGATAATGTTTTGATGTTATACGTCCCTTTCAACATTATTTAAGTCATAACAAGACAATGGAAGGGTGTTAATGAATAAAGTCACTGTGAAACGAAGTGTCATTCATAGTCCTAAGCTGCCTCCAGCAGAATTCTCCACTAATAGAATTACAGTATTTGACCTAATTATCATACATAGCCTTATAAGTGCACAGTCAAGCAATTTCAGTCTTCAAATTACAGCTTGTGTACTTTTATCTGCTTCTTTATAAAAGAATATGTTGTTGGTACTCATATGAATTGCCTTGACAAGTCGAGGCAATTCATATGAGTACCAACAACATATGCTTTTATGAAGAAAATCAGAAAAAAATAATATGGCATAAGTATCACTCATTAAACATCTCATGAATTCATCTTCTTATTTTTCTTTATAGTCCTTATCAATTGGATATTTTAATACAAGTTTTTCCAGTAATTTTGAATATCATAAGCGCACAGTACGGTAATTAGGTTGAGTACGGTATAACATACTGTTGCTGTAGCTTTAGATAAGACATGTTTCTTTTCAACCAAAAGGTATTGATAATTTTCTTATTTGACCATGAAAACATAGGTTGTGGGCGCTTCTAATGAGTACCCGCATCATATGTTTTTGTAGAGAAATAAGAAAAAAATATCTTTCTGGATATTCCTATCCTCTGGGGCGTGTTGTAGATTATATCAATAAATGGCAAAGAGACCTAATGCAGAGGCTGATCTGAGTGATACTGTTAGTATAGAACACAATGCTCCTTCCTTATGAATAGCTCACCTTTTTTTCCAACATGGAAGGAGGAAGTCATGAATGATCAGAAAAATTCTAGAGCAGGCTGTAGGGATTACATTATACTGCCTTTTGTCATATGTAACAACAAAAGCCTGCATCAGTGCATACCGCACATGTAAACAGAAAAATCCAAGACCAGTCTGCACATGTAAACAGCAAAGGCCGAGACCAAACTGCATAATGTAAACAGAAAAATCCAAGACCAGACTGCACATGTAAACAGCAAAGACCAAGACCAAACTGCATAATGTAAACAGAAAAATCCAAGACCAGACTGCATATGTAAACAGCAAAGACCAAGACCAAACTGCATAATGTAAACAGAAAAATCCAAGACCAGACTGCTCATGTAAACAGCAAAGACCAAGACCAAACTGCATAATGTAAACAGAAAAATCCAAGACCAGACTGCTCATGTAAAAATCAAAGACCGAGACCAAACTGCATAATGTAAACAGAAAAATCCAAGACCAGACTGCTCATGTAAAAATCAAAGACCGAGACCAAACTGTTTAATGTAAACAGAAAAATCCAAGACCAGTCTGCTCATGGTAAAGGCAAAGACCAAGACTTAATTGCACATGTAAACAATAAAAACCAAGACCTGACGGCACATGCAAGCAGCAAAGACTGCAAATGTAAACAGCACAGACCCAGATCAGTCTGCACATGTAAGAAGCAAAGACCTAGACCATACTGCACATGTGCACAGCAAAGATGCAGACAAGATTGCAGATGCCAGCACAAAGACCCAGACTGGACTGCAAATAAACAGCAAAGAACCAGATTAGACTGCTCATGTAAGAAGCAAAGGCCCAGCCCAGAATGCATATGTAAACAGCAAAAACACAGATCAGACTGCACGTAAGCAGCAAATTTCATTTTTGAGACTGCATGTAAGAACCAAAGACCCAGACAGCATATAAAAACAGAAAAGGCACAGACCATGGGCAGTCTGTTCTGAGGCTTTGCTGTTTGCATATCTAAAAACTAGTCTTCCTACAGCAGCCTTCCTTTGGATGGTTTAAAATTGGCTGTTTTAGGGAGGAAACTGTTGTAGAGAGGTTAACCCTTGTCATGTTGAAAAAATAAAGATGCTCCGCCCATTTCTAATTGTCAGCCAATCAGATTACTCGATCCAGGTTGTTGATACATATTCACATACTGAATGACAAACAGTTCAGATCAGTTGGCTTCTGACTGAATGACAAACAGTGCAGATCCAGATCAGTTGGCTTCTCAAGATCAAGATCTACACTATAGGCAGGATATAGCCGGGTTCAGCAGGACAAGGGGAAAATCAGAGCAGAACTTTGGGAAATCAGAAGTGTCTGTTACAGAGAGGTGGCTGTAGTTGAGAGGTGTCTTTAGTGGTGTCTTTGTAAATGTGTTCAAACGTTGTAGAATATTAAAACCAAATGTCCAAACTAGCTGAACTTTTTTTTTTCATGTACTATATTTGCAAAAAATATTCAGACAGATGTGTCCAAGCAAACAGACCCAGATCAAACTGCTCTGAAGGAACACATAAAGCTGATGCATTGCCAATGACCTTCTGCAAAAATCTCTCTATATGGTTTAAAACTAGTTTTGACTTCAATTGTTGTGCATTGTGGATCAAAATGCTTACTATTGCATGTGTGGGTAACAAAGACACAGACCAGCCTGTTCATTCACGCAGTCTGATCAGGGCCTTGACTGCCTGCTGATAGAACTGGATACTGTACAATATATCTGTAACTAGAAATGTATCCATAGGACATGGATGCCCCCACCTGAAAAACTTAAATGCAAATTGCTAATGCCCAAGGATGGACAGGGGTAACACCATATGCCCATCTGCACCAATTTTGCTTGACATTTTAAGGCTAATCAAAAGAGACCACTGAAGACATTTGGAATGGAAGAGAGAGACAACAAAGAACAATTGGTAGAGATCATAGTTTTATTAATATAAAAATATTGCACATCAAAAAAAATTTTCAGCTTTGTGTAAGTTACTTCTGGTTAAATATGAAAGCTGCAACAAGCAAAGAAATATAATATTAGATAAGTTATAGATGGAAGTTTTATGGCCCAGTCAACAATGTTAAGGTCATAGCGAGCTGGTCAGTTAATCAACTGAACCTTACCACCCTCTGGCTAATTCAGCAGATAACAAATCATTGCTATTTTTTTCTTTTTTGTGTCAGAAAACAGGATTTGATATTTCATGCAAATTGTCTCCACTGGAGACAATTTGCATGGAATATCAAAACCCTTGTTTCTGGGACTAAGAAAAATATTTCAATATGTCGTCTGCTGAAAAGTTTACCCAGCATGCTAAGCATTAATCAATTGAATAGGTGTGTTCCAAGCATAAGATATTTTGGACAGCAGGGGACAAGTCAGAATTCTAAATAGGGTACTTTTTCCAACCCATTATGAAAACACACTTATTCAAATATATTGAAAATTTTACAACCAAAAAATGGAAAATTTTTAGATAAAAATTCCTATATTTTTCATATTTCTGCTCAAAACATAGATTGTGGGTACTTGTTAGAACCACCTCAGCTAGGCAGTTCTAATGAGTACCCACAATCTATGTTTTTTAGCAAAATAAGAAAAATAATGTACACCCCTGTAAACCCAAGTTTTACTATATAAAAGTGGGGTTTAAGGGGGTCAAAATTATATCAGCATGTTTTCGTGATGATAGAGGATTGATACATTCCTTATTTCCGAACAAAATAACATGTTGAAGGTGCTCATGAGAAGAGCCTAAGAATGGCGCTTCTAATGAGTATCCACAAAATATGTTTTTAATTCAGAAATACTTTACAAAAACATGACTATATAATTTTGACCTCTTAAATCCCACTTTTTATAGTAAAACTGGGGTTTACAGGGGTATACATTATTTTTCTTATTTCTGCTCAAAAACATAGACTGTGGGTACTCATTAGAGCCACCTCAGTGAGGAAGTTCTAAGGAGTACCCACAACCTAAGTTTAGAGCAGAAATATAAAAAATATCAAATTTTTATCTGAAAACTTTCAGTTTTTGGTGGTGAAATTTTCAATATATTTGAAATGGCATGTTTTAGTAATGAGAAATTTATTCACTTCACATCTATAAACAGGACAGTTATCCAGATTCATATTTTTCTTGCATATACATGTAATTCTGGACATTTTTGTTTGCTGTTGTAGGAGACACTCATTAACAATTACCCTGCCTTGGTACAACAATTTTATTTTTGTAGAAAAAAAAATAAGAAAAGCATATCAATACTTTTTAGAGGAATGCTACGCTTCCAGGGAAGGTAACACTGTCAAACTGCTATTGTCTCCCTTCTTAAAAGGGGTCTGCTCTAAAAAGAAAGGATTTGTTCTTAAGGGGAGTGGGGGTCGTCGGGTGGTGCGAAGGTGCTGTGTATCTTACATCACTGGGGCGTCCAACTGATATTGGCTTACAGTTGGGCAAGGCCTGCTATCCTTGTAGTGGGTAAGGGTAGAGGGGAATGTTTTTATTTCTTCTGTTTCTTCACTTTCATTCCTGTTCCTCTTTCTTCCCTGTCCCTCTCTTTCATCTCCTCTACTCTCTCTTCTATCTCTTTTCTCCCTTTCTCTGGGAGACGACACAAAATGACCCTCAAGGGTTGACGTGTCGTTAAACCCCAACACAATCAATCTTAAGGGGAGTAAATTCTTTCCTTAAAGAGAAGACCCTCTTATGAAGGGGCTGTAACAAAAGTTATCTCGCTTTCAAACTGGCAGAAAATCTACCAAGTGTGTCAAGTCCTCTTACATAGTGAAAGGAAGCATTTTATCTGAAACCTATTGTATTTACCCTAAATACTGGAGACCAGGAGGTCGCGGGTTCAACCCCCGCCGAGGTCGGCAACATTCTTTCGTGGAGATTGATCATGAAATATTTTCTACGGTCATTCTCTCTCTTCCGCTGATTCAAGAAGGGCAGTTGTCAGTTTCTGGTGAAAGAATGTGCACAATACTGGTTAACCGCTTAGAGGACTAAGCCTGCCCAGTAAACGTGTGGTTAGGTAAACTGACCGTGCTCCACATGACCCCACTGGGTTGACTGGGCCGTAAAACCTCAACACAAACAAACTCCTCATAGCTCTTGATAAGGTGTTTTTTTTCAACAAAAAAGTATCTATATTTTTCTTACTTCTCGATAAAAACTTATGTTATGGGTACTCATTAGAAGTGCCTCAGCGAGGCACTTCTAATGAGTACCCACAACATATGTTTTCATCGAGAAATAAGAAAACTATTTATTACCTGATACTCACTCTTAACTAAACCTATGATTCCTTATGACTCTACTCAATTTTGAAAAAAATTCTATTTTACGACATACTCATGTCAATGTGTCTAAAACTTCTGCTGGATGAGTGGATTGATTTAGTTGAGGTTTTACGGCCCAGTCAACCCAATGGGGTCATGTCGAGCACAGTCAGTTTACCTAGCCACACTTTTCCTGAGCAGGCTTAGTCCTCTAAGCGGTTAATCAGTACTTGTGCACATTCTTTCGCCAGAAACTGACAACTGCCATTCTTGAATCAGCAAAAAGGAGAGAATGACCATAGAAAATATATAATTATCACTCCACAAAAGAATGTTGCCAGACCCAGCATGGATGAAACCAGCGATCTGATGACCACCAGTCTGACATGTATCCATCTGCGCCACAGAGGCCGGCCAAACATCACAGACCCTGCTCAAAAGCTGCATTTTGTAGCACCTGATCTGGGTCTATACTGTTTGTTCTGTCTTATATGTCCTAATACTCTAAAAATGCTATGTTTGCAGTAAGTCTAAACTAAGAAAAAAATAACTACAGAACTTCTCCATTGTGGATAGTGAATATAAAGCTTTAACTGCTATGTTGTAGTAAACAACCTTAACTTTTGAATGCCCACAAGTTTTGTTTGTGTTGAGGTTTTATGGCCCAGTCAACCCAATGGGTCATGTTGTGCACAGTAGGTTTACCTAACCACACATTTACTGGGCAGGCTTAGTCCTCTAAGCGGTTAACCAGTATCGTGCACATTCTTTCGCCAGAAACTGACAATTGCCCTTCTTGAATCAGCATAAGGGATACAATAACTGTAGAAAATATTTCAAGATCAATCTCCACGAAAGAAAGTTGCCGATCTCAGCGCGGGTTGAAACCGTGACCTCCTGGTCTCCAGTCGGAGCGCGCATCCAACTGAGCCACTGAGGCCTGTCATGCCCACAAGTTACCATAGGACTTGTTAAGGCGTATTTGATGATAATTCTGGAATAATTTTGTTTATTTCTCCATAAAAAACATATGTTGTAGGTACTCATAAGAAGTGCCTCTTTGAGGCACTTCTAATGAGTACCCAAAACATATGTTTTTTATGGAGAACTGGAGAAAATTATCCTAGAATAATCATCAATAATCAAATACTCCTCCTCAGCAAGCCCTCTGGTTTCAAATGCCCAAAATTATTTGGGAAAAGATGCAACACTACCATTATTTTATAACATAACATTTTTCTTATTTCTGCTCAAAAACATAGATTGTGGGTACTTGTTAGAACTGCCTCATAGAGGCAGTTCTAACAAGTACCCACAATCTGTTTTGTGCAGAAACAAGAAAAAGTTTGTCATGCCATGTTTTTCTCTTAGAGAATTTCACCCCCACCTTCCCGACTATTACAATATCAAAGTCGGGTTAGTGGGGTATTGCATTTCAATATGTTTCTGATGACTGAGACCAGAAAACTCTGCCCAGATGCCAATAAAATGATGTTCTGTTATGCAAGTAGTTAAGTAATACTGATAAGACAGTTAACTAGAAACCCAAACACAAAATTCTTAAATATAAAACACAATGAAGTAGCTCAAAACCGATTCTAAAATCTACATCTGCATAAAAAATTAATCAATTTTCACATTTTAAACGGTTTTCTATGTTGAAAAATAAAGATTTTAAGACTATATATTACAGTGCAGGGAACCAGTGTTATCAGAGAAAAGTAGTCTCCCAGGTAAGTCTGGCGATACCACCTGTTGTGAACAGATTCATTAGTGTAAGAGAGCTGGATCTTCACTGTTTGCAAAGACAGAGTATATCCGGGTTTAGCAGGACAAGGGTTAAAAGTATCTTGTAGTTTAGTGAACAATAAAGTGCCGAAATAAAATATGCAGAATGGCAGTCTGACTGAGCTTCTGCATTAAGATTTCGATACCTAATTTATCTTAGCACCGCTCAAATATTGCACACCATTCTATATATTCAGACACTATAATCTCTTTCTAGCATACTTTTCCTAAAATTTGAAATTGGGGCAAGTGAACAGTTGGGCTGCCTGCTAGTAACTTTAGAGGACTCGAGTTTGCCCAACAAAGTCAGAAGCAACATCTTCAAATGACCGAAATGCTTTTTACTAATACGTCAAACCTTAACTCACTATTTGGTGTCATGTCTAAAAGAGCTGGGTATTCTGCAAACAGTGTAGACCCTATCAACTGCTGATAATAACAAAGACATAAACCAGAGAACGCAAGTATATAAAGACCTTGTCTTTGCAGCCTCTGAATCTGTGTCACCTTTACATGACCTGGTCAAATGACAAACTTAAATCTTGCCTAAGTTACTAGCAGCTCAGCCACAGAAGCACCAGGCAGTACATAGATTTTGCAGGCCCTGAGGAGGAGTATTTGATGATAACTGTAGGATATTTTTCTTATTTCTCGTAAAATCATATGATGTGGAATACATTAGAAGTGCCTCAGTAAGGTGCTTCTAATGAGTACCTACATGTTTTTATGGAGAATTGGAGAAAATTATCCCAGAATGATCATTAAATTCTCCTTTTTTAACAAGTTCTCCACAAGTGCACCTATTCCTGTAAGTCTTTGCAGTTAGAATGTACAAGAATGAACTCATAATTAGTATTCTAACATGACGTTAACATTCCCAAAGCGCCTATGGAAACCTTACCATAATCAAACTACAATAATACACGTCAACATCACGAAAACATGCCTATATAATTTTGACCCCCTTAAATCCCACTTTTATATAGTAAAACTGGGGTTTACAGGGGTATACATTATTTTTCTTATTTCTGCTCAAAACATTGATTGTGGGTACTCGTTAGAACTGCCTCATCGAGGCGGTTCTAATGAGTACCCACAATCTATGTTTTTGAGCAGAAATATGAAAAGTATCAGAATTTTTTATCTGAAAATTTTCAGTTTTTGGTGGTGAAATGTTCAATATATTTGAATAGACGCGTTTTCGTAATGGGTGACGCCTCATGTAAACATTTACTTCTGTCGATGTTCCCTGCAAAGAGTTCTTTGGAAAACATTGCAACACTGTCGATTTTCCTTTATTTTTCATGTTAGAATCCAAATAATTTTTCTCTGCTGTGATTTATCGTCGAATAACGCATGGTGTTGTCAGGCAGATGTGTGAATATTAATTCAATTTGCATTCACTATCGTAAATTAATACTTCGCAATCTGCCCTCCAACACCATGTGTTATTCACAATAATTCACAGTAAAGTAAAAATTATTTCTTTAATAACTTCAACAATAAATATAATATCTGATGTGAATATAATGTGACCCATGATAAATTTTGTGTACTATAGGATTCACATGTATTGTCAGTCCATTTGTTGTTTTTTTTCAGAAAAAAACAAACAAAAAAACAAACAAACAAAAAAACAAAAAAAACGAAAAAAAAAAAAAGTAAAAAATTCCACCTTTAACACCACATAATTAAGACTACTTCACTATTAAGGGCAACTTTTGCCAATCCTGAATGGTTTCTTATTATTAAATATTCAAAATAAAGACTGCCCCACTGATAAGACCACTTTTAGGCAGTACAAAATGTGATCTTCACCCTTGTCATGTTGAATGAATTAAATTGCCATGCCCACTTCTAATTTTCAGTCAATAAGATTTCTTGATCTGGATTGTTGCTGTAAATTCACATACTTAATGGCAAACAGTGCAGATCCAGATCAGTTGGCTTCAGGATCTATTCTGTTTGCAAAGGCACGGTCTATCTGGGTTCAGCAGGACAAGGGTTACTTTTACTGTACTTCCAGGGGAGGCAACTCTATCAGTTCTTCCAGGGGAGGCAACTATTAGTACTTCTAGGGAGGCAACTATCAGTTCTTCCAGGGAAGGCAACTATCAGTTCTTCCAGGGGAGGTAACTCTTTTAGTACTTCCAGGGGAGGCAAGTCTATCAGTAATTTTCACATCTTTCTGAGTCACTATCACATCTTTTTGAAAAAGGT
This sequence comes from Anodontia alba, assembly GCA_964016985.1. Taxonomy (NCBI): domain Eukaryota; kingdom Metazoa; phylum Mollusca; class Bivalvia; order Lucinida; family Lucinidae; genus Anodontia; species Anodontia alba. The sequence goes on along the minus strand of OZ024832.1, from coordinate 1,536,475 downwards.
CTACTCTGTTTGCTTTCTACACCAAGTCCCTTCTAAAAATAGGAGCAAATTTTTTCCTTATAGAGTAGCCTCTTTTCAGAAAGGTGCAAAATGAAATTTGACAAGAGTTATCACCCTGAAAGTGTGTTCATTTCCCTTTAAAGTATTTTTCTTTTTCTATTTAAAAAAAAAGGGCAAGGCATTACATATGAATCTATTTCTACAGTCTTGTTTGTTTGTCTGTTTGTTTGGGCTGAGCTTTGATAGACCTGACCACAATATTTCAGATATGTTAACCCATTTAAGCGTGGTGTCCTATGTCAGGGACATTGGCAAAGGATCTAGACCCAGATCAGAAACGCATGTAATTTTTCTATATCATCTATACATTTTTGTTTGGATATAACACGACTGGTTAAGTAACATGCTTTGGACCCCAACAATAGTATTATAAAGAGGTTGTGGTGTATCTCTAACATGTTCAAAACCATAAAGCTATAGGGTTAGGGTTACCCTATTTGATTGTGTTGGGGTTTAACGACACATCAACCCTTGAGGGTCATTTTGTGTCGTCTCCCAGAGAAAGGGAGAAAAGAGATAGAAGAGAGAGTAGAGGAGATGAAAGAGAGGGACAGGGAAGAAAGAGGAACAGGAATGAAAGTGAAGAAACAGAAGAAATAAAAACATTCCCCCTCTACCCTTACCCACTACAAGGATAGCAGGCCTTGCCCAACTGTAAGCCAATATCAGTTGGACGCCCCGGTGATGTAAGATACACAGCACCTTCGCACCACCCGACCACCCCCTAGGGTTACCCTAACCCTACTCATAAAATATCCCTTATATTTGTTTTTGAGCTGCTGGAAGATTTTCCTATGGGCTCTAAACAAGTTCAAATAAGCTATGGTAAACAAGACATCGGCATTCAAGTCACTGAGGTTTTACTTTAATAAACTGCAGAAGATATAAATAGAATGCAAAAACTCAAGGCCCAGTTGTTCAAAGCGTCGTTAGCTTAAAGAGCTCGTTAAGGATCATTTCGTTAACTGTTTTAGTGGATTCAATATACAATATTCTGATATTTTTTGCTGAAAAAATGTGAGTAGCTTTTGCACTGCAAAAGGTACTCACATTTTTTCAGCAAAAACTTTCCGCATATTTGCATATCACTTGATGTAAATTTTAACGAATTGTTAACTAACGACATCGTTAGTTTTGAACAACTGGGCCCTGGTATTTTTTTATATGCACTGGAAGATCAGCATCTACACATTTCATATATATCATAGCTCCAGATAAGAGGAGGTATCCACATATATTTCTTATTTCTCCATGAAAAACATATGTTGTGGTACCCATGTTGTTGCTGAGATGCTTCTAATGAGTACCACAACATATGTTTCCATGGAGAAGTAAAAAATGCCATATCTGAAACTATGTATACTCAATACAAACTTTTTGCTTGGTTTATTTGTTTGTGTTGAGGTTTTATGCCCCAGTCAACCCCATGGGGTCATTTCAAGCACAGTCAGTTTACTTAACCACACTGTTTTACTGGGCAGGCTCAGTCCTCTAAGAGGTTAACCAGTATTGTACACATGTTTTTGCCAGAAAAAAATGGCAACTGCCCTTCTTGACTTTGCTTGGTTTAACCAAACAGGATTACTATATTCACCCTGAAGTAATCTGACACCTTAATACCATATTTGCCTCACAATTTGAATAACTATTTCACTGCCTGTTCTTGTGTCTAAAAACTGCTGGATACATGATAAATAGTGTAGACCCTGATCAGATGCTGCATGTTGGAGCATCTGAATTGGGTCTACACTGTTTTCTCAGGCCTGTTTGTTTAGTAGAAAAGTAGGAGGTGGTGTTTAGTTACTAGAGAGGGGGACTTATATTAGAATAAATACGGTACATTTAATTCCTCTGCAAGTATGCAATGAAGGCCCTGATGAAACTGCATGAATGTCATAGCTCTAGGTATGGTATTGTTTTCACTTTTTTTTTTCCATACTGATATTTTTCTTATTTCAACACAAAAACATATGTTGTGGGTACTCATTAGAAGTGTCTCAGCGAGGAACTTCTAATGAGTACCCATAACATATGTTTTCTAGTAGAAATAAGAAAAATATTCACTCAACACCTCTCTTATCTAGAGCTATAGTGAATGCACAGTATGATTGGGGCTTGCAAATGTGATAAGAACCCTTTTCTTATGTTGAATCACAAAAAAGCTAATCTAAATTTGACAGAGATTGTCATAGCTAAGGCCTTCTCATACACATACCTGTTAACGAACATGATTTTTAGACTAATACTATTCACTGCTCTACAAAAATCAATCTTGCAAGTTCTACTAGACTTAAAGACGCATTCAACGAGATAACATAATCTATGCTTTTATGAAGGAGACAAACTGAATCATTAACATTTTAGTCAAAAAATGCACTATATAAATGAATCTGTTCAAGGGTCAAATTCCTAATAGTAACACCCTTCACCAATGTATTTAAACTGAAAAGCTGTCATCTAATTTCAGGGCCAAGTTCTTCAAAGCAGTGTTCTTGCATAAAAAACACTTACCAAATTAAATCAATGGTCAAATGGACAGGTTCACATGCTGTTTGAACATGTTTTTTGCTTAAAAATCCTCAAAAAAGACCACAGCTCCTTTATATAATATTATGTCATAGGTCTAGATAAGTGTGGGTATCAGGTAAATATTTTTTCTTATTTCTCCACAAAAACATATGTTGTGGGTACTCATTAGAAGTGCCTCATCGAGGCACTTCTAATGAGTACCCATAACATATGTTTTTGTGGAGAAATAAGAAAAAATATCAATACATTTGGATTTAAAAAAGCATCTTACCAAGAGCTACGTTATACAACAATGCTGCAGCCCTTGAATATTAACACATCTTGTCCATTTTTTTTTTTTTGTTTTTTTGTCAACTTCATTCTTGTTTTTCCAGAATAATGTCATGGTATACAATGAACTAAAGCAAATTTTTTATGACTTTTCAGGTTTTTTATGAGATTTTTTTTAAAAAAGCAAGAAGAGCAAACATATTTGTATTACTGCATCAACATTTTCCAGGTCCCTCTGAAGATATATGAACACTTGGCCAATGGCCTTGTGTTCAGACAACTCACTTAGGACCTGGCAAATATTAAAACATTAAGTAAAAAAATGTGGGATTAATCTATTAGCTTACAAAGTCTGAACTTAATCTGCCACTGAATGCCAAAAGATTAAATGTGCCAATATTTTTTCTGTAAAAATTACTAAAATGTTTTATCCAAAAAATTCCAGTCTATTTAAACTATAAAGTGTTGACTTAGAAAGTTCATCAAGCTAACTAGGCTTTGAACAGTTTACTAGGCATCCAGCATTTTTAGATACATAAACAGTGTATGTAGGTAGTAATAAATATTAGGACAAGCAAAGTAAGGAGTTAGGATGTCTTAACCCTTGTCCTGCTGAATATTTTATGTTGCCATGCCCACTTCTAACTGGCAGCCAATCAGATTACATCATCCAGGTTGTTGATACAAATTCATACACTAAATGATAAACAGTGTAGATCCAGATCTGTTGGCTTCTTTAGAAGCCAACTGATCTGGCTCTACACTGTTTGCAAAGGCAGGGTATATCTCGGTTCAGCAGTAGGGTTAATACTTAGGGAAATACCACAGTTAGGGTGAAAATTTAGAAAGAAAGATACTGTTAGCTTTCAACTAGAATCACTACTATCATCTTTCTTGAACATCTTTTGCTATAGCAACATCATTTGCATGATTTCTTTCTTCCGTAATGGCACTATTTTTATCCACCGTATCAGAAGCCAAGAATGAATCACTGGGACAGAAAGTATCACAACCGCTTGAAAGAACTACTGGATTTCCTGGGCTATTCTGAATTTCCTCCCCTGAAGAGAAGTCACATGACAGACTGGATATAGAATTTTCTCTCTTGATATCAGACTGGTTCACATTCAGCAAATTGCTATCATTACTTACAGGAGAAGGAGAAGGGATAAAACTGTTTCTATGACCCTCACCATTAACCTGTTTCTGACTGTTAACTGATGGGTCTCTGGAGTTCTGTGAAGTAAACATATTTTTGTTTGTCTGGACTTTAAAGAAAAGATCATCATCACCAGAAGGTTTGAATAAATCCTCTTTTTCATCAGAGTCATTGAACTCTCTTTGCGCAGAATTATTCACTGACAATGGAATGTCATCTTTTTCTGAATTATTTTCACCCTTGGGTGTGTTTTTCTCTTTCAATGCCACTTCGAGTGCATCTTCCGCCGAGTCTGGAACACTGAATCTACCACCAGAAGCTACTGAACTTGCAGTCTCAAGTTTCTCAATGGAAGGAATACTAGAGGTATCTTTTATGTCTGCTAAAGGCCGCACCAGGCCTATATGGTCACTGCAATAATAGAAGATTACTGTTACAGATTCTAGAAATTTCCAAAGAACTGCAGATTAATACGTTTTTGTCAAGTGAACTCTTCTACAAGAACTTTTTGGACCAGTCTATTTCCAGTAAAACGATGTCTGTTCAGTTTTTAATATTACTATGTTTTATAGAAATTCCTTTATTTAATGCAAACACTGAAGACCCCGATCAGATGTTGCATTCCGAAGCATCTGATCCGGCTCTGCACTGTTTTCTAATTGCCATTTTGTGGGGTTACTGACTAAACTAGACCAAAAAACAAGACCTTTTTTCTTAAAAAAAATAATGTGCCCCACCATGTAAATTTGCCACTCTTCATCCTATGCTGACCTTGAAAATGAGATGAAGGTCATCAAAATCTTATCAGCTTTACAGTTTGTCCCAATGATGTGTCCCTGCTAATTTGGTGAAAATCAGCCAACCAGTTTAAGAAATATCTTGCACAGAAGAACTCATGCAAAAACAAAAATTGTTTAAACCATTTATGCTTTCATTGAAAAATATTGATCTTAAGAATATAGTATCTAGATCGCCAAATCAGCCCGCATACAGGAAAAATTGGCCAATACAGAAAAAACTCGGCCTATAGGAGTTATAGTGACAGACATTTTCTGATCTGCCTAGTTTTTTTTCTATAATGGCCATTTTTTCCTGTATTGGCTGACTTTCTCCATATAGCTAAGTTTGTTATCAGGGTCGATGATATGAAGTTTTACCCATTTTACGTCATTTTCAACAAATTTCAGTGGTATTAAGCGGACTGAAGGCATGACATGAACCATGGGTTTGGCCATATAGCAAACCCATGGTTCATGTCATGACAAATCTTATTTATTAACATAGGTCCAGATAAGGGTGGGTATCCTGTAAATATTTTCTTATTTCTCCACAAAAACATATGTTGTGGGTACTCATTAGAAGCGCCTCGGCGAGGCGCTTCTAATGAGTACCCACAACATATGTTTTCGTGGAGAAATAAGAAAAATATCAATACTTTTGGATTGAAAAAAGCACCTTAACTAGTGCTATGTATTGAGATAATCGTCGCTAAGTAAGAGTTTTTAAAAGTTAATTAATAAAATTGTCATTAATCAAGTAATTTCATATTGGCAGAGTTAAGGTTTTAGGCTGGCTGTACAGCCAACCTCGGACCTACAACTTGGCCAATATGAAATTACTTGATTAACCCATTGTAGTCTGGAGACCCCTATAAGGGTAATTGGCAAAAAGTGCAGACTCAGATCAGATGCCGCAGACGGTGGCATCTGATCAGGATCTCCACTGTTTGCAAATAGTTCATCCATTTTTCTCTAGGAATATCACACAGCCTCACATACCTAAAATCAAAATTAGACACTTCCAATATATAGTGTTGGGGGAGTTCATTCAATCTACAATGGGTTTAAAACATTATAATACAAAACAAAAACAAAACAAACTTACAACTGTATTCCTAATCTGAGCTCCAGCAGTGATTTTATATTTGGTAATGTTAGTCTGAGGTCTGTCGTACTTAAACCACAATATAAACGTAACTGGAAAAGACAAATTACACAACTTACTGTATTTACCCTAAGTATTGGGACACCTTATCTACTTACCATACTTGTTCTAAAACTAGAAGTAGTTCCATTATACTACCTGTTGATGTGTCTAAAATATTGTTGTATGTATAGCAAACAGTGTCGCCCCTGAAAAGACTCCACATTCTGCAGCGTCTGATCTGGGTCGACACTGTTTGCAAAGGCCAATTGATCCAATACTTGGGGTAATTACAGGTTTAACAAGCGCCTGCAACAAATGACAATTCTCCATCTATCCACTCCTACCTGATGAAACAATGGGCTTAACATTATCTCGTAAAATATGTCGTTTCTAGCCAAAAGGTGTCTTCGAGCAAATGTGCAAACTTGATAAAATTAAGTTACAAGGGAAACAACATTTGCAACTTTCTCTTTGCTTTCCTGCACCCCAATTTTCTTTCTGAAAAAGGGTCTACCCTAAACGAAAAGAACTCGCTCCTACCCCTTTTCAAAAGGGAGCCATAAACAATTCTGAATTAGTCGTCTCCCTTGAAAGTGTAGCCATTCACCTAAAAAAGTCCATGTGTAATAATGATTTCGTCTTTTACGACCCTTTCAACAGTATTCAATGAAAGGCTGTGTGCAGTGAAATGCCACACAGTTGTGAGCTGAATTTCACCTCCAGTAAGACTCTAACCTAGGATTTTGTGCTACAATCTGGTCACTTGATCTGGATCTACGCTGTTTGCTCAGGATCTATGCTGTTTGCTCAGGATCTACGCTGTTTGCTCAGGATCTACACTGTTTGCTCAGATAATCCTAGATCCAGCAGTAGTAGTGTGTAAAAGTACAATGTACATGTATATTAACAGTAGAGCTATAGATAGCAAGCTAAGCATATCCAGATTAATATTTTTTTCTTATTTCTCCATGATAACATATTTTGTGGGTACTCATTAGAAGTGCCTCACTGAGGCACTTCTAATGAGTACCCACAAAAAATGTTTTCATGGAGAAATAAAAAAAATATCAATATTCTGTAACAGAAAAAAGTACCTTCTAACTGGAGGTATGTTAGTAGAAGTGTTCTTACCTGACTAATGTTTTTATTAAGCAAAAATACACCATAGTTAAACTGGAACTTCTCTTTTCCTTTTGCATATAAAGGGAATCTGCAAAGTAAAAGAACATTATGTTAATAAACATAATTATGTAGATTAAGATCAGGCACCATTTTTTTCACCAAATTTTACTGATTTTTTTCGTATTTCTCCATGACAATTTGTGTTGAGGTTTTACGTCCCAGTCAACACAATGGGGTCATGTTGAGTGCGGTCAGTTTACCTAACCACATTTTTACTGCGCAGGCTTAGTCCTTTAAGCGGTTAACCAGTATTGTGCACATTCATCCACCAGAAAACCATGACAATTCATATTATGAATACTTGTTAAAAGCCCCTCATTGAGGCACTTCTAATAAATACATACAATTTTTTTTTTTTTTCGAGAAATAAGAAAATATGTTTATCTAAATACACCTCTTATCTGGCTCTGACAGGTACATTTATAATGGTACAAAGTAACACACATATGTAATATGTAAATGTAGCACTTTAATAACACAACAAATAAGTAAAGTTTTCCAAATCAACAAATTTTTAATCAACATGTGACAATGACATACAGTATTCGGACAAACAGACTTGAGCAAAACAGTCCAAACCAAGATCAGATGCTGCATTCTATGGAGTCTGGTCAGGGTCTACATTACCTGCTATGCATCAGGTGATTTTCAGATACATCAACAGATACTTGAAATGATGTGTTCAAAGTTTAGGATAAGTTTGGTCATATGGACGTCATAGGTCTAGATAAGAGTGGGTATCAGGTAAATATTTTTCTTATTTCTCCATGAAAACATGTGTTGTGGGTACTCATTAGAAGCACCTCGGTGAGGCGCTTCTAATGAGTACCTACAACATATGTTTTCTGGAGAAGGTGCTTCTAATGAGTACCAACAACATATGTTTTTGTGGAGAAATAAGAAAAAGATTAATACTTTTGGACTGAAAAAGCATCTTATCAAGAGTTATGATTGTATAAAAGGTGTTCCAATTATTCATACAGTACCTAATGACATGTATACCCTGCAAAAAATCAGCTCAGTCTGAGCAGGCTTCCCTGTCTCTCTGAAGAAACCATGTATCCTAGGATATCTAGAGATTTGTTTGCTTGTTTGTGTTGAGGTTTTACGGCAAACCCAATGGGGACATGTAAAGCGCGGACAGTTTACCTAACCACAACTTTACTGGACAGGCTTAGTCATCAAAGAGGTTAAACAGTCTTGTGCACATTCTTTTGCCAGAAACTGACAACTGCCCTTCTTGAATCAGCAGAAGGGAAAGAATGACCATAGAAAATATTTCATGATCAAATCTTCACGAAAGAATGTTGCTGACCCGGCCGGGGTCGAACCCATAACCTTCTGATCACCAGTCAGAACCGCATCCAACTGAGTCACCGAGGCTTACTGATATATAACCATGTCCAGGGATTTAAAACAGCCTCAGATAAGGCTTACTTTGCAACTAAAAGAATTGATACCATCAGTTTGTCGTCTGCTGACTTTGTCCAGATAGGACTAAAAGTTATGTTTTTGAGTTCTTGTCTTGTTCTTTGAGTACTTCTCTATGAATTGTGGAGAAATAATAAAAATATTATGTTGATAATGTCTAAAGCTATGCTACACGGTTCAGATTTTTATATGAAATGGATCAAGCATTCTCAGAACTTACGTTCGATCTTTATCGGTAAGTTTGGAATGTATATGATCAGTGATCTGAGATCTGGAACCTCTGAAGTCTATCTGGTATCGTAACGGAAAATCTAGGAGATAAGACATCATCATCAACAAGTGACTAGTGTAACCAAGGGAGACAGCACACATTGTATCATCTTGTCCTAAAAATAGACATGACAGTATGCAACAAAACTCCAGACAAGGTGTTTGTTTTGTTTGTTTTTCTTTTTCAACCAAATAATGTTGATAGTTTTCTTATTTCTCCATGAAAGCATACATTGTGGATACTCATTAAAAACGCCTCAGCAAGGTACTTCTAGTGAGTACTACAATGGATATTTTTATGGAGATATAATGATCCAATTTTTATCCGGAGCTATAATGCAAAACGAAATCTGCTAAAACAATTGACATTGTTAAAATCATCCTAGAAATGCCCACTGATTAATTGTGTTGGGGTTTAACAATACGACAACCCTTGTGAGTCATTTTGTGTCGTCTCCCAGAGAAAGGGAGAAGAGAAATAGAAGATAGTAGAGGAGATGAAAGATAGGAACAGGGGAGAAAGAGGAAAATGAATGAAAGTGAAGAAACAGAAGAAATAAAAACATTTCCCCTCTACCCCCACCTGCTGTAAAGGTGGTAGGCCTTGCCTAACTGTAAGCCAATATCAGTTTGTTTGTTTGTTTGTGTTGAGGTTTTACGGCCCAGACAACCCAATGGGGTCATGTCGAGGGCATCAGTTTACCTAACCACACGTTTACTGGGCAGGCTTAGTCCTCTAAGTGGTTAACCAGTATTGTGCACATTCTTTCGCCAGAAAGCCAATATCAGTTTTACGCCCCGGTGGTGCAAGATACATGACAACTTTGCCTCACCCAACCACCCCCAACCTATAAATGTCAAACTCCTTAGATGATCATAGGTATTTTCTGTCTCTTTCAACAGTGTTTAATCCTTAAACTGCAAATCACAACAACTGTCATCTGCTTTGTCATCTGCTTGTGATTTTAAAAGTCATTTTTGCAGTGTGGACCCAGATCAGACTGTGCCTCTAGGAGCAGTCTGATCTTGGTCCACACAGGTTGCTTGTATGTAAAACTAGGTTTAAGGGTTAAGTTCAAATATCAATATTATCTCATATCGTATGCATACATGCACTACAAACCTTGAAAATTTTCTGAGTTTGGCAGCCTCACGCCACAAATACACAGTTCTTTCTTTTGTGTCTGAAAAAAGAGAACATACAATAAAAACTGAGCTAATCTTACAAGCAAGCACAAAGATGTCAAATAATGAAATCTGAGTAAATAAATATGCATGTACCAACATTTCCCATGAAGCAAACATTTTTCCAAAGGCAACATAAACAGTCACAAGCCAGCCTACAAATAAGCACAGTCTGGAGAGGGTCTTTGCCACCTAACACAGTTCATCATGCAATGTAATGACTGTATAGGCTGTAATATAATTGATAAGATTTTGTTTGATTTGGGCTTAACGGCGCTTTCAACCTTTTTCAGTCATATCGCGACGGTGTCTGGATGTGGCAGGGAGCTCAATGCTCACTTTTAGAGTGCTGCCTCACTGAAATATCACGCCCCAGACACTTTGACATGATATTCCACCCAGTCACATTATACTGACACTGAACTGACCAGTTCTAGCTCTACTTTCTTAATGCTGAGCGCCAAGCGAAAGAGCAGCTAGTACCATTTTTAAAGTCTTTGGTATGCCCCGGCCGGAGATCGAACCCGCAACCTCCCGGTCACAAAGCGGACGCTCTACCACTGAGCCACTGTGGCGGTATATAATTGATAAGATAAAATGAACCACAATGTGACTGAAAAAAACGTACCTTCATACATGTGCGTCCAGCAAAAATTCAGCTCAGTCTGCGCATTAGCACAGTTCAATCACAATCTTCACCGGGCACATTTTGTACAGCCAAGGATGCAAAGTTTCTTCACACGGACAACAGAGACTCAGATCAGACTGCCCAGATGCGCAGGCTGATTTGAGTGTTTTTTGAAAGCACATGTCAGACGGTACGTTCTCACGTTGTGGTTCAAATATCTTCAATAAGGCATAACAATGACTTAGAATGATCAAAGCTGTAAATATACTGGTAACATGTTCTTCAAACAAAACATGTTGATTTTTCTTGTTGCTGCATGAAAGAATATGTTAACCCATTGTAGTCGGGAAACCCATAAAAGGGTACTTTGCAAACAGTGCAGACCCAGATCAGATGCCGCAGAACGCGGCGTCTGATCAGGGTCTCCACTGTTTGCAAATAATTTAGCCATTTTTCTCTAGGAATATGTAAATCTCATAGCCTGACTTACCTAAAATTGAAATTGGAGTCTTCCAATTTATAGTGTGGGAAAATCTATTCAGTCTTCAATGGGTTAATGGTACTCATCAGAAGCACCTTGCAGTCTGTTTCTGCCCATTTTGGCTAGTCATGCAAAACACAGAAACAACTCCATATTTGATTTATTGAAGTAATCTTTGTATATTTTGGACTGGATCAAAACTGAAATGATTTTTTATTGTATCTCTGAATTAATATTGCCAACATTAATTCAGAGATACGATGAAAAATCATTTCATTTCAAGAACGAGAAACTGATTGAAATTTTACAGGCTATCCGGTGCCACATTAATTCAAAGATATGAAGAAAAATCATTTCATTTCAAGAACGAGAAACTGACTGAAATTTTACAGGCTGTCAGGTGCCACATTTTATGATAGTATGAATTCCATATATCAATTTATTAAACCTTTCTTGGATAATAAAATGTCTATTTTTGAGGAATATGGAGCCCTTAACAGCTGGGCCCAGTTGTTCAAAGTGTCGTTAGCTTAACGAGCTCGTTAAGGGTCATTTCGTTAACTGTTTTAGCGGGTTCAATATACAATATTCTGATATTTTTTGCTGAAAAAATGTGAGTAGCTTTTGCACTGCAAAAGCTAATCACATTTTTTCAGCAAAAAATTTCAGCATATTTGCGTATCACTCAATTTAAATTTTAATGAATCGTTAACTAACGATGTCGTTAGCTTTGAACAACTGGGCCCTGGATGTTATTATAGAAATAAACATAAATGACCTAGCAATCCAGCCTAACAAATTGTTTTGATAACTTTAGGTAAGGACTGAACTACGCTGCCTCAAACAGACCAATTATATGATTTCTTTGTGAAACCAGACATCCATACAATTAAAGGCTCTCCTTATGTGCTACTTGTTTGCAGTTTATGGAAGTTATACACAGCACAATTTACTTGATTCTAGTTTCTACTAAATGATTATAAAATATTATGTTATTTTGAAAAGCTTACCTCTGTGATTGGATATATACATGTGGTCAGTTCATTAATAAGTTGTTTACGTCTAATTAACAGCTGTGCACTCTCTTTGATGTACTTCTCTCTGTATATACATAAATACACATTTTTATAAACATCTTACATTTTATGTACATAAATACTAGTAACAAAGTAACATCAATTTCATTTAGCTATACCATGCCATAATGACGTATGATCAGCATAGCACCGAAGGCAAAGATCAACCTATGCATTCTGATAATGACTTCCTCATAAAATAAATTCAGTCGAATTTCAATAGCTCAAACATTTTTGGGGCCATGGAAGTTTGTTTGAGACATGGGTTGTTCAAGCCACTGCAAGTTAATATTAGCACCAGGTCAGAAGGCAAAAGGGGATAATTTAGGAATGTCTTTTCCATCTTCTATAAAATAATGGTATGTTGAGTGTACTCATTAGAATTGCCTCAATGAGGCAATTCTGATGAGTACACACAACATACATTTTCATGATAAAATATTCCTAAATATTTTTTGAGACATAGAAGAATTGAATAGGGACTCAAAAATGAGTTTAACTCATCCACGGTAAACGAGCTATCAGTATTTGAGTCACAGAAGTTATACTGTATAAGAATATCCAGGAAAGGCCATAATAATGGAACACAGTCTTCCCCAAATAGAATGGTTTAAATGACAATTAAACATCAGTGAGGCGCTTCTAATGAGTAACCACAACATATATTTTTTTCCAGAAATGAGAAATAAAAACATTTAACTATAATACCCTGCCATTATCATGTCGCAGGCATGATAACTCTTTCAAACACTGACATAATTTGCCCATTAGCAATCCAAAACCACATCTCCTTAATATCAATGCATGTACCATGTTTGGTTAAAATCCCTTGACATTTACTCGTTATTGTCCAGAAAACAAATATGGCTGTGTCTTGGGTAGATAACTCCGTCAAATTTTGAAGATATTTGCCCATTTAGCAATCCCAAACCAGATCTTCACAGTATCAATGCACATACCAAGTTTGGTGAAAATCCATTGACGTTTACTCAAGTTATCATCCGGAAACAAAATATGGATGGACAGATATGCGACTGACCGACAGACACACGGATGTCCCATGAGAAACCATAAGACCCTCCCCCCCCCCCACACCCCCCAATTATCGTGTGGCATTGTATAAAAATGTTGATTTCCCTACAAGTAATTCTTGGTTGGACACGTGGATTTACTTGCCCATGGACATGTCATAAAATTTGACAATTCCATAACCCTGCTTTGTTTGTTTGTTTGTGTTGAGGTTTTACAGCCCAGTCAACCCAATGGGGTGATGTCGAGTGTGGGCAGTTTACCTAACCACACGGTTACTGGGCAGGCTTAGTCCTCTAAGTGGTTAACCAGTATTGTGCACATTCTTTCACCAGAAACTGACAACTGCCCTTCTTGAATCAGCGGAAGGGAGAGAATGACCATAGAAAATATTTCATGATCAATCTCCATGAAAGAATGCTGCCGACCTCGGCGGGGGTTGAACCCAAGACCTCCTGGTCTTCAGTCTGATGGACAACCCTGCTTTACTGTATGCATATGCCCCAAAGAAAATACAGACAACTTAAGCTTGCAGGGGCTCATCACATTTAACTCTTGTCCTGCTGAGCGGAGATATACCCTCCCTTTGCAACAGAGTAGATCCAGATCAGTTCGCTGACAGCTGCCCTTCTTGAATCAGCAGAAGGGAGAGAACGACAGAAGAAAATAAGGCAACAAACATATCAATTATGAATGGGGTAGGGATCCAAATTATGTTGCTGCAGGTATTTTGTCTTTAATATCAGTGCAAAAGTGAAAAGCCTCAGCACTTCAATAAGCTTTCTCAAGACTACAATAATTTACCTTGTTTGAAAATAAGTTTTTCTCTTCTCATTTAAATTAAATCTATTTTTCTCCAACTGTTGGAATGTTTCTTGTAAAATTTCACCTGAAATAAATCTGGATCAAGTTAGAAATATCACAGTATCACAGTATTAACCCATGGTAGTCGGGAGACCCCTAAAAGGGTAATTGGCAAACAGTGCACCCAGGTAAGATGTGGCATCTGATCAGGGTCTTCACTGTTTGCAAACAGTTTAGCCATTTGTCTCCAGGAATATCTAAATCTCATAGCCTGACCTACCTAAACTTAAAATTGGACTCTTCCAATATATTGTGTGGGTGAGTTCATTGTCTACAATGGGTTAACCCTTTCATCTCTGTTTCTGAAATGGACTCTTCCATCTCTGTATTGGGCCATGTTCGTTGTTGTCAATCGAGTTTTTTACTCAAAATCATTAACAGACTGGCAAATAGTGTAGATCCTGATGAGACGGCTCATTATGAGCCATCTCATCTGGATCTACACTGTTTGCATTGGTATCTGTTTTGGTCTACAGGGTTAAATGGGTTGACCAAACAACTTGTAATAGTACTTTGAAATTTTATTTCAGTATATATCTCAAGATAAGGTGAAAATATGGATACTGCTGTCTGAGTTGTCATCCATAAGTGCAAGCTTATATCAGTTATCATCACTGTAGCTTTTATAGTTCTTGGGAAATTAACTTGAACATTAGGGTCGAAGTTAGGGTTGATGCAAATGTTGACGGACTGACCATTACGAAAACATGCCTATATAATTTTGACCCCCTTAAACCCCACTTTTATATAGTAAAACTGGGGTTTAGAGGGGTATACATTACTCTTCTTATTTCTGCTCAAAAACATAGATTGTGGGTACGCGTTAGAACTGCCTCTGCGAGGCGGTTCTAACGCGTACCCACAATCTATGTTTTGAGCAGAAATATGAAAAATATCAAGAGTTTTTTTATCTGAAAATTTTCAGTTTTTGGAGGTGAAATTTTCTATATATTTGAATAGGCGTGTTTTTGTAATGAAACAGACAAATGGACAGAAAAATGGATCCCTATATTATGCTCAGGCTAAAAGCAGGCGCGACAAAAATGTCTAGATTATATAGAGAAATGACCATTTATGGTCATTTTTCTATATAATCTAGACACTTTTGTTTGGTTACACATGGCTGTACAGCTAACACGGTTTTCTTTTTGGATTCCAGCAATAGTTTTATAAGAAGGTTGTGGTGTATATGATTTAATAAATATATAAGAAAAATGATCATTGTTTGTGTTGAGGTTTTACGGCCCAGTCAACCCAATGAGGTCATGCCAAGTGCGGTCAGTTTACCTAACCACATGTTTACTGGGCAGGCTTAGTCCTCTAAAAGTTAACCAATATTGTGCACATTCTTTTGCCAGAAACTGACAACTGCCCTTCTGGAATCAGCGGAAGGGAGAGAATGACCGTAGAAAATATTTCATGATCGATCTCATATGCCACCTGCATGTGGCCTGAGTTGTTATTCATGAATAAAGTATTGTCTGTCTGTCTGTCCATGAAAGAATGTTGTCAACCTCGGCGGGGGGTTGAGCCCGCGACCTCCTGGTCTCCAGTCGGACGGTGCATCCAACTGAGCCACCGAGGCTGGCTGAAAAATTATCATGAAGCCTCCATAATAAGTCCTATATTTGACAAAAGTATCCTATCCTCAAGAGCAATGAATTCAGAGATATTAAAGAAATTAATGAATTTTGTCTTACTTTGTTCTTTTTCACATTTAGTCAAACTGAGTAGGGCATCCTTCTGTTGTTGAAGCCGTGTTGTCTGCCAGATTAACTCATTCTTCAACTGACCCACACGTAAAATCAAATCTTCTTGTTCTGCCAACTGAAAAAACAAAATATCCTAAGGCTGTTTCAATGGACACAGCAAATATAAAAAAGTTGCCTAATCTGTTGACCTATTTTTAAACTGTCAGAACAAACTCCCCACACACTATATAGTGGAAAAGTCAAAGTTCAATTTTAGGTTTGTCAGGCTTCTTGACTTAGACATTGTGAGGCATCTTATCTGGGTCTGCACTATTTGCCAATTACTCTTTTGGAGGTCTCTGTCAAAAGGGTTTTAGTTGTCCTTCAGGAAATAAGGTACTGCTCTAAAAGGGAGACATCTTTTCAGAAAGGGCTTGGTGTGGAATAAAGCAAACAGGAAGTCACAAAAATTGTCTTCCTGGGCAGAAATGGGGGGAAAAACAAGAACTCGGCTATGTCTTGCCATACAAATTTACAAAGTTGGTGAATCAAGGTCAAATATGGATACTGCTGTCTGAGTTCATCCCTACGTGCAAGCTTATACCAAGTATCATCACTGTAGCCTTTATAGTTCTTGGGAAATGGATTTGAACATTATGGTTAAAGTTAGGATAAATGCAAGTGTTGACCGATTGAGGGACAGAAACCAATATCACCCATGCTAGAAGCAGGCACAACAAAAAGGAATTTACCCAGTCCCTTTAACTTCTAGACAGTGATTTAATGACTATGTTTACAATTCTGGAAGTCATGTGCAAATACAAAACACAGGGATCATCCTTTGTTAAAAATTTCAATTAATGACAATGACCGTTGGGGTTTTAATATCCCTTTCAACAGTATTTCATTTATACCGAGATAATTAACAATTCTCTGCAATGAAGCACCATAATCATGATCTGAATTCCACTTCATGAAAACTCTCTATGCTATTCATCCCAAAATTTCTTTACCTACTAATGTACCTGAAATGTACTGGCTGAAGGCATAAACTCTGTACAAATGATCCTATTAGGAGCCGTTTGATCTGGATTTATATGCTTGTTTAAGCAGGTCTGTCCCAATAAGTAAAGTAACAAGAGGGCCATGATGGCCCTGTTACGCTCACCTGAGTATCATAGCACTTTGACAACCTGACCTAGAACTGATCAAGGCAAACATTCTGATCAAAATTCAAAATGATTATATTAACAAGTAAGACAATGTAGCATGTCTAATGGACTGTGAAATAGAGGTCAAGGTCAAATATGGATGACTGCATGTATTAAGTATCAATGGCTGTAGGAGCAATAGTTACTGAGAAACTGACCTGAACACAAACACTTTCACAAGTACCAAATATCATTCTGTAGGACCAATAATTACTGAGAAACTGACCTAAACGGAAAAATTAAGAAAGTCACTGGACAGTGAAAAATACATCACCTAGAAATCATCAAGACAAACATTTTGAGCAAGATTCATGATGATCACTTCAAAATGTGACCTCTAGGGCATCAACAAGGTTTTCTTTTGATTTGGCCCGGTGACCTAGTTTCTAATATCAAGTGACCCAGTTTTAAACTAGATCTAGAAATCATCAAGATGAACATTTTGAGCAATATTTATGATGATTATTTAAAAAATGTGACCTCTGGAGTGTTAACAAGGTTTTCCTTTGATTTGGCCTGGTGACCTAGTTTTTGACCCCATGTGACCCAGTTTCAAACCTGAATTAGAAATCATCACGACAAACATTTTGGGCAAGATTCATGATGACTGCTTCAAAAATGTGACCTTTAGAGTGTTAACAAGGTCTTCCTTTGATTTGGCCTGGTGACCTAGTTTTTTAATCCAAGTGACCCAGTTTCAAACTTGACCTAGAAATCATCAAGACAAACATTTTGAGCAAGATTCAGGATGATTACTTCATAAATGTGACCACTAGAGTGTTAACAAGGTTTTACACTGATGTGGCCAGGTGACCTAGTTTTTTATCCCATGCGACCCAGTTTCAAACTTGACCTAGAAATCATCATGACAAACATTTTGAGCAAGATTCATGACGATTGCTTCAAAAATGTGACCGCTAGAGTGTTAACAAGGTTTTCTGCTTATCTGGCCTGGTGACCTAGTTTTACCCCAAGTGACCCAGTTTCGAACTTGATCTAGAACTCATCCAGACAAACATTTGGAGCAAGATTCATGATGATTGCTTCAAAAATGTCATCTCTAGAGTGTTAACGTTTTCCTTTGATTTGGCCTGGTGACCTAGTTTTTTACCCCAAGTGACCCAGTTTCGAACCTGACCTAGAAATCATCAAGACAAACAATTTGAGCAAGATTCATGATGACTGCTTGAAAAATGTGACCACTAGAGTGTTAACTAGGCTGATTTGGCCTGGTGACCTAATTTTTGACCCCACGTGACCCAGTTTCAAACTTGACCCAGAAATCATCAAGACAAACATTTTGAGCAAGATTCATGACGATTGCTTCAAAAATGAGACCGCTAGAGTGTTAAAAAGGTTTTCTGCTGATTTGGCCCTGTGACGTAGTTTTTGACCCCAAGTGACCCAATACTCATCAAGACAAACATTTTGAGCAAGATTCATGATGATTGCTTCAAAAATATCACCACTAGAGTGTTAACAAGGTTTTCCTTTGATTTGGCCTGGTGACCTAGTTTTTGACCCCAAGTGACCCAGTTTCGAACTTGACCTAGAAATCATCAAGACAAACATTTTGAGCAATACTCATGATGATTGCTTCAAAAATGTGACCTCAAGAGTGTTATCAAGTTTTTCCTTTGATTTCACCTGGTGACCTAGTTTTTGACCCCAAGTGACCCAGTATCGACCTTGACCTAGATTTCATAGGAGCAAACATTCTGGGCAAGTTTCATCAAGACTGGGTCAAAATTGTGACCTCTAGAGTGTTAACAAACTAATTGTTGACGACAGATGAAGGACAACGACGAACGATGGACAGAGTGTGATCACAACAGCTCACCCTGAGCTTTTGCTCAGGTGAGCTAAAAATGCTACTAATCTATAACCAGATAAGAGACTTTTATTCAACCCAAAGTGTTGCTATTTTTCTTATTTCTCCTTACAAACACTTTGTAGGTACTCATTTGGGAACACCGTGGCAAGGTGCTTCTAATGAATATCCACGTTTTAACCATTGTCATGCTGAATAAATTAAGATGCCATGCCCATTTCTAATTTTCAGCCAATCAGATTACTTGATCCAGATTGCTGATACAAATTAACAATCTTGATGGAAAACAGTGCAGAGCCAGATCAGTTGGCTTCTTCAGAAGCCAACTGATCTGGATCTACACTGTTTTCAAAGGCAGGGTGTATCTGGGATCAGCAAGACCAGAGTTAATGGAGAACATTATTTACAATGTATACCCCTTATCTCAAGTCATGTTACCTTTCTTGTTTTTTCCTGTGAAGAGAGTAGCTTATCCTCGATACTTCTGTGGACACGTTTTACAGATGCCTGCATCTGTTTGATGGCACGTAACACTGTTTGGACTCTGAAACAGTTCATAAATTATAGTCAAACCTCGATGGCTCGAACACCGATGGCTCATTTACCATGGCTAATTCGAACTCGTTTTTGAGTCCCTACGAAATTCTTCCGATAGCTCAAGAAAACAAATGTTTTAAGGAAATTTTCTTATTTTATCATGAAATTGTATGTTGTGTGTACTCATTAGACTCGCCTCATCGAGGCAATTCTAATGGGTACACTCAAAATACAATAATTGTATAGAAAATCAAAAAAAAAAAAAAAAAAATCCTAAATTATCGTTATTTGCTCCCTGGTTTGGCGCCATGGTTAACCCTCAGTGGCTCGAACTACCCATGCCTCAAACAATTTTCTATGGTCCCAAAGATGTTCGAGCCACTGAAGTTCGACTGTATTCTGAAATCTCGATTTTCAAATCCTGAAATGACAATTTTCCTTATACTTTATATAGGAACAAAAAATCTTGAAATCCTGAAATCAGGAATAATCCTGAAAACTTTCACCTATGTAAATAATAAATATATCTGGCATAAGAAGAGTAACTACTGACATTGTTTATATTTGTTTTTTTTTAACTGAGCATACATGCTGTGTGGTAGCCGTAAAAAAAACTCTCCTTAATGCTCCAGATTAGGAAGTTTTTTTTAAAGTCAAAAAGTATTGATTTTTTTTTTCTCAGTGAAAATCTATGTTGTTGATACTTGTTAGAAGTGCCTCACCGAGGTACTTCTAATGAGTACCCACAATATATATTACTGTGGAGAAATAACAAAAATTATTACTTGACTTGGATATCCTCTCTTATCATGCCCCCAGGTTATAAAACGTTTTCATGCTCAACTCAGCTGTGCATGAAATTTTCTCAAAAGTTGGCATCTGAATATATTAATAGCAGAGAAAATTTCATTCTTAGCAGGAAAGAATTTGCAACTTTCAGTAATTTGAGATATACTAGCATGAAAAATTTCATGCACAGTTGAGCTCAGCAGGAAAAAAGTTTTATTACCTCGGGACCTGGAGCTATGGTCGCCTTACTTCACCTTAGTGTATTTATTTATTTATTTTTTTTTTTTCATTTTCTGGTCCTATGGGATCACTGAGCTACGACAGTAATTTGGATTTACCTGAAAAATAGAATATCAGTCAACCATGGGCTAGGAGGCTTGAGCAGTGCTGCACATTACTACTAGTCATGAATGGCCTCAAGAAAACTAGATCTACTATTTTCGTTTATCTAATGTGTTTTTTGCTCTCAAAGGAACTCTTATTTCAAAATGAGTTTACCCACGTAAAGTTTAGCAATACTGTGTCTGCTCTATTTGTTTGGAAAGTAATGCCTAAAGAGACATGCTTAGAATCATCAATACTTTGGTTAACTCTTAAAGCACAGCAAAATTGTGGCAGATGGCATTCTGGCATTCAAAATTTCATTATTATTTTTTTTTTTTCAGAGAAAATAAGACTTGACACTTCATGTGAATCATCTGCTAGGCAGATGATTCATATATAATGTCAAGCCTTAGTTTTTTTTTTTTCTGAAAATAAAATAAAATGTTGTTTGCTACACATGCGATCAGCATTTTAAGGGCAAATCAGAATTCTGCCCAAGGCTATGTCGCACTTGCGTGGGAGCAAAGTTGGTGCAAATTTTACAAGGCTGGAGACCCCTGAAATATGGGTCGTGGTCAATTATGGATACTGCTGTCTGAGTTGTCATCCCTAAGTGCAAGCTTATACCAAGTACCATCACTATAGCTGTAAATGAACTTGAACATTAGGGTCGAAGTTAGGGTTGACGCAAATGTTGACAGATTGACACACGAACGGATGGACGGAAAACCAGATCCCTATATTGCGCCATGCTAAAAGCAGGTGCTAAAAAAAGGATGCTGCCTAGAACTATACTGAACTAATTATTATTTCCCAGAAATATTGCTTGACATAATTATAATTCATGATAATTCAAGTTATATTTTCGGGAAATAAATGAGACAAATTCCATTCACTTGAAGTGCGCTAATAGTTAAGAGAAACTGACACACCTTCAAGGGAAATAACTCCTGACATAAAAACGTTTGCTACTTTCTAAATGGGGTTTACTCTAAATGGAAAGAATTTGCTCCACTTGGAAGCAAATTTTCCTTCAACAGTAGAGCTCATTTTCGAAAATGTACAAATATACTGCAGAATCAACTTCTTTTTTTGTAAAAGTTATTTCCCTTTGCAAAATGTTGCAAAATCTTTCATACTATATCCGCTAACCTTCCACTCCAAGTTACCACTTTACACACTATGGGCAATACGAACTGATATTTTCTTATTTTTCCCAGAAAACAGAATTTGGCATTTCATGCAAATTGTCTCCTTATGAGATAATTTGCATGAAATGCCAAATCCTATTTTCTAGGAAAAATATTTCAAAATTTGTATGATGAAAATTTCACCCAGTATGCTATTATAAAGCAGTAAAGGTTTGTGTTTAAGAAGTACAATCTTTAAGGGTCTCAATAGTATACTCTAATTGCATATAATTATTACTTTTTCAAGAGGCTTTTGAAGCACTTCAAGTGACCTGCCAACACCATATTTTACCTAAATATATTAGCTGTGAACTACATACCTCAAGATAAGGCTCTCTCTTTTTTTTTCTTTTTTTTGGACAGTACTAATATTTTTCTTATGTCTCCATAAAAACATATGTTGTGTGTACTCATTATAAGCACCTTGCCGAGGCACTTCTAATGAGTACCCAGAAACAAAGTATCTTTTCCTGGAGAAATAAATAAAAAATACTTTCCTGATACCACCTTTTATCTACAGCTATGATTATTCAATTGTAAAATTGTACAGAAAAGTAATCAAAACTTTACAAAATGGAAACATCCAGCAGAAATTACTTCATGGATGTACGTTATGCAAAACAGTTGGCCTTTCCTGTTTGTACCACTGTATATATCAAGGGGCCCACATCTAGTGAATTTGGGTCTCTAAGCATAACATCTTTTCTCTAAATTTTTGGACAACTTAACCCTGGTCCTGCTAAACCCAAATATGCCCTGCCTTTAAAAACAGTGTAGATCCAGATCAGTTGGCTTCTGAAGAAGCCAACTGATCTGGATCTGCACTGTTTGTCATTAAGTATGCGGATTTGTATCAACACCCTGGATAAAGTTATCTGATTGGCTGAAAACCAGAAGTGGGTGTGGCATCTTAATTTATTCAGCACACATGGGTCAAGTCTTTACCATACCATATTAACCTTGCCATCCAAAAAAGTATATTTGATTACTTAGTGTGGGATGTATCTAAATATTTTGGCTGCTTGGCAAAACAAGAAATGTCAATAAACAGTGCTCATTAGATACCATCCACTAACAAACCAAAACCTAACTGACGTGAAAACAGTATGCCCCACACAAACAAAGTTTATGGCATTTCAACATCATTTAAGTCATACTGAGACAATGAAAGGATGATAATGAAAGGATATGTGCAATGACATGTCATACAGTCATGAGCAGAATTCAGGGCTTGAACCTGGGACATCATGAAACAAAGTCTCGAATGCTAACCACACGGTCACTTCTGAGAAAGCTTAATTTTTTTTTGCTGGGCAAGTAAATTTTTTTCTACCTTGTCCAGAAAAAGGTATGTTATATAAGGAAAGGTGACAAATTTTAACATTTTCTTGCTGAAATACTTCATTGGGCAGGTACACTCTTTATAATACTATTTTAGGGGTCTATAGCATAAACCGTGTTAGTTAAACAACAATGTTATATCGAAACATTAATGTATAGATTATATTGAAAAAATGGTCATTTTTCAATATAATCTATACATTTTTGGGATCCATCTTTGAACCGCGTTGTATCCGAAACGTGTTATAACGAACCGTGTTATAGAGAGGTTGAAGTGCATTTGTTTCCATGGAGATTGAAGTGCTTCTAATGTGTGAAAACAATATATGTTTTCTTGGAGAAATAATGTTACAATAATTATATGTGGATACCCGTCTTATACGAAGCTATAGAAAAAGGTACCTGGAGAGAGAATTGATAGTATACGAGTTTCTTATGGCACCAACATCAGTTTCATAACTGTTATCTTCACGAGTCACTGGAATCTGTAAAGGTATAAAATATGCTTGAGACAGAGTATTGGAACCTGCAGTCTACAAGTATATCATAGCCTGCAACTAATATTTTTCAGGCTAGTAGCCAGGGCCAAGTTGTTCAAAACTAACAATGTCCTTAGTTAATGTATTGTTAAAACTTTGATCATTAAATATGGCATAAATGCTAATATTTTTGCTGAAAAAATGTGTGTAGCTTTGTACTTACTAGAACAGATAAAGTTTTGATCACTAACGAGCTTGTTAAGCTAAGATGCTTTGAACAACTCGGCCCAGTAAGATTTTATCCATTAAACTCCAAACTGACTACCTGTATGCAGAAAAATAGAACGTGGCTGTGGCAAACAGCATTGATGATGATGGTTTGGTGTTTTACATCCCTTTAAACACCACATTGAGATGACAGAAGAGTGATAATGAAGGTTCTGTGCAAAGAAGTGCTGTACAATCATGAGTTGAATTCCAACCCAGCGGGATTCAAACTTGGGGAAGACAGAGCTAATCTCAAGTGCTTTTCGTACATTAGTTTTATTTGCGCTTGTTTGGTTTTGTCTGTTTCCTCTTCCTGTTTGTGTCTGGAATAGGCTGCGGCTTGTGATTGTGGCACTCCCTGGACTTTTCTCTTACCCTTTTTTGGAACCTCCTGATCCACAGCGGTAAGTGCTAACCACTCTGCCACCCAGTTGCTTTTCCAGAATATTAGAATCTGCTGATGTCAGCATGTACAAAAACATAGCTCTAGATAACAGAGTATTTAGATGAATATTTTTTCTTATTTCTCCACAAAAACATATGTTGTTGGTACTCATTAAAAGCACCTCACCGAGGTGTTTCTCACGAACACCTACAACGTATGATTTCATTGAGAAATAAGTAAAATATTCATTTAAATACCCCGTTATCTGGAGCTATGTTTTCGTGCCTTCTGACATCAGGTTATCTGATTTTGCAATTCAGATATGTTCTGCACGTCACTATAAGGAGAGGTTGAAGATAAAAGTCACATAACCTTGGCCTCTGATGACCTACCTCTGGTGGAATAAAGAACTGGTCAAACATGCCTACAATCAACATATTTGGTTGGTTCTTGTCTTGTTGCTGCAAGTACACAGAAAAATATATCCATAGTACCAGATGGGATGTTTCTATTTTAACAAAAGTATATACATTTTACATTTTTTCCCACAACTATACATTGTGAGGAACTAAGAAAAATACCTACCTAAACAGCTTATTATCTAAAGCCATTATCACATCCAAACTCCAATTATCTCATTTCTTTTTTTTTTTTTGATTTGGGTTTTACGGCCCTTTCAAGAATATTTCACTTACATCAAGTCAATTGTTCATCAAAGGTGGGCGAAAACTGGAGAACCCAGGGAAAAACCACCTGACCACCCGTAAGCAGAACTTGGCTTTCCCACATGTGACCTGAGTGAGACCAATTATCTCATTTAGGAGTTAAAATACATGTAGCTGAAAGTATTCTTTTTTATCTCACAAAATGTACTTTTCTGTCTCATTACAGACAGTTATTATGAGACCTTCCAGCTTAGTATGTTTACAGAAATATTCAAAGCACTGACAGCACTGGTGGGTCGATTGTCTCTGATTGTAGGCTGGGAAAATGGGTCTTGAAAAGGGACCTAAGACTGTTTCACTCAACCCTTAATTTCCTGTAATTTAAGCAGAGATTGCAGGCCCTGATCTGATGCCACATTCTGCAGCATCTGATCTGGGTCTGCACTGTTTGCCAATGTCCCTAATGTCCCAGTCCAGGTTTTACAGATAACCCTCTATCAACAGCCCTCTGACGTCAAAGCGAAAATAGCGTGGCTATATAGAACTGTCTCCTGGATTTCGTTTTAAGCGTGATTTGATTATGTTGGTCAATGATAATGACATGGACAACTACCTGAAGGAAATTTTGGCATTTGTATACTATGGTTCAATTGTAAACAACTGACCCAAAACTGACAAAAAACTGTTAATACCTATGTTTTTTCTTAAGTATTTGCTCCTAAGGTGCAGGACTACATTGTTCACCGTTCAGAATTATATTTATAGACATGTTACTTAATTACAGATTAAGAGGATAAGGGGTTATGTCTGGTGTCCATATATTCAGAGTGACCAAGATAGTCTTCTAACCTTGAGCCATCATACAGCCTTATTCACGTATCTCATTTTGGACTTAAAATACCATATTTACCCTAGGTATTCTGACACCAAAACTTCTTACCATACTTGTTCTAAAATTTGAACATGTACAATTTGCTACCCGATATTGTGACTAAAAATTGCTGGATGAGTGGCAAACAGTGTTGACCCTGTGAGATGCCGCATTCTGCGGCATCTCATCTGGGTCTGCACTGTCTGCTCAGGCCTGTCTGTCCAGATACATAGGGTAAATATGGTAAATTTAAATGGGTTTACTTCTTTTTCATCAAACAATGCTTTGCTTTCTCAATGCATACAATTTTCTTTAGATCTCATAAAACTGGTATGGTTAAAAAAAATGGTATCTTACCTTCCCTGAAAAGAATACTAAACCAGACAAGTTAATTTGCCAGTCTAGTAACAGCTTATAAGCTTGACCTTTAGTGCCACTGCTCACCCATACTCGCACAAAGACAGCTAATGAAAGTTAAGGTTGATGGCTTTATTGGTACTTTTTGTTTGTGTTGAAGTTTTATGGCCCAGTCAACCTAATGGGGTAATGTGGAGCGCAGTCAGTATACTACACCACACTTTTACTGGGAAGGCTTAATTCTCTAAGCAGTTAACCAGTATTGTGCACATTCTTTTGCCAGAAACTGACAAGTGCCTTTCATGAATCAGCAGAAGGGTGAGAATGACCATAGAAAATATAATGTACACTGAACCCTCATTACAACGACAACATTTCTTCCCAAAGATGTTGCCATTAAAAGAATTAAAGAGTCCTTATGGACAGGGAGATATGTAAGAAAGACCTTGTTTTATTCTTATTTCCTCAAAGGACATATTTTTTTGACTATTTGTTAGAATTGCCTCAGTGGAGTGATTCTAACAAATATAGAAATCATATGTTGCTTGAAGTGTTAATGCAACAGTCTTGCAAAATTTCTCATTAACTGTCACACCTTGAGCAACAGTTTCGTTACAAAATATCTATTTTATATTTTTGAATTCATACCAAGAGATAAGGCGCTTTTTTCGTCCAGAAAATGTAGAGAAATGAGAAATAAGAAAAATATTTTGTGAATACCCTCTCTTATCTGTAGCTATATAGATTTGAATTATCTTGATATCTTTTTAGAATGACTGCCGATTCTCAATAAAGTTTCTTTCTTTTGACTTGTTTTGTTTCAGTCTGGAGGAGACTTAGAGAATGCAGAACAGCTGGCTGCAAAGTTTGCCCAGATTGTACACAATGCAACTAAAGTACCTTTCTCCAGTAACAGGAGGGAAACATTTAAGAAAATCTCAGGTAATTCAGGGTTGTGGAATACATTCAAATTGTCATTATAACAAATTTTGTCTTTGTATAGAGTGTCTGTATAAAGAGGGTTGACTGTATTTCATGATCGAATCTCCACGTAAGAATGTTGCCGACCTGGCGAGGGTCTAACCCACAACCTCCTGATCACCATCAGATGCCCACTGAGCCACAGAGGCCGGCTACTGGTATCTTGAAATATATGTATGTGTATATGAAATTCATAATATAATTAGTAAACAGCTACTTCAAGGCTGTTTGAAGTACTGTCAAAACTAGTGGACAATCTGATGCACTATTGGTTGAAGCCAAAGTCCAGTGCTTGTACTAAAACATAGTGAACATAGGGTACATTTATGTTCTGTAGAGAAACATGAACAATAAGAAAAACATCAGTACTTTGGAGTTAAAATATCTTATCTACACCATCATTTTATGCTACCTGTACTTTCAACACAACTTTTGGTCAGTGCTTGACTACTTGAGAAAAGGATACATTTAGCATGTACATCAATATCATCTTCATACTTGCTGATGTCAAAACTCTGCCAGGAGGGATTCTGAAATGAGGAGGGTTTATAACAATGAACCAGTAGTTAACTAGACTAGACACACTTGGGAGATTTTTCTTCCTAGGGAGACAAATTTGCAACTTCCATCTGCTTTCCTGCAAACCAATCCCCTCTGAAAAGGGGCCAATTCTATAAGAAAACAAATCTTTTTTTCTAGAGTAGATCTTTTTCAGACAGGAGGCAAGACAATTTCTACAGCGTTTCCATCACTGAAAGAATATATGTATCCCCTTAAGATAAAAAGCTACAACTTTAATAGGGTTGTGGATTATCCCAGGACAAGTACCGTATTTGACCTAATTACTGCACTGTGTACTTAGGTTTTTCAAAAAGACTTGGAAAACTTGCAAAATATGTACTAAGGGTAAACTTAAAACTGATCAGCAAAGGACTTTTCAAATGATGCTTATGCATTGTTGTGTTTTTTGGGGGTTTTTTTTTCTGATTTTCTCTATAAAAGCATATGTTGTGGGTACTCATTTGAATTGCATCAACAAGTTGATGCAATTCAAATGGGTTCCCACAACTTACATGTATGCTTTTATCAACTAGACAAAACGTAAACTGGCTGTATTTTGAAGACTAGGGAATTGTTTGACTGTGCGTTTATAGGGGTATGTGCGGTAATTAGGTCAAATACGGTAAATTAAAATTCGGGACAGGGGTCATAGCTCCAGGTAAGTCACTTTTTCCAACCTAAAAAGAAGACATTTTTTCCCACAAAACATGTGGGTAATCATTAGAAGTAGCACACAGAGGCTCCTCTAATTAGTAACCACAACATGTTTTCCTGGCAAAATAAGCTTTTTATATGTGGATACACCTCTTATCTTTCCTTCTCAAAAGGGGCTACTTTTTGGAGGTATTAACCCTTGTCCTGCCACACCCATTTCTAATTTTCAGCCTATCAGATTACTTGATCAAGTTTGTTGATACAGATTCACATACATAATGGCAAACAGTGCAGATCCAGATCAGTTGGCTTCTTCAGAAGCCAACTGATCTGGATCTACACTGTTTGTAAAGGCAGGGTATATCCAGGTTCAGCAGGACAAGGGTTAATCTTTTCTCCACACTCAGTGATCTTGAAGTAGGGTTTGGATTATGTTGTTGGATAATGGCATGTCAACCCTTGTTGGTCATTTTCATCACCTCCCAGAGAAAGGATAGTAGAATGAGGATCTATAAAGTTTTATCTATGGATAAGACTAAAGGGAACCAGAGTGTACTATGCTTACATGTTTAAATGCAGAATTCAGCGGTATCAGTGTCAGTATGGAACTATTTTTCAGGAAGTTATTAGATTGGTACTATTGTAAATTTGGAGGCAAAATTGAATGACAGTAGCCAAACATAAGAAATAAAAACATGCCTTGCTTTTCTCACCTGCTGCAAGCATGGCAGGCCTTCACCCCACCACACACATTTTGACAAAGGATTATAATCCAGGGAATCAAGTTTTTGTCTCCTGGAATTGTCTCCCTTTTGAAATATTGACAAAACTTTTATGGTCTACACTGTTTGCCAAGGGGGTGGTCGGGTGGTGCGAAGGTGCTGTGTATCTTACATCACCGGGGCGTCCAACTGATATTGGCTTACAGTTGGGCAAGGCCTGCTATCCTTGTAGTGGGTAAGGGTAGAGGGGGAATGTTTTTATTTCTTCTGTTTCTTCACTTTCATTCCTGTTCCTCTTTCTTCCCTGTCCCTCTCTTTCATCTCCTCTACTCTCTCTTCTATCTCTTTTCTCCCTTTCTCTGGGAGACAACACAAAATGACCCTCAAGGGTTGACGTGTCGTTAAACCCCAACACAATCAATCTACACTGTTTGCCACTAATCCAGCAATATTCTAGACACATGAACAGGTTGTGAAATGGACTCATATTTTAGGACAAGCATAAGAAGTTAATGGATCTCAAAGAGAGAGAGATGATGATGATGATGATGATGATGATGATGATGATGATTTGATGTTTTACATCCCTTTTAACATTATTTAAGTCATATCAAGAGGGAGGAGTGAGGCAGACATAGAGACACACACACACAAGTTAAGACAGGAACTTACCAATGAGCCTGTTACTATTTCGCTTTTGTAGAACTCTGAAAAGAAATTTCAAACAGCAGTAATAATTTAGTCATCTATTAGGTCCATACTGTTTGCTAAGACCTGTATGCATAGCAACAGATACAGCACTTTTTTCATCCGAAAAATGCTGATATCTTTCTTATTTCTCCATGAAAACATATGTTGTGGGTACTCATTAGAAGCGCCTCGGCGAGGCGCTTCTAATGAGTACCCACAACATATGTTTTCACCCAGAAATAAGAAAGATATTATGTGGATACTCCCTCTTATCTGTAGCTATGTACAGTATGTCCAAATACATACATGTGGTAAATATGGTACCAGTAAATTCACACACCAAGAGTTAGGATAGACAGGTCTATGCAAACAATGTTAAAGTAAACTATTGGTCTAAGGAGGAAAAAGTGTGCCTATTGCAAGACTCAAACCATGATCCTGTGCTTGCAAGTCAGACTGGTGCTCTACTGTGCCAACCAGATTGACAGTCCTACCATCATCACACTCCTTCCCCTTCTAACTTTTATTAAGGCATTAGCTGAATATACATGTACTCAGTATCTAGCCTTTCCCTGCACTCGCCAGTTTACCATGTCACCATTAAAGTAAACTAGGAAGAAAAAGTGTGCCTGATGCAGGACTCAAACCTGTGAACCTCCGCTTAAAAGTAAGGTGTTCTATCAACTGAGCCAACCAGGTTGATAATCCTGCCTATCACCACAGCGAAGAGTAACTTAACCCACTGAAGACTGGAGATCCCTAAATGGGTAACTGGCAAACTGTGCAGACCCAGATAAGATTCTGCAGAATGCAGAATCTGATCAGGGTCCCCACCGTTTGCAAATAGTTAGACCATTTTTCTTTAGAAATATCTTCATCATATAGCCTGGCATACCTAAAATCAAAAATTTACCCTTCCAATATATATTGTGGGAGAGTTCATTCCGTCTTTGTTTGTGTTGAGGTTTTACGGCCCAGTCAACCCAATGGGGTCATGTCGAGCGCGGTCAGTTTACCTAACCACACGTTTACTGGGCAGGCTTAGTCCTCTAAGCGGTTAACCAGTATTGTGCACATTCTTTCGCCAGAAACTGACAACTGCCCTTCTTGAATCAGCAGAAGGGAGATAATGACCGTAGAAAATATTTCATGATCAATCTCCACGAAAGAATGTTGCTGACCTTGGCGGGGGTTGAACCCACGACCTCCTGGTCTCCAGTCGGACGGCGCATCCAACTGAGCCACCGAGGCCGGCTTCATTCAGTCTTTACTGGGTTAATAAGACCCAGCTCCTATGATGCAGAATTAATGTAAGTGCACTGTTTGCCACTTCTCTCGCAATTTTTTAACACATCAACAGACAGTAACATGGACCAGAGGTTTATAATTCTACTAACGGGGCTATCAGCTCCCCAGTATAGGTGTGCAACATGTAGTTTGCTGGTTCCTATCATCTCATTAGCTGCTGACTGAGAGTTTATCTAGTTCTCTTAGAGAAACTGCTATGACAATAGCTTTCACCTCTGCAGTACTTCATTAAATGTTAACAGAATTACACATTAATAATAATTACACATGCCAGTTGCACAGTCGAAGAAAAAAAAATCAACAAATGACATCTTGAAAAATTTTTTTATTTGTTCCAGAAACAGGGGTCAGCCTAGAGCTTTCAGAGAGGGAGAAGTTTTGCGACAATATCAGAATTCAGGGCGAAGTTTTGGTTAAAATTTTGGATTTCCCTATACATTCTATACATTTTCACTTCTCCCTCAGCTCAAGATATGGAAAAGTCAGCCAGCTTAAGAGACTTTTTCTCCCAAATCGCCCTCTAGGATGACCCCTGCAGCAAACAGGGTTTAACATTTCATGCAAATTGTCTCCTAAGGAGACAGTCAGCATGAAATGTCAAACCCTGCTTTCAGAAAAAAATATCATCAAGTTGTTGTCTGTTGAATTTGTCCTGCACTTGGGGTTAAACAGAAAACCTTTTCTTAATATATACATGTATTACTTTGGAGCAAGGACTATACAAACCCATTAATGCCAATCACTGCTGAAGCCAGCTAGCCAGTGATATGGCACTTTCTTACTGTAAGTCGTTTTGAGAGTCATAGCCCTGTGTCTCTGCATGGACTTATTAAATTAAGAAAAAGTATGGTAAGGTGTCTGAATACTTAGGGTAAATACATGTAGTAAATACTGAATTTACTATTTACAGTGTCATATTACCTTTGTTCCTAGCATTTGTGTGAAGAGTAAAATACACTTGTAACTTTGTGATATCTTTCCAACTGAATTTCTTACACTGTAGATTTCTCAGGGTCAGGCTACGTACATGTCGCAATCTTCTCTGAAAGTAAACATGGAGGTGTACAAACATATACACCACAACCTCTTTATAACACTTTTGTTGGGGTCCATTAAGGCTGACTAATAGAAGCTGAAAAGATAATTGATTATCAGTCCTGCCATTGTGATCGATAATGGATTAATAATCACTGAAGATTTGGTTATAATTTTACCTGTCTGAGCATGACTTTTACCATATGTTATACTTTATTGCATATATTCGGTCAGACAGGCCTAAGCAAACAGTGTAGACCCTGATGAGATGCCGCAAATGCAGCGTTTCATCAGGGTCTACACTGTTTGCCACCCATCCAGTTACTTTTAGACACAACAATGGGTAGTAAATTGTACTTGTTCAAATTTTAGATTATGTATGGTAAGGAGTCGAGGTGTCTGAATACTAAGGGTAAATACATAAAGTGACAAACACAGAAATCAAATGATTGGTTATTAGCAAATCAGTAATGATAATCATTTTGTGGAATTTATCGATCAATTAATCGATTTTCCGATTAATCGTGCCTGCCTAAGGGTCCATAGCATAAACCGTGTTAATTAAACAACCTTGTTATATCCAAACAAAAATGTATAGATTATATTGAAAAATGACCATTTATAGGCTAGAATGCACTTTACCGGGCACTACTAATTTTGACTAGGTTATATATGTGGGTTTGCATCAATATTTCCTAATTGCATTGTGTACGACTGGAACATATAATCCGGATGATATGTTGCAGGGGTTTGGGGGCAGCAGCCCCCAACTAAATGTAACTATGAAGTCAGTTGAATAGTAGTGCCCGGTAAAGTGCAACTGCCCCGTTTTAGGCTAGAATGCACTTTACCGGGCACTACTAATTTTGACTAGGTTATATATGTGGGTTTGCATCAATATTTCCTAATTGCATTGTGTACGACTGGAACATGTATATGATCCGGATGATATGTTGCAGGGGTTTGGGGGCAGCAGCCCCCAACTAAATGTAACTATGAAGTCAGTTGAATAGTAGTGCCCGGTAAAGTGCAACCGCCCCAGGTTTTACAGCCCAGTCAAGATGGGGTCCTGGGCAGGCTTAGTCCTCTAAACAGTTAACCAGTATTGTGCATTGTGCACATTCTTTCATCAGAATCTGACAACTGTCCTTCTTGAATCAGCATAAGGGAGATGATGACCGTAGAAAATATTCCTGATCAAATCTCCACAAAAAAAAATTTGCAGACCTGGCGGGGTGAAATCCAAAAGCTCCTGATCACCAATCAGACACGCATCCAACTGGGCCACCGAGGCCTGCGTTTGCACATCCATGCAGTCTGATTAAGGCTTCTATTCTCCAGATACTGGTGAAGGCCTTGCTCTGGCTGTACATATGCTATACTCTTGGGAGGTTATTATCAGGATTAATGCAGCTGTACAGTTAGCCAAAACCCCTACTACGGGATAGTCCACAGGTGCTTGACAGCTGCTTTGACATACGTACGATACGGATCCAAACAAAAAAAAAAAATAACAAAAAAGAACATAAATTTACCTGGTATGTTGGTAAATCAAATGCATTCCTTACAAGACCCTGGCGTTTCTCTGACATGTCTGTTGTAACAGTTCGCAGAATCTTTAAAAGGCATCAAATATTGATTTTATTTGTAATT
Organism: Anodontia alba; assembly: GCA_964016985.1. NCBI lineage: Eukaryota > Metazoa > Mollusca > Bivalvia > Lucinida > Lucinidae > Anodontia > Anodontia alba. The sequence goes on along the minus strand of OZ024832.1, from coordinate 1,502,843 downwards.
TCCTTCCGAGTCCACGATCATGATGACGGAAGTTCTGCCCCTCAGTTCGTCCACCATTATGACCTTTTCTTAATCTCGTCGGGATCATGTGACCTGTCATAAAACGCAAGATTTTTAGAAAAAGCTATGACAACCGACACATGTTCTGATCTGTTGTTACATTATATTATTTGAAATTTTAAAATTTAGATGAACACCTAAAAATTTTACAAAATAAAGGTACGGCTATTAAGAAAGTTGACGTGATTTAAACGAGAAGATGCTGAAGCCAGGTCATGTGATAAGAGTTAAAATTGTAAACAAAAATATCCCACACGATTTGGTGTAAATAAACAAGGATGAGATAATTTTTTTTATCTCTAAGCATAAATTCTGTTAAGGTACTGTTTTTTCTGGAAAGCACTACGCGTTCATTTATAACTGTCATAAGAAAAATATTGTATTTTTTTGCTTTTAGTAAATCACATACTTGATCCAATGTGGGTGGAGTACCACAGACTATCTATCCAATAATGCTTAACGTATTTCTGGGACTTGTAGCATGTGGGGTCATAATTTTGAAGGTTTAAAAAATCTTCATCATCAATATGTCATATATGAGAGCCTATATATGACATATTGATGATGAAGATTTTTTAAACCTTTAAAATTATGACCCCAAGTGTCTGTGTGGAGTGCATGTACAACTGATAAGCATCCTGCAGTCTGGTTCAAAATAAAATGATTTATATAGAATGACTTGTGTACAGTCTAACGCAAAAAATGCATAGGCTGTGCACAATGTGTATCACATCTGTTCTGCACATTTCTGATATGCTTTGTTACTATTGGCTATAATCTGATTCAGTCATAATTTACACAAATTACCATACATACTTAAGTACTCGGACACCTCAGCTCCTTACGAAACTATCTATCTATCTATCTATCTAGTTGTACTACAACACGCCCTTGCGAGGATTATCTGCAGGTGATTGCGCTTTGTGAAGAAAAAAAGGAAGAATAGTGAGGATAAAAGTGAGATAGTGAAATGGAAATAACAGATGATAGTGTTACTGGTTAAAAAAAATGAGGTTAAAATCAGGTTAAAAATGGGTCTGTTGTGTTATATGGTAAATGGTGGTCAAGAGACCTGACTGCCACACTGAACTGTGTCAGTGTCGACAGCATGACTGTTGTAGGCAACAGTGTATTCCGTTGCACAGCAGTCAATGGGAGAAAGGAGTACTTATACATGTAGTAATTAACCGGAGTAAGGATCTGACAGTATACGAGGTGACGCCGAAGGCTGTGATGGGTTGCCGCTTTGGGCTGCTTGAAATACGAAGGCATCTGGATGGCAAGCATGCCATGTGTGATTTAATAAAGTATACAAAGTCGGGCATCAGCCCTCCTGTTCCAGCGGCTGCCAACCTAGATCTTGCTGCATCCAAGTTACGCTACTGTAGAGGAATGTTGCCCTTGTACCTGCATGTTAATCAAACATCCAATGATTTTATTTCTGTGCAATAACTCCTGTTCTATTTGTGGAATTTCATTGAAATTTTGTTTCAATTGTTGCTGAGAAGATCTTGCATGGGATTGTTAATGGGCAAATTTGGATAATTAAATACTAAGCTATGGCTGCTGATTTATAAATTGGTTTCTATGCCAAAACGGATAATTGTTATAACTGGTTTCTGTGCCAAAACTTAAATGCATTTCATCCAATTTAAATAGAACTCAAGCGGTGGCTTAATTTGTTATTGATGGCTGAGCACAGGTTCACTATGAAAAAGGCATATAAATGTATCACTTTCGACATATGTTGCGGCTACCAATAAACATTGAAAATTGCTTTCCTTGTCTTTCTGAAATTTTCTTTTCTGACGGCGTTCGAGTGATAGGGTCCTGTCTTGCTGTGTGGTCCTTTTATCCTGAAACTTAGACAGGACTGTGGAAACACTATGCAGGGCTTGTTCCACTTGTCCAATTACCTTGAGGAAAAGTAAGAAATTTCAATTTACTTGTCCTGAGACAAGGATTTTGTAGCTCTAGCTAAGAAGACTATCCAGATTATTATGGCCCCAACTTGGCTTGTCTGTTCGGTTCGTTCATTTGTCACGCATTCTGGTGCATAGCGTAACTAAAGAACCATGTATGCAAATGTTTTGAAATTTCATGTATGGATTCCTCATGCAAAAATAGGTGACCCGTATTTTTTTTCTTGTCCGAATTATCTCCCATTTTAGAGTTATTGCCCTTTAAATAATATAACATTGAAATCTCGTTAGCAAGATATCTCAAAAAGTACATGTATTTGAGCTAGAATCTTGATATTTGGTATACTGATTGGGATTGAGGAGGATATCACCTGATTAAACTTTCAACCAATTTAATGAAATTTTGTTGGAGTTATGGCCCTTTGCAGTTGTTGGCCATTTGTTGTTTTCATGTGCATAGCCTAAGTTTAGAACCATGTATGCTAATGTTTTGAAATTTCATATATGGATTCTTCATGAAAAAGTAGGTGACCCGTATTTTTTTTTCTTATCCAAATTAGCTCCCATTTTAGAGTTATTTCCCTTGTAATAAAATAAGACTGAAATCTCGTTAGCAACATATCTCAAAAAGTATTTGAGCTACAGCTTTTATATTTAGTATACTGATTGGGACTGAAGAGGAAACCACCTGATTAAATTTTCAGCCAGTTTAATGAAGTTTTGTTGGAGCTATGGCCCTTTGCAATTTTAGGTCATTTGTTGCTTTCATGTGCATTGCATAAGTTTAGAACCATGTATGCTAATGTTTTGAAATTTGGTATATGGATTCCTCATGAAAAAATAGGTGACCCGTATCTGAATTATCACCCATTTTAGAGTTATTTCCCTTTTAATAAAATAACACTGAAATCTCGTTCAGGGCCTGACAAATCCATTGCCCAGCTGCCCGGGACAAGTCCAAATTTTGGCTGGGCAAGTTATTTTTTATTTCACTTGCCCAGAAAAATGTATAGAATATGTGGGGAATATTGTAATTCCGAGCCATTTTCAAGATGCTGTGGAATGCCGGGCAAGTGGCTGAAACTTGGATCTGTCAGGCCCTGTCGTTAGCAACATATCTCAAAAAGTATTTGAGCTACAGCTTTTATATTTGGTGTACTGATTGGGACTGAAGAGGAAATCACCTGATTAAATTTTCAGCCAGTTTAATGAAGTTTTGTTGGAGCTATGGCCCTTTGCAATTTTAGGTCATTTGTTGCTTTCATGTGCATTGCATAAGTTTAGAACCATGTATGCTAATGTTTTGAAATTTGGTATATGGATTCCTCATGAAAAAATAGGTGACCCGTATCTGAATTATCACCCATTTTATAGTTATTTCCCTTTTAATAAAATAACACTGAAATCTTGTATATTTGTACTGTTATTACCATCATGGGCAAGCAGTGTTGGAGTCAAACATGGCATAAGCATTATCTGATAAGTCCTTTGCACTTTTTTTTTATGTGTACCTTTAGTATAGGTAGGCACTTATTTTACTACAAGTTTTCCCAGCATTTTTTAAAAACCTAAGCGCACAGTGCAGTAATTAGGTTGAATACCATAACTTGTAGAGGTTATGCTCCTGACTGTCTGTCCATTACATTTTGGTTTCTGAGTGCAGGGGTGGGAGTGAGTATCTAATAAGCACTGCTTATTGACTTTTCTTCTTTGTTTATTTTCAGATCTGATGAGCCATAATGACAGTTCCTTTAGACCGCATTCCTGATTCCCTCGGCTACCTGGTACTGGCCGAAGACGGTGCTGTTATCAATGTATGTACCATATTTGGGGCCAGTTGTCATCAGCAAAATATACAGTTGAAATTATAGTTCCAGATAAGGCACTTTTTCCTCAGCGAAAAAGTACTGATATTTTTCTTATTTCACCATGAAAGCATATTATTTTGTTGGTACTCATCAGAAGTGCCTCACAGAGGCACTTCTAATGAGTACCAACAATATGATTATGTTTTGGTTGAGAAATAAGGAAACATATTTACCTGATAACCCCTCCTATCTGGAGTTTTACTGTTCTTAAGCATTTTCTACGGTCATTCTCTCCCTTCCGCTGATTCAAGAAGGGCAGTTGTCAGTTTCTGGCGAAAGAATGTGCACAATACTGGTTAACCGCTTAGAGGACTAAGCCTGCCCAGTAAACGTGTGGTTAGGTAAACTGACCGCGCTCGACATGACCCCATTGGGTTGACTGGGCCGTAAAACCTCAACACAAACAAACTGTTCTTAAGCACTTTAAACTGTATTATTTTTTGCACGTAATCAGTAGGTGACAAATCAACACTGCTTTTCGTATTTTTTCCAGATTTTAGGATTTGTTATTTCTGTCATATTTTCTCCTTACAATTTGTAGTAAATATCAAACCTTATTTTTCTGGGAAAAATTCGAAAACTATTTCAAGTTATGTCTGCCGAAATTTTTACAAAGCATGTTAAAACATAGTCTGGGCATTCCGATAGAGCATAAAAGTCATTTTTATGCCCTTGTCTGCCAAAGGCAGCAGTGGGGAATATAGCATTTGGCCACGATGTTACATCTGTACCTGCTTACGTGCATGTCATATTTGTAACCAGTCTAACAAATGTTTAAGTTTTCATTCAAATTTAAATTGACATTTACATACACGTTTCTCTTCAGTCTTGGAGGTCATAGCTTGGGAACATTGTATTGAAATTTGGTAATGTTAGCTAGATTTAAACCTACAACTCCTACAATGCTGGGTCATGCCCTATGGTGTTGCTAGGGGTCAAAATGTATAACAGATCAGATTGAGTATTTGGCAAATAGTTATTGAAATTTATGCAACCAGATGTTGTTGCCATTTGTGCAAAGGGCATGGCATTTGTGCACTTTAGAAATGTCTATTTTATATTTTTAAACTCATACCAACAGACAAGGTGCTTTCTTCATCCAAAAAATGCTATCTTTCTTATTTCTCCACAAAAACATATAAGTGTCTCACTGAGGCGCTTCTAATGAGTACCCACAACACATGTTTTTGTGGAGAAATAAGAAAAATATTATGTGGCTACCCCCTCTTATCTGTAGCTATGCTCTTGTAGGTCATAGCTAGGGTACATTTTATTGAAATTTGGTAATGTTACTTAGCTAGTTTTAGACCTACAACTCCTACAACTCTGAATCATGCCATAGTGTGTTGCTATGGGTCAAAATGTATAACAGATCAGATTGAGTATTTGGAAAATACGGTAAATTTCCTAAAATTTCGAACACTTTATTCCATACTCTTTTGGCTTAAATTTTGCTTTTTATGCAGCAGTTCCTTTAAATATTCAGTGGAATGGCAAACAGTGTAGACCCTGATCAGACTGCTCCTTCAGGTGCAGTCTGATCAGGGTCTACACTGTTTGCATATGTCATTTTGTCAGATGCTTTAGTGTTTGAATTTTTAGGACATTTACCGTAGTTATTGAAATTTATGCATCCAGATGTTGCTGCCATATGGGCAAAGGGCATGGCATTTGTGCACTTTAGACACAAAGTCATATCTATTTTATATTTTTGAATTCATACCAAGAGATAAGGCGCTTTTTTCATCCAGAAAATGTAGAGAAATGAGAAATAAGAAAAATATTTTGTGAATACCCTCTCTTATCTGTAGCTATATAGATTTGAATTATCTTGATATCTTTTAAGAATGACTGCCGATTCTCAATAAAGTTTCTTTCTTTTGACTTGTTTTGTTTCAGTCTGGAGGAGATTTAGAGAATGCAGAACAGCTGGCTGCAAAGTTTGCCCAGATTGTACACAATGCAACTAAAGTACCTTTCTCCAGTAACAGGAGGGAAACATTTAAGAAAATCTCAGGTAATTCAGGGTTGTGGAATTATCAAATTTTGTTACTTGTCCACGGACGTCATCATGAAAACATGCCTATATAATTTTGACCCACTTAAACCCCACTTTTTATCGCACCTGCTTGTAGCAGGATGCGATATAGGCGTCCGATTTTCTGTCCGTCCGTCCGTCAGTCCGTCCGTCAGTCCGTCCGTCCGTCTGTCAACATTTATGTCGACGTTCGACATTTATGTCAAAGTTAGTATTCTAATCAACTACAAGACTAAACAACCATCAAACCTTGCATGAAACATCTCCTTGACCTCCTGACTTTGCGATATAGGCGTCCGCTTTTCCATATGTCTGTCCATTTGTCCGTCCGTCTGTCAACATTTATGTCGACGTTCGACATTTATGTCACAGTTAGTATTTTAATCAACTACAAGACTAAACAACCATCAAACCTTGCATGAAACATCTCCCTGACCTCCAGACTTTACGACAGAGGTGCCCATTTTTCCATTCGTCTGTCTGTTCGTCTGTCCGTCTGTTAACAGTTCTGTTATGTCGAAGTTCGACATTTATGTCAAAGTTAGTATTCTAATCAACTACAAGACTAAACAACCATCAAACCTTGTATGAAACATCTCCCTGACCTCCTAACTTTGCAACATAGATGCCCGCTTTTCCATTCGTTTGTCCGTTCGTCCGTCCGTCTGTCTGTTAACAGTTCTGTTATGTCGAAGTTCGACATTTACGTCAAAGTTAGTATTCTAATCAACTATAATTCTACAACAACCATCATACCTTGCATGACACATCTCCCTGACCTCCTCACTTGGCAGGTATGTTGACCCAGTGACCTTGACCTATATTTTGCGCTCCATTGACATTGACACAATTTACATTGACGTTCCAGATCTTCTCAACTATAAGGTGTACAACTACCAAACCTTGCATAGTGCTTCTCCTAGATGTACTGACTTGGCAGGTACCTTGACCCGGTGACCTTGACCTATATTTTGCGCTCCAGTGACTTTGACATATTTTGCGTCGACGTTCGATATCTCCTCAACTATAGGGCCTACAACCATCAAACCTTGCAAAGTGCTTCTTCTCAACGTACTGACTTGGCAGATACCTTGACCTGGTGACCTTGACCTATATTTTGGCTGCAGTGACTTTGACATAATTTACGTCAACCTTCCAGATCTCCTCAAGTTTAAGACCTCTAGCCACCAAACCTTGCATAGTGCTTCTCCTAGATGTACTGACTCGGCAGGTATCTTGACCCGGTGACCTTGACCTATATTTTGCGCTCCAGTGCCTTTTACACATTTTACATCAATGTTCAATATCTCCTCAACTATAAAGCCTACAACCATCAAACCTTGCATAGTGCTTCTCCTCAATGTACGGACTCTGCAGGTACCTTGACTGGGTGACCTTGACCTATATTTCGCACTCCATTGACTTTTACACCTTTTACGTCACCCTTCCATATGTCCTCAACTCTAAGGCCTTCAACCACCAAACCTTATATAGCGCTTCTTCTCAATGTACTGACTCGGCAGGTACCTTGACCTGGTGACCTTGACCTATATTGTGCACTCCAGTGACTTTTGACACATTGAATGTTGATGTCCGGTATCTCCTCAAATATAAGACCTACAACCACTAAACCTTGCATAGTGCTTCACCTTATTGCACTGGCTTGGCAGGTACCTTGACCCAGTGACCTTGACCTATATTTGACACATTTTACGTTGATGTTTGATAACTCCTCAACTATAAGGCCTACAACCATAATACCTTGCATTGTGCTTCTCTTTGATGTACTGAATTAGCAGGTACCTTTACCCGTGACCTTGACCTTTATTTCATGCTCCAGTGACTTACACATTTTACGTCAATGTTCCATTATCATTGGGCTGTATGATACGAAAAGTCAGTGGTGAAGATATAGCCATTAGAGGGAATGGAACTGGCCTGGAATATATGTGCCCCACTAGGCACTTTGTCTACATTTTTTTTCAACCCAGTTTTCCGACTAAGCACTGCTAAGAATGAAATAAACTTATTTAATAATCACGTTCTGATTGTGGCTCCTGTGACTTTTGCCCCAGCAGGTGCGATGACGCCTTCCGCGGAATTCTTGTATATAGTAAAACTGGGGTTTACAGGGGTGTACATTATTTTTGTTATTCCTGCTCGAAAACATAGATTGTGGGTACTCATTAGAACCACCTCACCGAGGCAGTTCTAATGAATACCCACAATCTATGTTTTGAGCAGAAATATGAAAAATATCAGAATTTTTTATCTGAAAATTTTCAGTTTTTGGAGGTGAAATTTTTTTATATATTTGAATAGGCGTGTTTTGGTAATGAAATAAATGGTCAAACATCCACCTGTCCAGCTAAGATTAATTGCCCCAAAAACTGACATTTTTCTTATTTCTGGAAGAAAACATATGTTGTGGGTACTCATTAGAAGCACCTCAGTGAGGTGCTTCTAATGAGTACCCTCAATGTTTTTTTGTTTTTGTTTTTCGAGAAATAAGAAAAAATATATATGTCATAATCTGGATACACTTAGCTAGAGCTGTGAAGTCGTTGTCCCAGTATAAGTAAATTGAAAATTTCTTACTTGTCCTCAGGGAAATGGAACAAATTGGTCAAGTCAGGCATGGTATTTCCACAGCCCTGGGTAAGTGCTCAAGGTGTACTGAGACCATTGAAGCTCCATATGTGGCATTTTTACTAATCAAAAACACAAATCATCTTCTTATTTCTCCATGAAAACATGTTGCAAGCACTCATTAGAAGTGCCTCAACATATGTTGTGGATACTCATTAAAAGCACCTTAATTCAAGGAGGCACTTCTGATAAGTACCCACAATATATGTTTTTGTGGAGAAATAAGTTTCCAAAAAAGGGTTTTGATTTTTCTCATTTTTTCCTTTTCCATTTTTATGATGATAATATCTAATTAGGTGCTGTATTTTGTGATACTGGAATGGCCTATTAATCCTCCTATCGTAAGGGCACTACAAATATAAGCTGGGCACAAAAGTACAGTCCATGGCATGTCTGACTGTTGAATCAAGGGGTTTGAATCCCAGCTCAGCCACATAACTTTTGTGGAAATTGATGATGAAATCATTTCTATGGTCATTCTTCCTTTTCGCTGATTCAAGAAGGGCAGATAAATTATCAGTTACTGGCAAATGTATGTGCCCAAGTACTGATTAACCCATTGAAGACTGGAGACCCCTAAATGGGTAACTGGCAAACAGTGCAAACCCAGATCAGACGCCGCAGAATGCAGCGTCTGATCAGGGTCTCCACTGTCTGCAAATATTTCAACCTTTTTTCTTTAGGAATATCTACATTATATAGCCTGACATACTTAAAATCGAAAATTGTACTCTTCCAATATATAGTGTGGGAGAGTTTATTCAGTCTTTAATGGGTTAACTACTTAGAGCACTAAGCCTGCCCAGGAAAAGTGTGAGTAGATTAACTGACCAGCATTGCATGACCTTAATTTAAACTGTGAACTAGGTTGTAAAACCAACTCAAATCAAACAACAAAACAAAATGCCTGCCCACGCTCCCACCCTCTCTAATATGATAATTGCCTGGCTCAGTGGCTCAGTCGGATGCATATTCAACTGGTGATCAGAAGGTCACGTGTTAGATCCCCACCAGGGCCAGCATTATTTTGTGGCGATTGATCATGAAATATTTTCTACGATCATTCTCGTCCTTTCGCTTATTCAAGAAGGGCAGTTGTCAGTTTCTGGTGAAGGAATGTTCATAAATACTGTTAACCAATTATTACAGGACTAAGCCTGCCCAGTGAAAGTGTGGTTAGGTAAACTGACCGGCTCGACATGACCTTAACAGTGTTGACTAGGTCATAAAATACCATCCTCAAATCAGTCAACAAACATAATGCTTACCTTCTCTAAAATGGTGAGTAGAAGTATAGCAAAGACATGTATGACATTTTGTTCCCTAAGCTCATTCACATGAAATGTCAGGACCTTTTGTTTAGAAAAAAAATGACAAAAAAAAAAACATCACTCATGTTTCATTTTCTGATTTCACCTTCAGAGTGCAAGTGGTTATCCCAAAAAGTGCCAAACAGAATATTAGCAGTGAAAATTCTTTATATTTCAATATTATTTTTCAGAAAAAAATAAGTCTTGTCGTTATTTGTGATTTATCTGTTAGGCAGCTGGTTCAAATAAAAAGTTAAGTCTCATTTTCTCTGAAAACCAAAAATAAAAATAAAAATACATGTAAAAAAAAATAAAAATGCTCTCTGCTGCAGTTGTTATCGATACTTTAATTGTTAAGTTGAAAATGTATTTTTTCTGTTTTTGTTATTTCAGTTGTATGGGACACATTTTTGTACATAATCACAGTATCAAACCACAAGATCTTCATCAGCAAACGGAAATATATTCCTCCGGAACCAGTCAGTGCTTAGTAACTATAGCAGCCAGGATACTTTGGAGATGGCAGCTTTTAAAAAATAGTACTAAAAGCTCATTACGAGAACATGCCTATTGAAATATATAGCAAAAATTTACTCCAAAAATTGAAAATTTTCAGATAAAAAATGCTAATATTTTTCTTATTTCAGCTTAAAACATAGATTGTGGGTACTCGTTAGAACCGCCTCGGCGAGGTGGTTCTAACGAGTACCCACAATCTATGTTTTTGAGCAGGAATAAGAAAATAATGTATACCCCTGTAAACCCCACTTTTACTACATGAAAGTGGGGTTTGAGGGGGTAAAAGTTATATAGGTATGTTTTCATGATGTATGGCAACTGTTCTATAAATTGGGCAGTAAAATCTTAATTTCCAAAACTTATCCACGAAGAACACTGAGGGAAGTTAGCAAAGGGAGGCAATTAAATTGCATTCCTTTGCTAAGTTGGTTAATTGCCTTTGCTTCTTTGGAGATGAAAATTAACCCATTTAAGCCTAGTGGACTCTTCTACCGTAACTCTTTGGACAGGTCCATTTCTTGTATAAGGCATGTCTGGTTATTAGTTTTTATTGTTATAATTTTTTGTAGAAATTTCTGAATTTAATGCAAACAGTGTAGAACCTGATCAGACGCCACATTCTGCGGCATCTGATCTTGGTCTACACTGTTTGCCAATGTTCCTTTTATGGGACGCTAGGCTTAAATGCGTTAATAGATTTAGATATCACAGTTATTCTCCCTGTTCAGTTTTCTAGAACATTTACTGTAGATTTGCTTTAAGAGGATTGGTGTATGAGAAAGCAAACAGGAAGTCAGAGAAGTTGTCACCGTTGTCAAAAATGGTAGAAATCATAAGTGTATCCACCTTAAATGTGTTTGGAACAAATACCTTATTCACGCTAAGTATTTGGACATCTCAACTCCTTACCATACTTGTTCTAAAATTTAAACAATCAATTTACTACCTGATGTTGTGTCTAAAAACTGCTTGATGGGTGGCAAACAGTGTAGACCCAGATGAGACGCCGCAGAATGCGGCATCTCATCTGGGTCTGCACTGTTTGTTCAAGCCTGTCTGTCCGAATACATATGGTAAATACAGTAGTTATAAATATATAGATTGTCATAGTGCTTTAGGGTAAGCTGGAGAGCTTAGTAATAATTGCTTTTCTTATTTCTCTGCCAAATTACCGTACAATACATACAAGCCACAACATGCCCTGTATGTACTTAGGAACATCTTTACTGTAGAAGCAGGTCAGCCTGTACATCTTGGCAGTCTGATCAATGTCTTCTCTGGACACTCGTTCAATAGCCAGGACCCAGGGTTTCATCACGGTTTCTTAATTCTCAAAAACATATATCATTAGTACTCATTAACCCTTGTCATGCTGAATGAATTAAGCTGCCGGACCCACTTCTGTTTTTCAGCCAGTCAGATTACTTTAGCAGAAAGCTGCTATAAATTCACATTCTGAATGGTAAACAGTGCAGATCCAGATCAGTTGGCTTCTTCAGATCTGCACTGTTTGCAAAGGCAGGGCATGTCCGGGTTCAGCAGGACCGGGGTTAATTCTCAAAAACAAATGTCATTTGTACTTATTAAAAGCACCTTGGCGGGGTGCTTTTAACTAGTATCAACAACATCTATTTCTTATTGGAGAAATAAGAAAAATACTATACATCCATAATCTTTGGTAAAGAAATGCAGAGAAGCATGTCATCTGGAGCTGCATGTATGAGCTTAGCCCAATAATGCCTTTTTCTTAAAGATAGGAATACGGTATTTACCCTAAGTATTGGGGCACCTTATCTACTTACCATACTTGTCCTAAAATTTGAAATAGTTCATTCTACTACCTCTTAATGTTTTTAAAATATTGCTGTATGCCTGGCAAAAAGTGTAGACCCTGATCAGACGCAGCATTCTGCGGCATCTGATTTGGGTCTACATTGTTTGCAAATACTTAGGGTTATTATGGTATGTTCATTTGAATACCTGATGAGGTTGAAAAACATTGTGATGAAATGGCACTCAATGTAGACTGTAATCAGACTGCTTCATGAGCAATCTTATGTGGGTCTGCACTGTTTGCTGAGACCTAGCTGTCCAAATATTCAGGGCAAATTAAAATGTAGTTATACAGATAGTTCTGTGTATAAGTGAAACCAGATGAGCCAGAAAGTAAGAAAAGGGCCCTGATTTTAGGGGTTTTTTTTGTAGACAATATACATGTACTACAGAGACCCTTTTCATCATGTTACTTAGCTTTGTACAATTATGTAACAAGACAACACACAGCCACTTTCATTGTAGGCAGTGCTTTAGATAATCTGTATATTTGTCCTGCTGAATAAATTAAGGTGCTATTCCCACTTCTAATTTTCAGCAAATCAGATTACTTGATCTGGATTGTTGCTATAAATTCACATACCTAACGGCAAACAGTGCAGATCCAGATCAGTTGGCTTCTTCAGAAGCCAACTGATCTGGATCTACACTGTTTCCAAAGGCAGGGTATATCTGGGTTCAGCAGGACAAGGGTTAATTGAGCACATTCCGAAAGGTACAGTTTAGCTTTTGTGGACAGCAAAGATCTGTACTAGCCTGCTTATCTGCCAAGTTTAGTATGGATATTTGCTGCTTGCATATAGGCTCTACAGGTCATGTTTAGCTTATGTAGCAAGTGGTTAGAGCATGAATAGTCTGCATTGATGTAGTAAGTTTGTTGTTTGCCAATGCCAAGTTGTGCTTTTTTCACATGCTCAGTTAATAGCTTGTCTGTATAAAGTACAGAAAGAACTGTTGTTCTACCTAAAAGATCCTTGGCATTGGTTTTTGTCTTGTAAGTGCCCAATCCCCTCTGACAGTGAGCCTGGAGCCAAGGTCAAGGACTTAGACAGATTTCACAAATGATGAAGTTTTATGTTAGTTTTTTAAAGATCTGTGTCTACTGATACCTGGATAGATTTATAATTGGCCTGATGTTGTGTTTGATACTTGAATTGATGATAGATACTGGGCCAAAGTTTTGTTCAGTACTATCGCTACCAACTCCCCAACCTCCTCAATGACCTTTAGGTCAAGCTTATGAATTTAGAAGTTTTTCATAGTCTAAATGTTAAAGTTTTATGGTAAAGATTTAGTTTCTTGGACTAATGTTAAATAGTGATCCAAAGTTTTGTTTACTACAATCCACACACACTCAGTGACATTGAAGTCCACACCCAAACAGATTTGAAGTCAAATTCATGGTCTTAAATTCTTTTTTCACACTTCACATAGGTCTAGATAAGAGTGGGTAAATAGTTTTCTTATTTCTCATTGAAAACATATGTTGTGGGTACTCAATAGAAATGCCTCATTGAGGTGCTTCTGAGTACCCACTTGTTTTCTCAAAACGTGGGTACCGGTACTCAGAAGAAGTAGCTCGACAGTACTGATTAGAAGCGCTTCACTTAGGCACTTCTAATGAGTACCCACAACATCTGTTTTTGTGGAGAAATAAGAACTACATGTATATCAATACTTTTGGATTGAAAAGAGCATCTTATCAACAGCTATGCTTAACATGTTAAATCTCCACATTTCAGTTTTTGAAGATCTGTGTCTTCTGAATACCTGTATGTATTTACAGTAGAACTTCAATGACTCGAACCCCAATGGCTCGTTTACCATGGATGAGTCGAACACGTTCTTGAGTCCGCAGGAATTTCCTCCAAATACGATATACAGATAATTTAGGGAGATTTTCTTCTTTTATCTTGTAAATGTATGCTGTGTGCACTCATTAGAATCACCTCTATGAGGCAATTCTAATGAGTACACACAACATACATTTAAAATATAGAACACAGAAAAGATATCCTACAATTATCTCTATTATGCCGCCTGGTGTGGCACTAATAGTAACCTTCCGTGGCTCGAACTAGCACTGTCTCAAACAAATTTTCATGGCTACGAGTAAATGATGTCATAACCTCATGATTAAAAATATAAAATAACAAATACTTGGATGCAAATAGTTGCCAGTAAAGGGCACATTATAAATCTCTGTATTATATACAATGACTATTTAGCTTCAAAAAGTGGGGAAAACAGCCTAAAGTTGAAAATAAGCAGGCTTTGAATTTGGTCACATGACAAGGCTTTCAAAATGGTGGCCCCCATAGGCAGCTATTTTGAAATGTTCAAAATGCTGTATCTTCAAAACAGCTTAGGTGATTTTCATGAAACTTGTTGCAAAATGGTCTGTTCACAAAGCCCTTTCCTTTAAAGTGTATATAGATTTTTTTGAGCTTGATACATCTGGTAGCTTATTTGCCATATTTTACAAGGAAAACAGCTTATTTGACATCTCGTGTGCTTTCCTGCATTTGAGTTTCTTTTGAAGAGGAGTCTACTCTAAAAGGGGGCAAATTCTTTCCTTTCAGTCCTTTCAGAGAATACTGCTTTTCTGGTGGTTGTCATCCTTGAAAATATACCAATTTTCCTTAATACAGACAGTTCTGTGTATTAGTGAAGCTTTAGAACCACAAGATGACTAAAAGGACCTGATGCTGATGTCCTGATGTAGACCCTGATCAAACTGTTCACATATTGATCAGAAGTGTCCTGATGGTCGAGTGGTTAGCACTGCCGACTCAGATCAGTGCTCTAGATAAGTTTTTGGTATAATGAGTATTTCACCATCTTTTAATTTTAATACTTATTTGTCCATTTGCAATGCTTAACTCTTAAAGCACCAAGCTTAAGTGTAGCTAGCCTTGCCCAAGGCTTAGAAATATACATATATATTTTTTGGCTTATTGAGTTCTGTGGCTAGTCTATAGATAATCTGGTCTGGATTTCAGAGACAACCAAGGAAGAAAAAGTTCACACATAGACTAGCTAGACATTGAATCAAAAAGTAGAATATAAATGAAAAAAAAAATAAGTAAACAAAAAGTGACAAACATACTTATATATTGGCCCAATAGCTAGGCTACTATAGCTATGTATGCAGGAAGCATATAGATTTTGTTCACTCTACATAGATGTAAAAGACATTGTTTGGGTTACCTGTGCGATGTTGTTACTTTTATCATGCACATGCTCAAATTATTTTTCTCATTCTTCCATCAAAGTATATGTTGTGGGTGTTCCTTACAGTCGCTTTATTGAAAGCAGTTCTTAGTTCCTGGAAGTACCCACAGCGTATGTTTTCATGAAGATAAGGGGAATGGATACTTTCAGGGGAGCCAACTCTGCCAAAGTTGTTTTAGCTCCCTTCTTAAAAGGGGTCTGCTCTAAAAAGGAAAGAATTTGCTCCTAATTTTTTTTCCTTTTAGAGCAGACCCCTTTTCAGAAGGGGATAGATGTACAGGAAAGCAAACAGGAAATCACAAAAGTTGTCCCTCTTGTAAAAAAAGAAGGGTGGATTTTATATCAAGAATATTCAGTACCCTTAAGAACGGCATGTATCTGGATTGCTTTCTCTCTTATATACAGATATCAGGGATAGGATAACTGAATAATGTAATTGTAATGACACAGTAATGCATTGAAGTGCTACAGTTTTTAGCTCACCTGAGCAAAAGCTCAGGGTGAGCTATTGTCATCACCCTATGTCCGTCGTCCGTCGTTCGTCGTCAACAATTAGTTTGTTAACACTCTAGAGGTCACAGTTTTGACCCAATCTTGATGAAACTTGGTCAGAATGTTTGCCTCTATGAAATCTAGGTCAAGTTCGATACTGGGTTACTTGAGGTCAAAAACTAGGTCACCAGGTCAAATCAAATGAAAAACTTGTTAACACTCTACAGGTCATAGTTTTGACCCAATCTTGATGAAACTTGCTCAAAATGTTTGCCTCTATTAAATCTAGGTCAAGTTCGAAACTGGGTCACTTAGGGTCAAAAACTAGGTCACCGGGCCAGATCAGCAGAAAACCTTGTTAACACTCTAGCGGTCATATTTTTGAAGCAATCATCATGAATCTTACTCAATATATTTGTCTTGATGATTTCTAGGTCAAGTTCGAAACTGGGTCACCTGGGGTCAAAAACTAGGTCACCTGGCCAGATCAGCAGAAAACCTTGTTAACACTCTAGCAGTCACATTTTTCAAGCAATATTCATGAATCTTGCTCAATATGTTTGTCTTGATGATTTCTAGGTCAAGTTTGAAACTGGGTCACTTGGGGTCAAAAACTAGGTCACCGGGCCAGATCAGCAGAAAACCTTGTTAACACTCTAGCGGTCACATTTTCGAAGCAATCATCATGAATCTTGCTCAATATGTTTGTCTTGATGATTTCTAGGTCAAGTTTGAAACTGGGTCACTTGGGGTCAAAAACTAGGTCACCTGGCCAGATCAGCAGAAAACCTTGTTAACACTCTAGCGGTCACATTTTTGAAGCAATCATCATGAATCTTGCTCAAAATGTTTGTCTTGATGATTTATAGGTCGAGTTCGAAACTGGGTCACTTGGAGTTAAAAACTAGGTCACCGGGCCAAATCAGCAGAAAACCTTGTTAACACTCTAGCGGTCACATTTTTGAAGCAATAATCATGAATCTTGCTCAAAATGTTTGTCTTGATGATTTCTAGGTCAGGTTCGAAACTGGGTCACGTGGTGTCAAAAACTAGGTCACCAGGCCAAACCAGCAGAAAACCTTGTTAACACTCTTGCGGTCACATTTTTGAAGCAATTATCATGAATCTTGCTCAAAATGTTTGTCTTGATGATTTCTAGGTCAGGTTCGAAACTGGGTCACGTGGTGTCAAAAACTAGGTCACCAGGCCAAACCAGCAGAAAACCTTGTTAACACTCTACAGGTCACATTTTTGAAGCAATTATCACGAATCTTGCTCAAAATGTTTGTCTTGATGAGTTCTAGGATATGTTTGAAACTGGGTCACTTGGGGTCAAAAACTAGGTCACCGGGCCAAATCAACAGAAAACCTTGTTAACACTCTAGCAGTCACATTTTTGAAACAATCATCATGAATCTGGCTCAAAATGTTTGTCTTGATGATTTCTAGGTCAAGTTCGAAACTGGAACACCTGGGGTCAAAAACTAGGTCACCTGGCCAAATCAGCGTAAAATCTTGTTATCACTCTAGCGGTCACATTTTTCAAGCAATCATCATGAATCTTGCACAAAATGTTTGTCTTGATGAGTTCTAGGTCAAGTTCGAAACTGGGTCACTTGGTATCAAAAACTAGGTCACCGGGCCAAATCAGCAGAAAACTTTGTTATAATCATTTTGAACTTTGATCAGAATGTTTGCCTTGATCAGTTCTAGATCAGGCTCTCAAAGTGCTATGTTGCTCAGGTGAGCGTTACAGGGCCATCATGGCCCTCTTGTTTTAGAATAAATTTCTTTTAATTTCATTTTATTTAATAGTATTTCATTGTAATTGACACTATGGGATGTGTTAATGGAAAATGTAATCAAAATGGAATTGTAATGCATTACGTATACAGTTTTCAGAATAACTGTAATATATCATTGTAATTGACAGGATAAAGTTATGAGGTAATTGAATATTTTTTTTGTCATGGAACTGTAATGCATTACAGTTTTTAGAGTAATTGTATTTTTTCTCTGTAATTGATACTGGCAAACTAAGGGATAAAGTAATTAAAAATTCAATTGTAATGGAACTGTAATGCATTTCAGTTTTCAGAGTAATTGTAATGTATTTAATTTTATACAACTGTTACTGATACCAACAAAAGGATAATGTAACTGAAAATTTAATTGTAATGGAACTGTCATGCTTAACAGTTTTCAGAATATTTGTAATGTAATCAATTATATTTCACTGTAATTTGTGCCAACTAAGGGATGAGATAATTGTAAATTTGATTGTAAAAGAACTGTAATGCATTACAGTTTTACCACCTCAACATGACCATAATAGTGTTGACTGGGTGGTAAAACAACCATCTCAAAAACCACACAGTTTTTTGAGTACTTGTAATTTATTCCATTATATTTCATTGTAACTGACATCTACTATGGGAGGAGGTAATTGTAATTGAACTGTAATATTACTCCAATTATGCTTGAGTGTAATTGACTCTAGCTAAGAGAGGAGGTAATTGAAAGTGTGATTGTAATGATTTTAATCATATAGTCCACATAGCCAAACAGTGTTTTTGTGCAAATAAAAGTGCACATTTTGAGATCATACTGCCTATCTGCTCTGTAACAGCAGGTTCTTTGTTTTTGGTACATTCTGCACTAGTTATTTTTTGATCCTATAAGCATAGCTCCAGATAAGATGGGGTATCCACATTTTTTTTTCTTATTTTTCCACAAAAACATATGTTGTGGGTACTCATTAGAAGTGCCTCAGTGAGGCACTTCTAATGAGTACCCACAACCTATGTTTTCATGGAGAAATGAGAAGAATGTCATCACTCTTTGGAGGAAAAAGCGCTTTATCTGTAGCTATGCGTATAGTGAAGACCCTGTTCAGACCATGCAGATGCAAAGAGGATGATTTGGGCCTTCACTGTTCAGCTTATTCCCTTGATGCTGCACATATATGATCCGAGTTCAACAGTTTTAGGTAATTGGGGGTATTGAGACAACCCCGTTTTTTATTGAACAAAAAAATGTATGCTGTCTATACCCATTAGAATGTCTGTAAGGCAATAATAATGAGTACTCATCATGTAAGTTTTTTTTAGTGAAAAAATGTAGCTCTAGAAAAGAGTGAGTATCAGATAAATATTTCTGTGCCCCTTCCAAGAAATGCATTAGGGCATATAGTTTTACCCTTCATCACACGTCGACTATCTGTCCACCCGTCACACTTTATATGTGTAGTACTGTTTGTGTCTCCACAATTCCTCCTACAGTTTTCTGTGATGGTTTGAAACTTTAGACTGAGCATGTGGATAAAGGTCACAGAATTCTGATTGAATTATTATTGGTAGAGTTACATGCCCTTGATTGACTTAGAAAGTTTGTCTTATACACATGGACTAGTTGGGTTCCTGTCTCTGTAACTTCATACAGTTTTCAAGATAATGATTTGAAAGTTGCAGCAAAGTAAGAATACAGTCCTGGCATGTGCATAAAGGTCACAGAACTCTGATCAAATTTATATTGCTTTATTTAGAAATATTGCCTTATACACATGGCATACTAGGGTTCGTGTCTTCGCAACTTCTCCTACAGTTTTCAAGATTATGATTTGAAACTTGCAGCAAAGTAAAAATATAAGCTGGGCATGTGCTTAACCCTTGTCCTGCTGAACCCGGATATATCTGCCTTTGCAAACAGTGTAGATCCAGATCAGTTGGCTTCTGAAGAAGCCAACTGATCTGGATCTGCACTGTTTGCCATTCATTTTATGAATTTATGTCAACAAGCTCGATCAAGGCGTCTGATAGGCTGATATTTAGAAGTGGGCGAGGCATCTTAATTTATTCAGCATGACAAGAGTTAAAGGTCATGGAACTCTCATCAATTTTTTATTGTTATACATATCCTTATTTTTACATAGCAATTTTGCCACATACACATGGCATAGTAGGGTTGTTGTCTCCACAACTTTTACAGGTTTCAAGATAATCATTTGAAACTTGCAACAAAGTAAGAATATAGGCTGGACATGTGCATAAAGGTCACAGAAATCTGATCAAATTTTGATTGCTAGAGTTGCATACCCTTGATTTACTTACAAGTTTTGACTTAAAAAGCCACACGGCACTAGAGGGGGCATTCATCCCCTTTAGGGATCATCTAGTCTTTCTTCTCCGTGAAAAAAATGTTGTTGGTATATATGAGAAGGGCATTGGCACTGACTTATTTTTTTATGAGTACCACAACATATATTTTCCTTGAGCAATAAAAAAAATAGCAACACTTTTTTGGTTGAAAAAAATGTCTTATCTGGAGTTATGGAAATAGTAAGTATAGACCTCTTTCAGAAGGTGGATAAAACATATTTGACAGTTGCCTCCCCTGAAAGTGTATTAATTCCTATTAATAGCACTGATTAGTTTGTCTAGATTTTATGCTTCTTTTCATGGAATAATACATCACGAAAACATACCTGTATAATTTTGACCCCCTTAAAACCCACTTTCATATAGTAAAACTGGGGTTTACAGGGTATACATTATTTTTCTTATTTCTGCTCAAAAATAAAGATTGTGGGTACTCGTTAGAACTGCCTCAGTGAGGCGGTTCTAAAGAGTACCCAAAATCTTTGTTTTGAGCTGAAATATGAAAAATATCAGAATTTTTTATCAGAAAACTTTCAGTTTTTGGTGGTGAAATTTCCAATATATTTGAATAGGCATGTTTTCGTAATGATTGTTTTAAATATACTCAGTATGTGCTATGTTTAAAGATCTTAATTCGTTAAAGGATTTTTTCTTTGTTTGTTTTCATTTTAGTTTATTAAGACTGTGTTGGTTTTGCAACATGCAACAGGAAAATAAAGCAGTTTTATCATCTTACAGTGTTATTTGTTGGTCTTTGAAGTGTGTGCTTTGTGAAAAGGGTGAGCATATAGTTAGACGTAAAAAAAATAGCTGTGTTTCTGCTAACCCGACCGACCCTGTTACAAACACTTGACTCTGCTAGTTTTATCAGTAAAAATGCAAAATAAAAAAGTAAAGCACCGACTTTCAACAAAATACCTGTATTTTCATAAAATTACAGGCCCGATCCTGTTCTTTTCTGGAGAAAAAATAGAAAACTAAAAAAGGTTTCTCCAACCTATCGACTAAATTTTTTTCAGCATGTTAGTGGAAACACAGCTATTTTTTTTACGCCTTACTGCTTTTTTTTTTTTTTTTAAAAAAAAAAAAAAAAACAGTAATGTGACAAAGGTTAATTTACATGATAGTATGCATTATTAGATAATATAGGCCATGTCACGTGTAAAGAATACAAGAAACATAGTGTAGAAGATGTCAGGGAGGAGACAAAATCACAGAACATAGCCAGCCAGTGACATCAAGAGAGAGAGCAAAGAAACCAAGACAGACAGTACACAGACCACAAACCAAAGAAAAGCAAAGCAACCAGCTCTCTCTTCCCCAACAATGTGATCACAGTGCTAGACAGGATCTACTAGTACAATATTAATCCTGGTCCTGCTGAATCCAGATGTAACAGGTGAAAAAATGGAAATAACATTTTTCCCCAACCGGGGATCGAACCCGGTCCGCTGGACTCAAAGTCCTACACTCTACCATGTTGCTATAAAAGCTGGCTTGTACCGCAAGGCAGTACAAGTGTATCATATACCTATACCCGGTGACATTCTCCCCCTCCAACTTGAAATTCGTCCCTGAATTTCTAGGAGTCCGAGAATCACGTGAAATGAGGCTCAAGGAGTTTTATGCACACTGTGGGTTATTTACGTTGGGCGCCAAATGTAACAGGTGAAAAAATGGAAATAACATTTTTCCCCAACCGGGGATCGAACCCGGTCCGCTGGACTCAAAGTCCTACACTCTACCACGTCGCTATAAAAGCCGGCTTGTACCGCAAGGCAGTACAAGTGTATCATATACCTATACCCGGTGACACAGATACACCCAGCTACCTGCAAGGGGGCGCCCACTGATGTGGATGTTGCTCCTGTACCCGCATGTTAATCAAACATCTGATGATGATAATGACCCTGCATTTGCAAACAGTGTAGCTCCAGATCAGTTGGCTTCTGAAGAAGCCAACTGATCTGGATCTGCACTGTTTATCATAAAGTATGTGAATTTGTATCAACAACCTGAATCAAGTAATTTGATTGGCTGAAAATTAGAAGTGGGCGTGGTATCTTAATTTATTCAGCATGACTAGGGTTGTTTGATTGGCTGAAAAATAGAAGAGGGTGTGGTATCTTAGTTTATTCAGTATGACTAGGGTTGTCTGATTGGCTGAAAAATAGAAGTGTGTGTGGCATCTTAATTGATTCAGCATGACTAGGGTTAAGACAACAAACAGGCCCAGATCAGAATGCACAGCAAAGGCACCACAAGAAGGAGCTATATAACAAGACAAGAACAAACTACCAAACAGAATGGAACAAAAATAACTCTGGGGCCATAAGAGCAATATCAGAGCCACCACTTTAGAATGATCAGCAGTTAACAAAAAACACACCAGGGTTTTAAAATTGAAATCAGAACTTTATACTCGAGCTTCTTTTCTGCATTTAATTAGTGAGCTTTGCTACAACTAGTATGGCTTCAATTTTGAAATTTCAAGTAGTTTTCCTGTTCTGTTTTTTTTTTTTTTTTTTTTTTTTTGTTATTTTTTTATTAGCTCACCTGAGCTCTGCTCAGGATGAGCTATTGTGATCACTTTTCGTCCGTCGTCCATCCGTCCGTGCGTGCATCCGTCCGTTAACATTTTTCAAACGACTTCTCCTCTGAAACCGCTGAGCCAATTTTGCTCAAATTTCATATGAAGCCTCCTTAGGGTGGGGGAACGAAAAATTGTTAAAATGGTCGCGGTCCGTTGACCAAGGTGGCCGCCACGCCTATATATGGTAAAAACCTTTAAAAATCTTCTCCTCCAAAACCGAGAATGCCTTGGGGCTGAACCTTTGCAGGAATCATCGGGGACGGGAGGTCTACCAAAATTGCTAAAAGAATTGTCTTACGTTGACGTTTGACTTTTTTACGGCAAGGTCAAGTTTGCTTCCCTATGCATTTGTATAGGAAAAACCTTTAAAAATCTTCTTCTCCAAAACCGAGCATGCCTTATGGCTGAATCTTTGCATATATCTTCGGGAACAGGAGAGCTACCAAAATTGCTAAAATAATGGTCGTACATTGACATTTGACCTTTTTACGATAAGGTCAATTTTGCTTCCTTATGCATTTGTATGGGAAAAATGTTCAGAATTTCAAACAACTTCTCCTCTGGAGCCTCTGGGCCAATTTTGCTCAAATCTCATATGGAGCCTCCCTAGGGTGGGGAAACGAAAAATTGCTAAAATGGTTGCGGTCCGTTGACCAAGATGGCCGCCACGCCCATATATAGTAAAACCTTTAAAAATCTTCTACTCCAGAACCGAGAATGCCTTGGGGCTGAACCTTTGCAGGAATCATCCGGAAGGGAGGTCTACCAACATTGCTAAAAGAATTGTCGTACGTTGACGTTTGACCTTTTTACGGCAAGGTCAAGTTTGCTTCCCTATGCATTTGTATGGGAAAAACCTTTAAAAATCTTCTTCTCCAAAACCGAGCATACCTTTTAGCTGAATCTTTGCATATGTCTTCGGGAACAGGAGGGCTACCAAAATTGCTAAAATAATGGTCGTACATTGACATTTGACCTTTTTACGTTAAGGTCAATTTTGCTTCCTTATGCAGTTGTATGGGAAAAATGTTCAGAATTTCAAACAACTTCTCCTCTGGAGCCTCTGGGCCAATTTTGCTCAAATTTCATATGGAGCCTCCTTAGGTAGGGGGAACAAAAGCTTGCTAAAATGGTCACGGTTTGTTGACCAAGATGGGCGCCATGCCCATATATGGTAAAAACCTTTATAAATCTTCTTCTCTAGAACCGAGGATGCTTTGGGGCATAATGTTTGCATAAATCATCGGGGACAGGGGGTCTACCAAAGTTGCTAAAATAATGATTATACATTGACATTTGACCTTTTTACGGCAAGGTTAAGTTTGCTTCCTTATGTATTTGCATGGGAAAAAACATTTAAAAATCTTATTCTCCAAAACCAAGGATGGCTTGTGGCTGAATCTTTGCATATATCATCTGGAATGGGCGGTCTACCAAAGTTGCTAAAATAATTGTCATACATTGACATTTAACCTTTTTACGGCGAGGTCAAGTTTGCTTCTGTATGCATTTGTATGGGCCCCATACATTTGTATGGAAAAAATGTTGATAATTTCAAATGGCTTTTCCTCTGAAGCCTCCGGGCCAGTGTTGCTCAAATTTCATGCGGAGCCTCCGTGGGCAGAAGAATGAAAGATTGCTAAAATGGGCATGGTCCATTGATCAAAATCGCTGCCATGCCCATATATGGTAAAAACCTTTAAAAATCTTCTTCTCCATAACCAAATAAGCCTTGGGTCCTAATCTTTGCACAAATTACGGGGGACAGGAGATCTACCAAAATTGCTCAAATGATGGTTCTATGTTGACATTTGACCTTTTGGCCTCCAAGGTCAAATTTGCTTCCCTATTTGTGTGGGCCATATACATTTATATTGAAAGGATCGAAGTGACTTGTAGATCAACAGGAGTTAAAATTGTTCTGATTGGAAATCTAAGATGGCCATGATCTGGTTTATATTTATAATATTTCCCTGCCACTGTGCTGTTTACATGTATAAAATCATGATTCTTCAGAAACCACTTAGCCAATTTCCACCAAATTTCACATTGATCCTTCTGTTGAAATGTGATTGATAGTTTATTCAAATGATCATGCTCCGTTGACTGTCAGGCCCATATATTCTTCTTCAAAACTAAGAACTGCTCAAATGATGATATTTTCATTAGTTGCGATGATAGATTGGAAAAATGTTGCATAACATCTGCAGTCTGCAGTGGCTATGTCACTCAGGTGAGCGAACCGTGGCCCGTGGGCCTCTTGTTTATTTTTGTTTTGTTTTTTAGCTCACCTGAGCATAAGCTCAGGGTGAGCTATTGTCATCAACCTCTCTCCGTCGTCCGTCGTCGTCCGTCGTTCGTCGTTCGTCGTCAACAATTAGTTTGTTAACACTCTAGAGGTCACAGTTTTGACCCATTCTTGATGTAACTTAGAATGTTTGCCTCTATGAAATCTAGGTCAAGTTCGATACTGGGTTACTTGGGGTCAAAAACTAGGACACCAGGTCAAATCAAAGGAAAAACTTGTTAACACTCTAGAGGTCATAGTTTTGACCCAATCTTGATGAAACGCTCAAAATGTTTGCCTCTATTAAATCTAGGTCAAGTTCGAAACCGGGTCACTTGGGGTCAAAAACTAGGTCACCGGGCCAGATCAGCAGAAAACATTTTTAACACTCTAGCGGTCACATTTTTCAAGCAATCATCATGAATCTTGTTCAATATGTTTGTCTTGATGATTTCTAGGTCAAGTTCGAAACTGGGTCACTTGAGGTCAAAAACTAGGTCACCGGGCCAAATCAGCAGAAAACCTTGTTAACACTCTAGCGGTCACATTTTTCAAGCAATCATCATGAATCTTGCTCAAAATGTTTTTCTTGATGAGTTCTAGGTCAAGTTCGAAACTGGGTCACTTGGAATCAAAAACTAGGTCACCGGGCCAAATCAGCAGAAAACCTTGTTAACACTCTAGCGGTCACATTTTTGAAGCAATCATCATAATTCGTGGTCAAAATGTTTGTCTTGATGATTTCTAGGTCAAGTTTGAAACTGGGTCACTTGGAGTCAAAAACTAGGTCACCGGGCCAAATCAGCAGAAAACCTTGTTAACACTCTAGTGGTCACATTTTTCAAGCAATCATCATGAATCTGGCTCAAAATGTTTGTCTTGATAATTTCTAGGTCAAGTTCGAAACTGGGTCACGTGGGGTCAAAAACTAGGTCACCAGGCCAAACCAGCAGAAAACCTTGTTAACACTCTAGCGGTCACATTTTTGAAGTAATAATCATGGATCTTGCTCAAAATGTTTGTCTTGATGAATTGTAGGATATATTTGAAACTGGGTCACGTGGGTTCAAAAACTAGGTCACTGGGCCAAATCAGCAGAAAACCTTGTTAACACTCTAGCGGTCACATTTTTGAAGCAATCATCATGAATCTGGCTCAAAATGTTTGTCTTGATGATTTCTAAGTCAAGTGCGAAACTGGAACACCCGGGGTCAAAAACTAGGTCTCCTGACCAGATCAGCGTAAAATCTTGTTATCACTCTAGCGGTCACACTTTTCAAGCAATCATCATGAATCTTGCTCAAAATGTTTGTCTTGATGATTTCTAGGTCAAGTTTGAAACTGGGTCACTTGGAGTCAAAAACTAGGTCACTGGGCCAAATCAGCAGAAAACTTTGTTAAAACTCTAGTGGTCACATTTTTCAAGCAATCATCATGAATCTTGCTCAAAATATTTGTCTTGATGATTTTTAGGTCAGGTTTGAAACTGGGTCACCTAGGGTCAAAAACTAGGTCACCTAGCCAGATCAGCAGAAAACCTTGTTAACACTCTAGTGGTCACATGTTTCAAGTAATCATCATGAATCTTGCTCAACGTGTTTGTCTTGATGATTTCTAGGTCAAGTTTGAAACTGGGTCACTTGGGGTCAAAAACTAGGTCACCTGGCCAGATCAGCAGAAAACCTTGTTAACACTCCACCGGTCACATTTTTCAAGCAATCATCATGAATCTTGCTCAAAATGTTTGTCTTGATGATTTCTAGGTCAAATTTGAAACTGGGTCACATGGGGTCAAAAACTAGGTGACCTGGCCAAATCAGCAGAAAACTGTTAACACTGCAGAGGTCACATTTTTTAAATAATCATCATAAATATCGCTCAAAATGTTTGTCTTGATGATTTCAAGGTCTAGTTTAAAATTGGGTCACTTGATATCAAAAACTAGTTCACCTGGCCAAATCAAAGGAAAACCTTGTTGTTGCTCTGGAGGCCACATTTTTTAAGTGATCATCAGGAACCTTGCTCAAAATGTTTGCCTTGATGATTTCAAGGTGATGTATAGTTTTCTGTCTCTTAAGTTGTTTCCATTTAGGTCAGTTTCTCAGTAATTATTTGTCCTACAGAGTGATATTTGGTACTTGTGAAGTGTTTGTGTTTAGGTCAGTTTCTCAGTAACTATTACTCCTACAGCCAGTGATACTTAGTACATGCATACATCTTAGCATGGCCTCTTGAGTGCAGTCATCCATATTTGACCTTGACCTTAATTTCACAGTCCATTAGACATGCTACATTGTCTTACTTGTTAATATAATCATTTTGAACTTTGATCAGAATGTTTGCCTTGATCAGTTCCAGATCAGGCTCTCAAAGTGCTATGTTGCTTAGGTGAGCGTTACAGGGCCATCATGGCCCTCTTGTTTAGTTTTTTTTTTTCTTTTCATATGTTCAGATAGTTTCAAAAACCTACATAATAATATTCAATGTTGTTTCCTTCTCAAGTTAGTGAACAATAAATAAACATACTAATATTTTTGCACTATGAACAAGAATATTAGCATTTTGTTCAGCAATAAACAAGTAAAAAAGAAGTGTGGTTGCATTCAAAACAAATCTTGATTCCATTTCGTATTTAGAATACCACAAGAAAGAAGCTATTTTTTTTCATCTTTTCTGTGCTTCATGGTACCAAAAAGTGTGTTTTATATCAAATGTGAGTATGGTTTCATTCGAAAACAAGTCCTGATTCCATTTCATATTTAGAATAGCACAAGAAAGAAGCTATTATTTCATCTTTTCTGTGCTTCAGTACACCAAAAAAGTGTGTTTTATATCAAATCTGAGTATGCTTAGCCCTCTGATTGAAAAAGAGTACTGATTTTTACACAAAACTTTATTTTAATTTCACCTCTCTTCACTAAAAAAATATGTTACATATAGTGATATATTCTTTGGCATCTCAGTATCTTTAGTGTGTCTCATATACGAGTTTACACATATGGGACAAGTCACCTTAGGTATTGTATTTGTCCCTTCAATGAATTTCATGTATGTATTTGTCTCGTGCAGACAGTTTACATGCTTTTATTAGTTTGCGAGGTTGTATGTACTCATTAGAGGCAATTCTAATAAGTACACTCTACATACAATTACTGTGTAGAAAATTGAAAACATTATTCCCTAGATTATTGCTATTTGCTTCCTGACCTGGCCCCATGATTAACCCTCAGTGGCTCGAACAACCCATGTCTCAAATAATTTTCTATGGTCAGAAAGATGTTCGAGCCATTGGTTTGACTGTATTTCAGAACAATTAAAATATTGTCTCTCATTGCAAGCATAGTTTACAATATGTTGTGCTGTTGCAAACCCAATGTAAGGTTGTTAATCAAGTTAAGGTTGATAACTAATTACTATGCGTCCCACTTTAATTTCATGATGGTAAGTTGGGTCCTAGACTGACGGATATTTCCTTTTTCAGAAGCATCACGAAAACACACTTATATAATTTTGACCCCCTTAAACCCCACTTTTATATAGTAAAACTGGGGTTTACAGGGGTATACATTATTTTCCATATTTCTGCTCAAAACATAGATTGTGGGCACTGGTTAGAACTGCCTTGGTGAGGCAGTTCTAATGAGTACTCACATTCTATGTTTTTGAGCAGAAATATGAAAAACTATCAGAGTTTTTATCTGAAAATCTTCAGTTATTGCAGGCGAAATTTTCTATATATTTGAATAGGCGTGTTTTCATAGTGGGTTGGCACTTGATTATTAATGTCTGATCAACCCACCGTGGTCCACCTCATTACAGAGACACCCTACAATAAACTTTACAACTTTAAAGAAGGGCCATTCATGAAGTTCATTGGTCAAACCTAGGTCGAATCACTCCCTTTTTACAAAAAGCTAGGCGACTTGCTGGAAAATGTATTAACAATTTGTTCCAAGAGTTTGTTGGTTGCACAATAAACTTGATTTTAACATACACTACAACCTCTTTATAATATGTTTCGTTATAACACGGTTTTGGATACACTCGGTTCAAAGATGGATCCCAAAAATGTATAGATTATATTGAAAAATGACCATAACTGGTCATTTTTCAATATAATCTATACATTTTTGTTTGGATATAACACGGTTGTTTAACTAACACGGTTTATGCTATGGGCCCCAACAACAGTGTTATAAAGAGGTTGTGGTGCATTTTATTTCAGCTTACCTATTGGGTTGTGCTTGTTATGGTTTCGTACCCTGGGACCCCCTGCAGTGAAGTATCTAACCGAACAACAACAACTTACCTGTTGGGATAATTCAAACATTTAAGGTGACTGGTCAAAGTTGGTAGATTCTCCACCATCTTTGACAAGAGAGACAATAATTGATACTACTTTCTTCTTTCCTTTACACCAGTAGCCTTCAGCATGATACGGGGTTCTACTCAAAAAGGAAAGAATTTGCTCCCAACAGTACATCCCTTTTCCAATTGGAGACAAAACAAATTTGAAAGAGTTACCACCCCTGAATATAATCAGGGTCTGCACTGTTATGTTAGCTAAATAACAGGAAGTTAAGAGTTAAATGGAACAGTTTTAAGCCCCCATTCAGGACCATTTTCCCAACCTACAGAGTGCATTCCAATCCCTAACGGTGTCTGGAAAGAAACTGTACTTGTAAATGTCAGTTCTAGCATATGGTACTTGAAATGCCATTGGATGCTGATTCCTACTGTGCTTATTTGGGGGTTGAAGGTCATCAAAGGGTATACTAGCTCTACCTTTCAGACTTTTGAATAGCGATATGAGTTTATCTGATACTACCTTTGTGTCTCTTGTGAAGAGACTCCCGCCCTAACTGTTCAAGAATGCTAGCCATACTTCCAGTTTCAAAGTTGTTGTTTCCAGTCAAAAACCTAGATGCACGATTCTGAACCTTTTCTAATTCTTTTTTTTGTGTTGTATAATTTTATTTTCAATTCTGAAAGTCATATATGTCACAATCAATGCAAATAACAGAGAAAATAATCTTATGCCAGTATCACTATAAGAATGTTGAACCCTTTTCTTTTCTCTTTTCTAGTGCTGTTCCTTGAAGCCCTCATAGGAAGTATAGAGTACTTGAAGTATAGAGTACTTACATGTATAAAAAAAAAAAAATATATATATAAATATATATAAATATATATATATATATATATATAAATATATATATATATATATATATATATATACACACACACACCCATATATACATGTATACACATATATATACATACATACATATACATACATATGGCCTGCAGCCTTGAAATTTCCTCTCACAAGGCATCCAGTCTTTCATAAGGGCTCCACTGGAACAGCACTGTGTGACTTTTTTTTTTTTTTTTTTTTCTTTCTGTTATGTTTTCCTTCAAAACAGAATTTGACCAGGTCAAAAGTGAGCAGTCAGGTAAACTATAAAGACTTCTAATCGTACCACAGATATCCCAAAATTCTGGTCATCCAATGTCTCTGTAACTGTCTCCGAGATTAAATAATGAGATTCATCACAAAGTAAATTGCATGTAACTGCCAGACCCCTACCAGGCTGCCACACATGGGGCAGCATGAGCTGGGCTAGCTCCATTTACTCAAATCTGTCCAAAATCTTGGATCACTATGGTATTACCTGTATAATGACTAGGACTCAAGATTTTCTAGTTATGCTTCTCGAGCTCCTCCGGTTTACCTTTACATTTGATGAGTATGTGTGTTTCAGCTCCTGTCTGAAAATCAATCTCCCCTTTTCTAATTCTTCCTGGAATGCTATTCCATGTGGGTCCCAAACAGGGTTAGCATACTCCAGGATTGGTCGTACCCAATGTAAGTAACAAGAGGTTCGGTTCGGTTCGGTTCTAGGTTTTAGTGTGGACCTTATTGATTGGTGCATGAAGTTTCAAAATGTCTGCGCCCTTCGGAACAATTGCATAGAAACTGAGAAGAGGTTCGTATCCAGAATATATGAGAGTGAACTCATAAAAAATATATATATATATATAAATATATATATATATATATATATATATAAATATATATATATATATATACACACACACACCCATATATACATGTATACACATATATATACATACATACATATACATACATATGGCCTGCAGCCTTGAAATTTCCTCTCACAAGGCATCCAGTCTTTCATAAGGGCTCCACTGGAACAGCACTGTGTGACTTTTTTTTTTTTTTTTCTTTCTGTTATGTTTTCCTTCAAAACAGAATTTGACCAGGTCAAAAGTGAGCAGTCAGGTAAACTATAAAGACTTCTAATCGTACCACAGATATCCCAAAATTCTGGTCATCCAATGTCTCTGTAACTGTCTCCGAGATTAAATAATGAGATTCATCACAAAGTAAATTGCATGTAACTGCCAGACCCCTACCAGGCTGCCACACATGGGGCAGCATGAGCTGGGCTAGCTCCATTTACTCAAATCTGTCCAAAATCTTGGATCACTATGGTATTACCTGTATAATGACTAGGACTCAAGATTTTCTAGTTATGCTTCTCGAGCTCCTCCGGTTTACCTTTACATTTGATGAGTATGTGTGTTTCAGCTCCTGTCTGAAAATCAATCTCCCCTTTTCTAATTCTTCCTGGAATGCTATTCCATGTGGGTCCCAAACAGGGTTAGCATACTCCAGGATTGGTCGTACCCAATGTAAGTAACAAGAGGTTCGGTTCGGTTCGGTTCTAGGTTTTAGTGTGGACCTTATTGATTGGTGCATGAAGTTTCAAAATGTCTGCGCCCTTCGGAACAATTGCATAGAAACTGAGAAGAGGTTCGTATCCAGAATATATGAGAGTGAACTCATAAACTGTTGCGGTAAGCGTGTGAAAAAGCTGGTTTAAAAAATTCCTGTGAGAGTATATGTTTGCAATAATTTCCTTTACCCTAGAAATACAACCAACTTGCAAATTCGGCCTTCGATAAACCACGGCGGCCTTCACCCGACCACCGTTTCTGACGAAAACAACGATGAAGTTTTGTATGTTTTTGGTAAATAGACAGTTTGTTCAGCCGATTGCAAGTGAGTTATCAGATGATTTTGAGCTCTGTATGCTGTTGAACTTCATTGGGACTTTGCTTGATACGCAAACAATAGAAACATTCGTTAAACGTGACCGCGGACATTGTGTGTAATCTAAGTTCGACAGTAACATGTCATGTCAGTGAACTTTGTAGGGGAGACACACTTTTATGTCTCTTTGCTAGATAAAAACGCTTGTTTCTGTTCAGTAACTAAGATTAGTCAAACTTTGCAGCACTGATGTTGGAAATTCTAGGATTGTCACTAGATTCACCATTTTCAACAGTCACGGTTACATGTAGGGCCCTGTTTGACATCAAATAATATTTACTCAATATTTAAAGAAAGAATGGATGGATTTTGACCAAATTTTGCATATACACTGATCAGTTTTTCAGCCATGTCCAGATTTGGTGTATCATAATAACTCTTAAGTATTGGGATAGGTATGCAAGAGAAAACAGTATATGTCCAGATCAGATGCCACAACATGTGGTGTCTGATCATTCTTTGGCATCTGATCAGGGAACTGATTACCAGTGATTCAGATATTTTCAAACACATTGACAGGTAATAAAATGGATCTGTTGAATTTCAGGAGAAGTGTGGTAAGGTGTCCCAATATTTAGGGTAAATAGTCTAAATACAGTGCCCAGTTAACAAATAATGAATGAGAATATCAAATGCTGGTTTGATACATAGTATTGTTTTGTCATTTCAGATATCTTGTCAAAGAGAATGGCCAGCTCAGGTAAGCTACAAACAACAAGGCATCTACAGATACTGACATTTCTATTGTTTTTTTTTTTGTTTTTTTTTTTTTCTTATATTTACTATGTAATGGGTTTTATATGCTGGAATCTGCATATGTCCTGCCTTTGCAAACAGTGTAGATCTAAAGAAGCCAACTGATCTGGATCTGCATTGTTTATCATTAAGTATGTGAAGTTGTATCAACAACCTGGATCAAGTAATCTGATTGGCTGAAAATTAGAAGTGGGCATGGCAATTTACTCAGCATGGCAAGGGTTACCGGTAATACTGTTAATCATAAAAATATGTTGCCATGGACGGAGTTCTCATTAACGTTAAGCACTATATAGCCTTGGTTGGGTCTGCCTAAATATTAGGACCATAATTCTTTTACTTTGAACATTTCTATTTTACTTCTGTTTATGTCATTACTTGAGATAAGATTGTTTTGTTTTATTGTTTTGTTTTGTTTTTTTTTCAGCCAAAAAAAACTACCTACCGTATTCGCACTGTGCGCTTAGGTTTTTCAAAATTACTGGGAACACTCAGATGTGATAAAATAGTACCTATACCTATTAAGGATACACTATAAAAAGATCAGAAAAGGACTTATTTGATGATGATTATGCGATTTTTTTTCTGATTTTCTTTATAAAGGCATATGTTGTGGGTACTCATTGGAATTACATCGACAAGTCAATGCAATTCAAATGAGTACCCACAACATATGCCTTTATAAAAAAGTAAATAAAATGTACACTGGCTGTAATCTGAAGACTACGGAATTTCATGAGTGTGCGTTTATAGGGGTATGTGCGGTAATTAGATCGAATACGGTAGTTCATATTCCTCCATGAAAATATATTGTAGATACTCATTAGAAATTAACTGACAACTGGACCAGGCAGGGACCCATAGGAAGAAGTTCTAGTTAAGGGTGTTCCACTTATCGAGGTTTGAATTCAGAAGAAAACGACTGACAGAGACTCAAAAGTAGTTCTGAATGTCTAGGGTATAAGACTTAACAGTGTTCCAGTTATCAAATTTTTAATGTATATTAAAGTAAATCTGATTTGGTAAATGTTCTAAAGTCTTGAACACTTTAAAATATTCCATACTATTTTATTCTTTTTTTTTATGCAATCCTTTCTTAAAACACTTTATTAGTGAAATGGCAGACAAATGTAGATCCTGACCAGACTGTTTGCAAATGCATTTGGTCTGCAGCTTTGGTGTATGAAATTTTAGGACATTTATTGTACAGTTATTTTAATTTCCCCCGTTATTCTTAATACTTTCTAAGTTCTTTTATCACAAAGTTCTACTATTACCTCAAAGTGAAAACTGGTCACAAAACTTAAGATTAGGATAGTCTACTGCACATATTTTCACAGTCTGTATGTTTTTTTTTTTGTTTTTGGGGGTTTTTTTTGGTTTTTTTTGTTTTTTTTGCTTTGCTTAACCTAAATATTAGGACACCTTATTTTACTACTACACTTGTCCTCAAATTCTAAAGAAAAAATCAAGAACATTTTACTACCTGTTGGTTTGTCTAAAAATTGTTGGGTGAATGTCAAACAGTGCTGCATTCTGTGGCATCGGGTCTGAGTTGACGTTGTTTACTCAGGCCTTTCTTTCTGAATACTAAGGCTTAATATGATACTTCTGCTGCATTCTGTAGCATCTGCTCTGGGTCAACACTGTTTACTCAGGCCTTTCTTTCTGAACACTAAGGCATAATATGATACTTCTGCTGCATTCTGTAGCATGTGCTCTGGGTCAACACTGTTTACTCAGGCCCTTTTTTCTGAATACTAAGGCTTAATATGATACTTCTGCTGCATTCTGTAGCATCTGCTCTGGGTCAACACTGTTTGCTCAGGCCTTTCTGTCTGAATACTTAGGCTTAATATGGTAATTCTGCTACCTTCTGTGGCATCTGATCTGGGTCAACACTGTTTGCTCAGGCCTTTCTGTCTGAATACTTAGGCTTAATATGGTAATTCTGCTACCTTCTGTGGCATCTGATCTGGGTCAACACTGTTTGCTCAGGCCTTTCTGTCTGAATACTTACGCTTAATATGGTAATTCTGCTACCTTCTGTGGCATCTGATCTGGGTCAACACTGTTTGCTCAGGCCTTTCTGTCTGAATACTTAGGCTTAATATGGTAATTCTGCTGCATATTGTAGCATCTGATCTGGGTCAACACTGTTTGCTCAGACCTGTCTGTCTGAATACTTAGGCTTAATATGGTAATTTTGCTGCATTCTGTAGCATCTGATCTGGGTCAACATTGTTCGCTCAAGCCTGTCTGTCTGAATACTTAGGCTTAATATGGTATATGTAGTTTTGCATTTCAGGTCCACCTTTGCATGATTTTGTGAAACCTCTCTCATGGTTGTTGGGAAAATGGCGGGCAGAAGAGGGTCACGGTAAATACCCAACCATAAATGATTTTACCTATGGTGAAGAATTGGAATTTACACATGTAGGACAGCCAAATATACAATTTAGGTAGATTTCTTGTTCTGTTTACTTTAAAGGTGCCATATTCTTCAAAAGTAGGCATTTTATTATCAAAGAAAGGTTTAATTAATTGATGTTTGGTACATGTATTACATGTAACACAATCATAAAATGTGGCACCTGACAGCCTGTAAAATTTCAGTTGGTCTCTTGTTCTTGAAATGAAATGATTTTTATCATATCTAAATTAATGTTGCCAGCATTAATTAAGAGATACGATAAAAACGAATTTCAGTTTTGATCCATTTCAAAACTGAGAGACTGACTGACATTTTACATGCTGTCAGATGCCACATTTTATGATCATATTAATACTATATATCAATTCATTAAACCTTTCTTGGATAAAAAAATATCTATTTTTGAGGAATATGGAGCCTTAAACCTTTACTTCTCTTTGGGCAAATTCAGCACCTGAAAAAATGATGATATTTTTCTTATTTTTCCCAGATAATAGGCGTTGACAGTTTATGCAAATCATCACGAAAACATGCCTATATAATTTTGACCCCCTTAAACCCCACTTTTATATAGTAAAACTGGGGTTTACAGGGGTATACATTAATTTTCTTATTTCTGCTCAAAAACATAGATTGTGGGTACTCATAAGAAATGCCTCGGCGAGGCGGTTCTAATGAGTACCCACAATCTATATTTTGATGAGAAATATGAAAAATATCTGAATTTTTTATCTGAAAATTTTCATTTTTTTTTTGGTGGTAAAATGTTTAGCATATTTGTTTAGGCTTGTTTTTGTAATGTGTCTCCTTTCCGTAGGAGACAGTTTGCATGACATGTCAAAGCTTATTTTCTGGGATATGTAGAACAGCAAAGCCTATATCCTGGAATGAATAAAAAAAATATTTCATCACGAAAACACGCCTATATAATTTTGACCCCTTTAAACCCCACTTTTATATAGTAATACTGGGGTTTACAGGGGTATGCATTATTTTTCTTATCTCTGCTCAAAAACATAGATTGTGGGTACTCGTTAGAACCGCCTCCACGAGGCGGTTCTAACAAGTACCCACAATCTATGTTTTGAGCAGAAATATGAAAAATATCAGTTTTTTTATCTGAAAATTTTCAATTTTTGGAGATGAAATTTTCTATATATTTGAATAGGTGTGTTTTCGTAATGCAACATAAAATTTTTACCAAACATACTTAGCATACAGTAAGCACTGCTTTGTTAGTCATGGCATATTTATATATGTGAGAGTTTAATCATCTTATGGAGATGATTTGAAGAAAAAAATTTTTTTCCTTGAAGAATAATAGATAAGAAAACTACACCAAATCTGTAACAGATCATCTGTTTTCTTGGAAAAGTACAAAAACTATCTATTCCTAGCTTGAAAAACTAAAATGCCTTACACTACAAAAACATGCCTATATAAAAAATATCAAAAATTGCACCTCCAAAAACTGAAAATTTTCAGATAAAAACGAAAGCTCTAATATTTTTCATGTTTCTGCTCAAAAAATAGATTGTGGGTACTCGTTAGAACTGCCTTGCGGTTCTAACTAGTACTCACAATCTATGGTTTCGAGCAGAAATAAGAAAAAAATGTATACCCCTGTAAACCCCAGTTTTACTGTATACAAGTGGGGTTTAAAGGGGTCAAAATTATATAGGCATGTTTTCATGATGGCTGGATATGCTGAGTATCCAGAAAAAATAATTCATAGATCTAGATAAGAATGGGTGTCAGGTAAATATTTTTCTTATTTCTGCATGAAAACATATGTTGTGGGTACTCATTAGAAGTGTCTCAATGAGGCACTTCTAATGAGTACCTACAGCATATGTTTTTGTGGAGAAATAAGAAAAATATCAATACTATTGTATTGAAAAAAGCATCTTATCATTGGTTCTGAATATATTTTAGTGCTTTTTGTATTTTGTTCGATTTACACTTGTTTGGTTTTGTCTGTTTCCTCTTCCTCTTGGTGTCTGGGAAGAGCTGCGGCTTAAGATTGTGGCCCTCTCCACTCCCTGGATTTTTCTCTTGTCCTTTTTGTCTCATTTCTCATACTGTGCTACTAATGAATATCCATATATTTCTTGTAAAAAACAAGGCAATATTTTGTTACAGTTTCTATTGCTGGAACCCAGAGACCAAAAAGCCTATGCATAGAGAACTTGGGTTTATCCGTATGAAGCCGGGAACCAAGGAAGTCGCCTTCATGATAGCTCAGAATTCAGGTACCAGTTTATGTTTTTAGCAAAATTTAGTCAGTCAAAAGCAAAATAAGTTCTGTAAAAAGTGGATCCTTTTGAACACGTCAAAGATATCAAAAGGGTGGAAAGTTTTGTTGAGTCTGCTCATGTGCAGTACAGTCGACTCCCGTTATCTCGAATTCCAAGGGACTCATTGAAACACTTCGAGATATCCGTGCTTCGACATATCAGAGTTGAGAGAGTGAGGAAAACAATAAATTGAACAACCACATTTAACAAATGAATATGTAATTTGACTCCTGAAGTTAGAAATATGTATTTAAAATAATGTGGAAAAGAGGAGAAATTGCTCCTTAGGAGCAATTTCTCCTCTTTTCCACATTATTTTGTTACCTGTTGTCATAGTTTCATGTTAAAACAGGGATCAGATTTTCACTTCAGGATAAGCGGTAATTCAAAATAAGCGTGTTCGAGATAACGAGGTTCGACTGTATTTGGTATTTACTAACTTTTTTGGCAACTGAGAGTCAAGGCAAAGTAGGGGGGGATTTCAAATGTTTTCTGTACCAACCCCATTTAAATGAACCAAAGTAGACAGGGAGGGGAAATTCTGGGCCCTCAACCTCTTAATAAAACCACTGGGTATGTGATGCTGCTCACACAGGTAAGGCTGGAGTTCAGCAGGACTCTGCACTTTGATGAAGCACCAAATTGCACTTAACATCATCTATAGTGAAGTTAAATAAGTTTTGTGTAAAGGAGATCCTTTGGAAACAAAGAATACAGGGAAGAATTGAAACCAGTAGACTCATTTCTAATGAGTCTTTTCATGTGCAGTATTGGTTAAATGTAAAGTTGCACACACCTAGTTGAGCAGAACATCATTTTCCAATACAGCTGAAATGTACTAAATTAATATCCATTCTACAACACTATCATATGCACATAACACAGTTATAAATTATTTTTCTGTTAAGTACAGTATTTTCTCCATTGGTTTATTGATAGTTGTATACCACTGACCAAGGTTATGATTGATACTGTAAATGTCTGAAAATTTCAAACACCAAAGTTTCTGACAATTTGGCATATGCAAACAATGCAGATCAGACAGCTCCTAATGGAGTAGTCTGATCAGTGATGAGGATCTAGAGTCTAGACTGTTTGCCATTCCACTAAGTATTTTAAGAAACCGCTGCATAAAAAGCAAAATTTGGACCAAGAAGTGTGGTGTTAAAAATTTTAGAAAAATTACCTTAGATTACCTGAGCACAAACTGCTGATGGTGAGTTATTATGATAGGTCAATGTCCATTATACTTAGTACATCATGCTGCATCAACAAGCTGCTTTAAATGACAACTTGTCCTTCACCCCTGGGCCAATTTCGATCAAACTCTACAGGAATGTTGTGTAGGTGACTGTCTACCAAAATAGCTAAAATAAGTCTGCTCCAGTGAACAAGGTGGCCACCCTGCCATGTCAGCTATCTTGAAAATCTATTTTGAACTTCTCCTCCTGAACTGAAAATGCATTTGACTCAAAACTTAGTAGGAAATATTGAGGCTGCTTGTAAATAAAAAAAATAGAGAAAATCATTCAGATCTGAAATCCAAGATGGTTGCCATCTTGAAAATGTAGTTTGAACTTCTTAAATGGAAAGGCCAACTGACTCAAAACTTGATAGGAAGTATCAGAATGACTTGTAGATAAAAAATTGCCAACATTGTTTTGATTAGAAATCCAAGATGGCCACCATCTTGAAAATCTGTTTTGAACTTCCTCTCCTGAACCCAAAGATCGGCTGACTAAAAACTTGTCTGGTACTCAGCTGAGCTATACAGGGCCATCTTGAGCTTTTTGTATAATGATACATGGATGGTCAGAGCTTGACGGAAATGTATAATGGTTTAGTATCTTAGTGGGTAGAGCATCCTCTTTTTGTCCAAGAGCAAGGTTCCACTGCAATTTTGAACCGGGAGTAAATCTGTTCTGTTTTCTTATTTTTGTACCCCCCAATGTATAGCAGCACATAGAGACTTTCTTCTGTTTTGGGGGTACAAGATAAATTTTGAGGGGAAAAAAGCCTCTGCAGAGGATGGGAATGCTGAAGTGGGTTTAATTCCGGGCCAAATCATTCCAAAGACTTTAAACATGTTACTAACTGCTCTTTTGCTTGGCATTAAGTATTAAAAAAGTAGAGCTAAGAATCTTATTTGGTTAGGCCCATGTCACTATAATGTGCAGGATTGAATATCTTATCATGTACATATATCAGGGCATGATATTTCAATTAATAGTGCTGTAAAAGTGAATACCGGGTACCCTGCCACATCCAGACACCATCAAACTGTATGTTGGAAAGATTGCTGAAAGTGACATTTAACTGAAATAAAAAACAAACCAAACTTAATCTCTGAAGAGTTAATTTCTGCTTCTGAAGTCAAAGACGAGGACTGTGACTTGACATGGCACTTTGATAGCTTTTTCAAATTTGTAAACAAATCTATCTAGATGCAGAAGACTTGTTGAGGAGGACTATTGATAATTCTTATATAATTTTCTCCAATTCTCCATAAAAACATATATTGAGGGTACTCATTACTCATTAGAAGTGGTGTGCAAGAGACGTCTAAGGAGTACCCATAGCATGTGCAATGATCATCACGAAACGTATATAATATTGACCCCCTCAAACCCCATTTTTATATAGTAAAACTGGGGTTTACAGGGGTATATATTATTTTTCTTATTTCTGCTAAAAACATGGATTGTGGGTACTTGTTAAAACCACCTCGATGAGGTGGTTCTAACAAGTACCCATAATCTATGTTTTGAGCAGAAATATGAAAAATTTCAGAATTTATCTGAAAATTTTCATTTTTTTGGTGCTGAAATTTTCAGTATATTTCAATAGGTGTGTTTTGGTAATGTTTAGCATAAAACATTGATTTTTCAGTAACTTATCATTGTTAGGTTTATCATTGGTAAGTGGGAATCATGTTTGTTAAAATTTTATATTCACTTCAATTGATAAAAAAAAATATACAATATAATACTAAGAAAGTTCTAGGTTTTGTTTTGTAGTAACACATGTTTGAAGTCTTCAAACATGTGTTACTACAAAACAAAACCTAGAACGTTCTTAATATTATATTGTATATTTTTTTGTTATCAATTTGCTTATCATCCCAGTTCATTTTAAAGAAGTATCTTCAATTACTGAATGACAATACATTTAAAAAAAAAAATCTGGAAATGCAGGCTGGCATCACAATATCACAAATACTTTTGTCCATCTATTGTACAAGCAAATTTCACAGAACCGGTGTATGAGAGGCCTAATTTTATGGTCAAATACAGCTGCTTTCTCTTATCCGATCAGGTAGATTGACAAGATTCAGAAATGTTTCAAAGGTCCGAGGATAGAAAAGAATGTTTGATCACTAATTAGATTTTTCCTGTTAAGTACAGAGGGATGCTGGAACTCCACTCAGGTGGTGAAAGTAATTGTTTTTTTGAGTTCTTAAGATAATCGTGATTTACAGGTCTTGTTGAACTAGAGGAAGGGGAGGTAAATGACCAGGAGATCAAGACAGAGTCACATACCCTGGGAAGAATGACCTTTGGGAAGCCACCAGCAACAAAAAAGGTGAAATGAAATTACTCGTTTTTAGATTGACAAATGTTGGCGGGCTGAAGACTATTCTGGTCCAGGCTGTAACAAATAAACCTTTGGGGTATTTTGACAATACATTGTAGGATTATAGAGTAAGTCGAGATATTTTGTCACATACAAGAATGATAGCTCTTTCTGTATTTCTCAGTTATCTCCCTTACATGGTGGAATTCTCATATTTTCCTTTTGGAATATTTTCAAAATACTGATTAGAATTATAGAATAGGTGGAGACATTGCATCACATAAAAGAATGGCAACTGCCTTTCAGTTATCCCCCTTACTTAGTGAATTTTGGTATTATTTGGCTTGTCTGGATATAGAGTTTATTTGTTTAGCAGATAGACTTAAGCTTTACCACTCTCTAAGCATATTCAGCAATTGACAAATTGATCATATTTTTCCTATTTTTTCAAGAAAATAGGCTTTGATAGAGTGATAAGCCTTAATAGATGAATAACCACTCTATACTTTGGCATTATTACACAGTAATTTTTCATAAATGACCTGTGTTTTGTGCATTTTAGAGAAAATCATTGCTCCTTATAAGAAAGGATATCTGGTGAAAAAATGTCTTATTTATGCAAAAAAAAAAAAAAATATGTTGTGAGTACTTATTAGAAGTACCTCAGTAAGGTTCTTCTAATAAGTACTTACAACATATGTTTCTATGCAGAATTCATAAAAATGTCCTAACTTTTTGATTGAAAAAAAAAAACAAAACAACAACACATCTTATATGGAGCTATTGAAAATGCATGTAATTTGCTTTATTTAAGCAAACTATTCAGACATTCGAACTCCTTACTGTATGTACCCTAAAAGTTGAACTAGTCCATTTGACTACTAAGTTCATGTTGTATGTCTAAAGAAAATTGTCTGGATGGCAAACATTGTAGACCATGATCATTAGCAATTTGATCTATGTCTGCATAGTTTACTCAGAATCACCTGTTGGAAAATTTAGGTTATTGACAGTAGCATGTCTTTAATAAACACTGTATTTACTCAAAGTGTTCAGACAGCTTAACTCCTTAGACCAAATAAAACATGTATGTTTAGGTTAATATGTCAGAAAAAAAATAGGTGGGGATTATTATTATTATCATTATTATTATTTCTTTTTTTTTTACATTTTGAATATAGATAATTACTGTATATATTCGGATTGCACCACAATTCAGATTAAACTTTACCGAGTCTGTTTGCCTACCCTTGATGTGTCTAAAAAGTACTGATAGAATGGCAAACATTGTAGACCCTGATCAAACTGCTCCAAGAGCAGTTTGATCTGGGTCTACACTGTTTGCTCAAACCTACTTGTCCAAATAATTAGCATAAATATCTATTTATTTTTTATTTGTTTATTTTTTTTTTCTTTTTTGAGAAAGAGAAAACATGAAAAAAATGCCAGGGTTCCCAGTAGAATTAGGTAGGGTCAGGTTACCATAAACACATATTTTTTTTATTTGACCTTACCATATTTGTCTTTAATTTGAACAAGTCCATTTTACTAACTGTGCTTTGGTCTAAAAATGACTGGATGAGTGGCAAACAGTGAAGACCCTCATCAGACACCTTCTGCAGCATCTGATCCAGGTCTGCATTGTTTGCAGAGACTTGTCTGTCAAAATATTTAAGATAAGTGTGGTTTGAGGACATATTTTGCAAACAAAGCTCTTGTTCCTTTCAAATGATTTGAAATGAAATTGATTGTGAATTTTTATGTTAATGTTATTTCAGGTGAAACGAGTTATACGACTTGAAGGAGAAACACTCGAGCAAGTTGTTGAAATGGAGACAGAAAACACACCAATGACTGAACATCTTAGAATCAAGTATAAAAGAGTACAACAGTGATTTCAGATGTTTTGAAACTCCAAGACTTCTTTATT
The DNA here is from genome assembly GCA_964016985.1 of Anodontia alba. Lineage (NCBI taxonomy): Eukaryota > Metazoa > Mollusca > Bivalvia > Lucinida > Lucinidae > Anodontia > Anodontia alba. The sequence goes on along the minus strand of OZ024832.1, from coordinate 1,459,750 downwards.
AACCCTTGCTATGCTGAATTAATTAAGATGCCACACCCACTTCTTATTTTCAGCCAATCAGATTTCTTGATCCAGGTTGTAGATACAAATTTGTATACTTAATGACAAACAGTGCTGATCGAGATCAGTTGGCTTCTGAAGAAGCCAACTGATCTGGATCTGCATTGTCTGTAAAGGCAGGGCATATTTTGGTTCAGCAGAGTCGGGGTTAAACAAAGATCACCAACAAGATGGAGCTGGTTTCTTTTTGTTTTGTTGGTTTGTAGTGTGTTCATCGTCCATCATAATTAGTTTGGTCTTCCTCTTGGTGTCATTTGTTGGCTAAATTCTGTTATTATGGCTATTTCTGGGCGCCGTCTTCTCTTTTTTCCTTTTCCAAGAAGAGTGCCACAGAGAGAGAGACAGAACATAGTCTTATTGTTGGTTGGTATTATGATATCAACTATGCTATGTTTACTAACAGTCACAACATTTTGACAATCATACCCAGGGCTGTGGAAATACAATGCCTGACATCCTACTTCCCTCATTTTACTGAGGACAAGCAAAAACGTTTAATTTTTTTGTCTTTAGACAAGTACACAAGTCTTTTTATAACACTATTGCTAGTATCCAAAGCAAAAATTGTGTTAATAGCTGAACTACTATGTTGTATCCAAACAAAAATGTATAGATTATATAGAAAAATGACCATAAATGGTCATTTTTCTATATAATTTATACATTTTTGTTTGTAAAACCCTGAAGGATTCAAAAAGGGCAGTTTGCAGTTTTTGGCAAAAGAATGTGTACAAATACCGGTTAACAGCTTAGAGGACTAGGCCTGCCCAGGAAAAATGTGGTTAGGTTAACTGACCAGCTCAACGTGATCCTAATGGGTTGACTGGGCTGTAAAACCTCAACTCAGTCAACCAATACCCGGAAGGACCTGAATATTCAATTGTGAAAACCCTGTCATATTTATATCTGAGAAATCCATCACCAGGGACTTAGCTGGATTATTATCCAACCCTGGAATATTAATGTCTAAAAATCCATGAGCCAAGAACTTTTCTAGACTTAATGTCAATACCGGGAAGTATTTATATTCAAATATCCATGAGCCAAGAATTCATCTGGTTTATTTTCAATACCCTGAAGTATTTACATCTCTGAAATCCTAGAACCGGGAACTTAGAAGTGCATTAGAAGTGCTTCTCCTTCTGGGTATTTTTTGTTGTGTATGTTTATTTTCAAGTGGTCTTAATAGCAGAGTGGTCTTATTTTCAAGTGGTCTTAACAGTGGAATGGTCTTATTTTCAAGTGATCTTAACAGTGGAATTTTACTCTAGTTCTTATTTCATCAGGAAGGTGAGGGACTTTTAATGTATATTAGAATATTTTGCATCAAACCGTATGATGTGCATATTCTCAAAGAATTCTGAGATAATTATCTACAACATACAAGTTGGTGCAAAAAGAAAAGAAAACCAAAACAAATACTGTCTTCCTATTAAACTCTTTTCTGGCCTCCTGTAATTTTGACCATGACTGGATCTGACAATATTCAGTGTTCACATCATGGTGCAGCCTCGGTGGCTCAGTTGGATGTGCATCCAAATGGCAAACAGGAGGATGTGGGTTTGATTCCTGCCGCATTACGAAAACTCGCCTATTCAAATATACTGAAAATTTCACCTCCAAAAACTGAAAATTTTCAGATAAAAAAACTCTGATATTTTTCATATTTCTGCTCAAAACATAGATTGTGGGTACTCGTTAGAACCACCTCGGTGAGGCAGTTCTAACGAGTACCCACAATCTATGTTTTCGAGCAGAAATAAGGAAAATAATGTACACCCCTGTAAACCCCAGTTTTACTATATAAAAGTGGGGTTTAAGGGGGTCAAAATTATATAGGCGTGTTTTTGTGATGGGGTCTGGCAACATTCTTTCACGAAGATTGATCATGAAATATTTTCTATGGTTATTCTCTCCCTTCTGCGGATTCAAAAAGGGCAGTTGTCTTTTTCTGCTGAAAGAATGTGCACAAGTACTGGTTAAGCACTTAAGAGGAGTAAGCCTGGAATTGTGGTTAGGTAAACTGACGGCTCAGCATGACCCCAGGGGGTTGGCTGGGCTGTAAAACCTCAACTCAGACAACAACTGCAGTGATGCACTTTGCATGCTGGGTAAAAATTTCAGCAGACAACATTTTGAAATATTTTTCTTACATTTTTTCCTAGAAAATAGAATTTTTTAGGCAAAATAATATCATCAGTTTGTCATCTGCTGAATCTGCCCAAAGCATGGTAAGTGTTAAAGCATATTTGTAGCAGACGACAGTCTATAACAAATTTTGTTACTTGTCAGAGAAAATAAGTCTCGACATTTCTTGTGAATTGTCTGCTAGGCATACATGCAATAAGCTGTTAACAAAAATCGGTGAGATTTGGCAATTTTTTAGGGGAGATTTGATGAAATTCTGTGAGATTTTTTGTGAAAATCACTTTCAAGATGATTCACAAGAAATGTGAAGCTTTTCCAAGCCTTGACATTTCATGTGAATCATCTGCTGACTTATTTTCTATGAAAAATACAAAATTCAAAATCAAAATGTCATCTGCTGTGATTGGCGCTCTAAGGGTCAACACATTTGCATTCTGGGTAAAACTTTGGTGAAATGCATGTACAATAAATGTGATATCTTCTGTATAACAGAAGCAAAGTGATAGATTAGGTTTTGTGAGAAGTAAACTGTATTGATGTGTTTGCTTTGTATATTCTTGTTTGGTTTTCAAAGTCTGTTGTTTGGAAAGCAGTCTGACTGCATTGGTTATATTTGAAATAATATAGATGACAGCTTAACCCTTGTCCTGCTGAACCCAGATAGGCCCTGCCTTTGCAAAAAGTGTAGATCCAGATCAGTTGGCTTCTGAAGAAGCCAACTGATCTGGATCTGCACTGTTTGTCATTAAGTATGTGAATTTGTATCAACATCCTGGATCAAGTAATCAGATTGGCTGAAAAATTAAAAGCGGGCAGGACATCTTAATTTATTCAGCATGACGAGGGTTAATTTTGACAATCATGTCAGTGCCTGGGACAAGGGCTTAGCCACCATGATTTCTGAGGTGGTTTAATTTTATTAAGCAACTGTAATTACATATTTGGACAGACAGGCTTGAGCAAAAAGTGTAGACTTAGATCAGACCTGCAGAATCTGGTGTCTGATCAAGGTCTACATTGTTTGCCTCTCACTTAATTATTTTACACACATTCATAGGTATAAAAATGGACTTGTTGAAGAGAAGTACAAGGTAAAGAGTAAAGGGGTATGAATATTTAGGGTAAATATGGTATCCCAAATTTAATAGATGTATCAACAGTTTCCCTTAAAAATGAAAATTTGAGTCAAAAGTGGGGCAGGGTGAGTAAGGGGTTGCGGTTTCAACTGAACCCCACCCCCTTGAGACTGAAGCCCCACCCCTCCCTCCAATCCCGTTTGAATCCACCTCAAAGAGATATGGTTGGCCCACATAACACCAGTAAGGCATGTTTTCCAACCAAAAAAGAAAAGCTTTCTTATTTCTTCATGAAAACAGATGCATTCATTAGAATTGTCACATCAAAGTGATTCTTATGAGTACCCACAACACACATTTTCATGAAAAAAAAAATATTTATTAGGCTCCACCTATTATCTGGAGCTATCTTTATGTGAGTGTAATATAAGTTTACTGATTTATCCTCAGGGACAGATCCAGGATGATTTGTAGGGGGTTCCTTGTGATCAAATTACCATACTAAGGCATTCTGATAGACAGGCCCTGAGCAAACAGTGTAGACCCAGATCAGATGCTGCAGAATGCTGCATCTGATCATGGTCTACACTGTTTGCCACTCACCCAGCAATTTTACACACATTCATAGGTATTAAAATGGACTTGTTGAAAAGAAGTATAAGATATAGAGTAAAGGGTGTAAATATTTAGAGTAAATACATTACCCCAAATTTATCTAAAATTTCCCATGAAAATGAGATTTTTCGTCAGGATGGGAAGAGGGGCGGTGGACTGAACCCTCAGAACCCAGTCTGAATCTGCTCCAGACTTTAAATATCTGGGCACCTTATCTCCTTACCATATTTGTTCTAAGATGTCGAAAAACACCATTTTCCAGTTGTTTATGTGTGTAAAATCTGCCAGATGAATGGACGAAATGTAGACCCTGCTCAGAACCAAATTCTGAGGCATCTGATTTGGGTCTGCACTGTTTGCTATGGACTCTCTGTCCAAATATTTACAATAAAATAGACAGCTCTAGGTAGTGAAAGAAATATCTTAACCCTTGTCCTGCTGAATAAATTAAGATGCCACACCCACTTCTAATTTTCAGCCAATCATATTACTTGATCAAGAGTGTTGCTATAAATTTACATACTTAATGGCAAACAGTGCAGATCCAGATCAGTTGGCTTCTTCAGAAACCAACTGATCTGGATCTACACTGTTTGCAAAAGCAGGATATATCCGGGTTCAGCAGGACAAGGGTTAACCTATTTTAGTCTTGAAATGCCCAAATGGTTAAATAGCAATGATCAAAAAGTTAAAAAAAAAAAAAAAATAGCCATTTTTCTCGAAGAATGTTTAAATCGCATAGCCTGACATATCTAAAATTGAAATTGCACCCTTCTAATATAGAGTGTGAGGAAGGTTTATTGAGTCTTAAATGGTTTAAAGGGAAAAGCATGGTTGGAGAACAATGTCTCTGAGATGAAAGATCTTTGATCTTGGACAAATAATGTATTTCCATGCAAATTTGATCAAAATTGGATAAAACTAAGAAAGTAAATGATGAATAAAGAAGGTTCCAAAACTCGTATTAACTGACTGGTGTTAAGAACATCAGCATTTTATATACTCAGTGAGGTTCTTAACCCTTGTCCTGCTGAACCCAGATATACCCTGACTTTGCAAACAGTGTAGATCCAGATCAGCTGGCTTTTGAAGCCAGCTGATCTAGATCTACACTGTAATTCAGTATGTGAATTATATCAACAATCTTAATTGATAATCTGATTGGCTGACAATTGGAAATGGGCATGGCAATTTATTCAGCATGACAAGGGTTAATATTTCAAACTGTTAAATAAAATCTCCTTTATTAAAGAATAAAGCACGCTTTTCAAGCAAAATAATAATATATGCTTAGAGAGTAGTGTATATATACAAGAACAGTAATAACATATTGTTGCGAACGTTTTATATGTATTGCATATTTAATTGAAGCTTTATGATATCATAAAAAGTTTTTATACCCCGCCACCAAAAAAGTGGCGGGGTATTATGGTATACCCTCTGAAATTTTGAGTGTCCGTCTGTCAGCGCCCCCACTATTCGTGTGCCCGCAACTCCTCCTACAGTTTTAGGCCAACCCTTTTCAAACTTTACAGGCGCTTTTAGGATGGTCTGAAGATATGCATATTGTTTTTTCAGAATCCTGAAATTATTTTTTATCACATTTTTTTTTCATTTTTAACTTAGACTTATTTCGAGCCCTAATACTAGAGAAATGTATAGGGAGTATGTACCTTGTACACGCAACTCCTCTTACAGTTATAAAACTTGGTATGCACATTGATATTGTGGAGATCTGGTTCGGGATTGCAAGTGGGTAAATTTCGTCAAATTTTGACGGAGTTATCTGCCCGAGCCACGCCCAAATTTTCGTTTCCGGACAATAACTTAAGTAAATGTCAAGGGATTTTAACCAAACTTGCTACATGCATTGATATGAAGGAGATCTGGTTTAGGATTGCTAATGGGCAATTTCGTCAATATTTCACAGAGTAATTTGTCCATGACATGAATGGCGGGGCATTATAGTTTAACGTTTTTATTGTAATATTAAAAATATCACTAGACATAAAATATCATAAAAGCATTATTCAAGAATTTAAACTTCAATAAACGTCTTAATTTTCATACAATTTTGACCAAAGTAGCTGCAAAATGCATGGTTTGATAAGAGCTTTCTTTTAAGATACAATTTTGCAAACATTGCCTTTCACTTGAATTCCAATCCCACAATATAAGTGGATATCTAGGAAATTGGCATCTTTACTTATAGTTTGGCTTACTAAGGGAGATTGTCGGGGATGGAATTTTGTCTTGTGGAAGTTTCTGTGGGACTTTGAAATGCCACTTTATAATATTGTTAATGTTAAGGTCGGTATTTTATATAATATATTTTTTGAAGAAATAAACAAGTTTCTATACTATTGTTCTTGTTTTTTTTGTTTATATATATATATATGGAGAAATATGAAATACCACTGGGCTGAGTGAGGTTTCGAACCCACGCCGGCTACGACGGCAGCGCCTAGCCCTTCAGAGTCAGGAGTCATAACCACTGCACCACAAGCGTAGTGGTGCAGTGGTTATGTCTCCTGACTCTGAAGGGCTAGGCGCTGCCGTCGTAGCCGGCGTGGGTTCGAAACCTCACTCAGCCCAGTGGTATTTCATATTTCTCCCTATACACTTTTTTCTGAAGTACTTGCATCAGTATTGATCCTGGGCTGGAATTCTTTGTTGAAGTTTGTTTAAATCTTAAATTATATATATATATATATATATATATATATATATATATATATATATATATATATATATATATATATATATATATATATATATATATTTAAAAGGGGTATTGACAAATAGTGCAGACCCAGATTAGACACCAGAGAATGCGGTATCAGATCAGGCCCATTTAGGACCCTAATGGGATAAATGCTCAATGTCTGCTCATATGGTTCCCATATACCGTATACATGTTTGTTGGCCGAATTGCACAAATATGGGACCTATATGGGCAAAAAAGGTCTATATCATATGGGGCCAATGGAGGACCCGAATGGGATAAATGACCAGATTCTGCCCATATGGGTCCCATATATACATGTTTGCTGGGTAACAACAGACCCAGATCAAGCGCTGGTGAACGTGGCGTTGATCAGAATCTTTAAGGTTTGCAGTAATATATATGAATTTCTGAAAACCATGCTTACAATAAAAAAATATATAACTATTGTGGAAAAGTAAAATTTATACTGATGGCTCATTTTACATAGGTTGATTCGAACTCATTTTATTTTATATTATTTTATTTTATTTTATTTTTTTATTTTATTTATTTATTTTATTTTATTTTGTTTTGAGTTCTTAGGAAATGCTTCCGATCCCCACCCCCCCCCCCCCCCCCCCAAAAAAAAAATATATATATATATATTTATGTAGTTATTTTAGGGAAGATATCTTATTTTATCACGAAATTGTATGTTGTGTGTACTCATTAGAATCGCACCCAACATCATTATTTAATAGAAGACTGCAAAGCGATTCTCAAATTTACCCCATTTGCCTTCTAACCTGTTGTTTTATATACAGTCCACTCTCGTTATCTCGAAATCCAGGGGATTCTATGAAACACTTCGATATATCCGTACTTCGACATATCAGCTTTGCGGAACTGAGGAAAACAATTAATCGAGCAACCACCTTTAACAGAATGAATATGTAATCTGACTCCTAAGTTAGAGATATATTGAAAATATTGTGGAAAAGAGGAGACATTGCTCCTAATTTCTCCTCTTTTCCACAATATTTTGTTGCCTGTTGGTAGATCTCTGTGTTAAAACAGGGACCAGATTTTCACTTCGAGATTAGCGGTTATTCGAGATAAGCGAGGTCGAGATAACGAGAGTCGACTGTAATTCAACCTCAGTGGTTCGAACTACCCATGTCTAGAACAGATATCTGTGGACCCAAAGCGGTTCGAGCCATTGATGTTCAACTGAAGTAAAACAGCGCTTGAGGAATCCGGTCTAATCTGAATCTACACTGTTTGTAAAGGTAGCAAGTTGTATTGACCTGCAGAGCTAAAATAGTTGATCCTATTGTCTGCATACAGAATTCCTGTGAAAATAGTTCTGAGATAAACCCATTCATGCCGAGTGGATTCTTCTACTTTAACTCTTTGGACAGGTTCATTTCCTATATAAGCGGTGTCTGGTTAGTTATCATTATTGTCATGTTATGTAGAAACATCTGCTTAATGCAAACAGTATAGACCCAGATCAGACGCCGAGTTCTGCGGCGTCTAATCTGGGTCTACACTGTTTGCCAATGTCCCATTTATGGGACGCTAGGCATAAATGAGTTAAAGATGAAAATATGTATAAAGAGGAACGGTTATACTTTTATGGGCTGTGACTCTATAAGAATTAGTTTTCTCTTGCTTCTCAAAAGCGCGGTTTACTTAATGAATGAATTTACTAACAGAAAGCAAAATGGAATAAAAAAAAATGCTTTTCGTGTCCGCAAACTTATCTGCCTGGAAAACAAAGCTGGAAAGATGTCCCCTTGGACGCCCCAAATCAGCAACCCGCCTAATCAGTACTCTTAGTGCTTTGATTACATATTGAACGTACTAACTTCATAACCATGGAATTTTTGTGACTGTATGTCGTAAGCACTTTTGTGAACTCAGCACCAGACGACATTTTTATAGCTCCCGATAAGGCAGGTTTTTAACCAAAATCATATTTAGGCTGTTCTTAATTTTTCTCCACCAGAACATATATTGTGTGTACTCATTGGAACCGCCTTGCTAACTACCCACAACAAATTATCAATGGAAAATTAAGAAAAATATTATATGTTTAATACCCACTCTTATCTGGAGCTATGCATTTTGAACGATAAATATATACTACATATATATATTCCAAAAATAATACTTGACATTTCGTGGAAATGGTCTTGGAGATATTTTTAATGAACTGTCAAACCATCATTTCTGGGAAAAATGAGAACTGCCAAATTTGACCATAGAGTGTTAAATCGTAATTTTCTTAGAATTCTTAATTCAGAAATCTAAGAATGTTAGGAGTTGGAATGGATATACTTTTAGTCAAAGATATTCTGCCTTCCCTCCGAAAAAGGGTCTACTCTAAAAGGAAAGAGTTTTCTCCCTTGGGGAGCAAGAGTAGACCTCTTTTCTGACTAGACTGCTCCACACGACCTCGTACAACGTCAATCTTTACGACAGTAAATTTGTCGAACTGTAGAGCAGTCTACTTTTCAGACAGGAAGTGAAACAACAACAAAAATGTATGCAGTTCATATTTTATCAACGTTATTCCTAGTCACCCAGCGGGCACACGTCGCATCGACGTTGATACGACGTCATTTTGATGTTGTGTACCTGCACAGACCCGAATGAATATCAGCATTTTGTTTTGTCTAAATATTGATATTTATCGGTCTGCTAATAGCACCTGCAGTAAGGTAAAGGCTATCACTATCAGTCAAACCTCGCGTGCTGTTAAGATCTATTAATATATCGCCTAGGAAATTCTATCTTCATCTTTTCATGGAAACGACTTTTACAATTGAGTTTTAGACTGGCTCCAGTCTCCAGCGACTAAATACTTATTTTTATAATCCTGTTTCATACAGCCACTAAAATAAAACCAAAATATTATAAAAGCTGGTCATATTGTAGACCCTGATCAGACGCCGCGTTCTGCGGCGTCTGATCAGGGTCTACAATTTGCTCAGGCGTCTGTTTCAATACTTAGTGCTATTACGGTAGGTCGGATTGTTGATATAAAAAGTACACAAAAACCCGTTCTGCCGCGTCTGATCAGGGTCTGCACGGTTTGTTCAGGCACGACTGTCCTAATAATTAGGGTTATTGCGGTAGGTCGGATTGTTGATATAAAGAATACACAAAAAGTACACAAAAAACTGTTCTGCGGCGTCTGGTAAGGGTCTACACAGTTTTATCAGACATGTCTATCCCAATACTTCTGGTTATTACGGTAGGTCAAAGTTTTTTATATAGAAAGTACACAAAAATATGTATATATTACAAAACCGAAACTGAAAGTCTTCGATTTCAACCACAGCCTGAGTGAGACACCGCTGCCGTATAAAGTTGAACTTCAATGGCTCGAACATGTTTGGGAGCAAGGAATTTTTTTCTAGACATGGGTGTTTGAGTCACTGAGGTTTTGTCAAAGTGCTAGGTCACTGGGATAATTAAGGGATGGACTTGCTAAAATATAATGATATGTTGAGTGTACTCATTAGAATCGCCTCGATGCTGATTCGAAATCAGTTAGACTGAACCTAGTCTAGTTTTCATGATAAAATAAGAAAAAAGTGTCCTAAAATACCACTAAATATTTGTTTTCGTGCGCTATCGGAGGCCAAGTGTCACTGGTCGAGGCGAATGTATATTAACCAGTTAACTGACCGGTCAACAATGTTGGCTGGGGTGTAAAACTCAAACTTGCTGGGTGAGTGGTAAACAATATACATACTGATCAGACGCCGCCTTCTGCTGCGACAGATCTGGGTCTACACTGTTAGCTTAGGCATGTCTGTTCCCAATATATAGGGATATGTTTGCTCGGACATATCTGTTCCCAATATTTCTGTTCCCAATATTTAGGGATATTACGGCGTTCTTAAGATAGATCAAGATAGGATATATCAGATACGAAAAAAGTGCGTTGTCTCGCATACCATTCCGATGGGTTGTTATCCCAAAATAAGCATTGACATGAAAGTACACATATACCTCTTTATTGTCTGCACTCAAGGGCGTAGACAATCTTAAAATTTGATGCTTCGGAAGCACTTTATGAAAAGTTATGCACTGATCAAATGCTATTTACCATGTACTACTGATCATTATCATAACCAAGTATTTATATTAGCGTTCACACACAATTTGTGGTAAGTGCAGACCAAGCTTTTTAAGAAAGCTAGTACTTGTTTCGATACGAAAACTGATTCGATTTCCGATACAATGTATATGCAAAAGAAAATGCATAGATCGGCCTGCACATCCCCCTAGTGCATACTCCTAGTCTGATCATGGTCATCAGTGTTTGTAGATACAGCATTATTGTATCCAGGTAGCGATCTCGGATAAAAGCTGCGGTCATGATTAGATTGTGCAGATCTAAACTCACCCTACACTGTTCGCATGTAGTGGAATGAACTGGGCATGGTATATAATAGTAATAATCACAGTGGAATGAACTTGGCATGATATATAGAATAGTAATAATCGCAGTGGAATGAACCGGGCATGGCATTTAATAGTAATAATCACAGTGGAATGAACTTGGCATGGCATATAGAATAGTAATAATCACAGTGGAATGAACTTGGCATGGCATATAGAACAGTAATAATCACAGTGGAATGAACTTGGCATGGCATATAGAATAGTAATAATCACAGTGGAATGAACCGGGTATGGCATTTAATAGTAATAATCACAGTGGAATGAACTTGGCATGGCATATAGAATAGTAATAATCACAGTGGAATGAACTTGGCATGCCATATAGAATAGTAATAATCACAGTGGAATGAACTTGGCATGGCATATAGAATAGTAATAATCACAGTGGAATGAACCGGGTATGGCATTTAATAGTAATAATCACAGTGGAATGAACTTGGCATGGCATATAGAATAGTAATAATCACAGTGGAATGAACTTGGCATGGCATATAGAATAGTAATAATCACAGTGGAATGAACTTGGCATGCCATATAGAACAGTAATAATCACAGTGGAATGAACTTGGCATGCCATATAGAATAGTAATAATCACAGTGGAATGAACCGGGCATGGCATTTAATAGTAATAATCACAGTTGAATGAACTTGGCAAGGCACATAAAATAGTAATAATCACAGTGGAATGAACTTGGCATGGCATTTAATAGAAATAATCGCAGTAGAATGAACCGGGCATGGCATTTAATAATAATAATCACAGTGGAATGAACTTGGCATGGCATATAGAATAGTAATAATCACAGTGGAATGAACCGGGCATGGCATTTAATAGTAATAATCACAGTGGAATGAACTTGGCATGCCATATAGAATAGTAATAATCACAGTGGAATGAACTTGGCATGCCATATAGAATAATAATAATCACAGTGGAATGAACTTGGCATGACATATAGAATAGTAATAATCACAGTGGAAAGAACTGGGCAAGGCACATAAAATAGTAATAATTACATTGGAATGAACTGGGCATGGCATTTAATAGAAATAATCGCAGTAGAATGAACCGGGCATGGCATTTAATAGTAATAATCACAGTGGAATGAACTTGGCATGGCATATAGAATAGTAATAATCACAGTGGAATGAACCGGGCATGGCATTTAATAGTAATAATCACAGTGGAATGAACTTGGCATGGCATATAGAATAGTACTAATCACAGTGGAATGAACCGGGCATGGCATTTAATAGTTATAATCACAGTGGAATGAACTTGGCATGGCACAAATAAAATAGTAATAATCACATTGGAATGAACTGGGCATGGCATTTAATAGAAAGAATCGCAGTAGAATGAACCGGGCATGGCATTTAATAGTAATAATCACAGTGGAATGAAATTGGCTTGGCATATAAAATTAATAATAATCAAAGTGGAATGAACTGGGCATGACATATAATAGTAATAATCAAAGTGGAATGAACTGGGCATGGCATATATTAGTAATAATCACAGTGGAATGAACTGGGCATGGCAAATAAAATAGTAATAATCACGGTTGAATGAACTGGGCGTGGCATAGAATAACCACAGTGGAATGAACTGGGCATGGCATTTAATAGTAATAATCACAGTTGAATGACGGTATGGCATATGCAATGGCAATAATCACGGTGGAATGAATTGGGCATGGCATATAATAATAATAATCACAGTGGAATAAACTAGGCATGGCATATAATAGTAATAATCACAGTGGAATAAACTGGGCATGGCATATAATAGTAATAATCACAGTGGAATAAACTGGTCATGGCATATAATAGTAATAATCACAGTGGAATAAACTGGGCATGGCGTATAATAGTAATAATCACAGTGGAATGAACTGGGCATGGCTTATAATAGTATTATTACATTTCTATCAATGAATTACCTATTTTTCTCAGTGAAAGAAAACCCGGTAATCGCTCACCAGTGAATTATTTCATTTCTTCAAATGGACTGTTATCACGCGCTAATTAGTGACGTAATTCTGTGGCGTCATTTATTTGAAGGATTGTGCGATCTTTCGCTTTCAATGCTTGAAACGTGTTCAATATACAAAGAAAAATATTTATAAATATGATTATAATTCGAGATCTTATTTATTTATTTATTTTTTTTTTTATTTATTTATTTATTTTATTTTTTTTCTTTCAGCAGTTCAAGGCCGGGCATCTCTCAATATCATATGAAATTCCAACGCGTAACAAACGTAAGCTACAACATCCAACTAAAACACATTGTGTGTGGGGTTGGGGTAAGAAATATAATAAACTGTTTATTCGTTTGTTTTGAACGATAACGGAGAAATAATTCACGCGTGTTCTAAGGCTTTCGTGTAAAAAAAAAAACTCGCTCACTATCGCTCACTCGATTTTTACACGGAAGTCTTAGAACACCAGTGAATTATTTCTCCGTAATCGGTCAAAACAAACAAATAAACCCTATATAATCACAGTGGAATAAACTGGGAATGGCGTATAATAGTAATAATCACAGTGGAATAAACTGGGCATGGCATATAATAGCAATTATCATAGTGGAATGAACTGGGCATGGCATATAATAATAATAATAATCACAGTGGAATAAACTGGGCATGGCATATAAAATAGTAATAATCACAGTGGAATAAACTGGGCAGGGCATATAAAATAGCAATAATCACAGTGGAATAAACTGGGCATGGCATATAATAGCAATAATCACAGTGGAATAAACTGGGCATGGCATATAAAATAATAATAATCACAGTGGAATGAACTGGGCATGGCTTATAATAGTAATAATCACAGTGGAATAAACTGGGCATGACATAATAGCAATAATAACAGTGGAATAAACTGGGCATGGCATATATAATAGTAATAATCACAGTGGAATGAACTGGGCATGGCATATATAATAGTAATAATCACAAGTGAATGAACTGGGCATGGCATATAATAGTGGAATAAACTGGGCATGGCGTATAAAATAGCAATAATCACAATGGAATAAACTGGGCACGG